>JAQQRT010000064.1:0-12114 GCA_028454225.1 Lasioglossum leucozonium | reverse complement strand
ATGTGCATCGATTAACGCCGCGCCGTGTGCAGTGAAAGTGAAATTTACAACGTTCTTCTCGTAGGAAGTTTCATTATTTTTTTCGATCGTTATTAGTGCATAGTGTTGAAAAATGTGAATAGTGATCGCGAGTGTGACAAAATTCATTAGACAAAAAACAGGATACGAGAAGGACCGCTGTAAGACTAGAATTTATGGCAATCACATGTTTCGGTATTCCTGCAGATTGGTACGCAGAGTCAATGGGTAACTGTTCGAAAACGTCGTCCGTCCTTTTACCCACCAAGAGGTAGAAATGTCAGGTCCGCGCGCCGCAAGAGTTCCTATTGTCCTACACCTTTCTTAAGAACCATTCTAAAAGAAGGACGGACGACGTTTTCGAACAGTTACCCATTGACTCTGCGTACCAGTCTGCAGGAATACCGAACATGTGATTGCCATAAATTCTAGTCTTACAGCGGTCCTTCTCGTATCCTGTTTTTCGTCTATCCATCCCGTCGTTTTCGTAACCGTGCTGCAGCGTGCATTTTCGACACGAAGAACGACCTCCCTTTTCAGAAAATCGGTGTCGTTCGAGCCGTGGTGGAGAGAACATCTCCAAAGAGTTATCAAAACTCACGGTTGTGTTAGTCTGTGTGTTTTTAATAATGATAATTAGTAGACTGCGGGTTTTTATGCAAAATAAAAGTTGGCTGCTGCTGTTGCAAGGAACAGCAGCCAAACAGATATTTCATTTTTATACATTGTATTTTTTTATAAATAATAGCAGTTTTTCATCTCTGTAATTGCACGTACTCATTTTTGCTAGAAATGCATGAAAACCGCCGTCTACTGTGTAACCGTCGCGTTTCTAAATGTTTGCGTCCGGACGCTACGTTGTTGTATACGCGACCTTCACGTAGCGTCCGGACGCAAACAATAAGAAACGCGACGGTTACATAATTGGCGCCCAACGTGGGGCGGAGAGATTGAGGATCACTGATTTTAAGGATCAACCGATCAAGTAGCAATGAGTATCCAAAAAACGGGCAGAACACGGAAGACCACCGTACCTGCGCGAATCCTCGACGAGGAGGAAGCTTTATTAACGGGTGCTCGCGGCGGTAATACACCACCGCAATCGGCACTCCGAATGGCTCTGCAGACGACCGCGGAATTCGAACCAACGGTATCGGAAAATGCGCCAGCTCCGGAGCTGACTACGCCGGTTAATCTCGAACAAGTCTTCGGGATAATACGCGATCTACAGATGCAGGTCACGCAATTAAAAGGTCAGGTTCGCACCCTACAAGGACAATTGGACAGCCGAATTTCCAACGACGAGCTGTACGAGAGGATTTCGGAGCACAAATTGGCAATACGCGACTGGCGCCGCGATATAATCGCCCAGATAGAATCTGAGGCCAAAATCAACGCAGATCGGGGAAATGCCCTTCGCAAAGAGGTCATGGAAGGATTGGAAAACGTCATGGCCAACGTCCGTGCGTGTCGAGTCGCGCATTCCGCACCGAGAAATGAAGATCCGGATACTCCGCGTTGCACAGAACTACCATACTTGAACCTTCCACGTTTAACAAGGAGGGAATCAGAGGCATCCCGATGGTCGGAGGACGAAAATCCAACTGTGAGGCAAGGGGCAAGACCGTTTACCATCAAGCCACAGCTGCCCATCTTCTCTGGAAAGCCATCGGAACGGCCTCCGAAATTTCTACGGGAATTGAAGAGGTTCGTGCAAACAGCCCGCATCCCAGATGAGGAAATGAAGCTGATTATTACGCAGGCATTGCGTGAATCAGCCAGTGACTGGTGGGACATCGTAGCCGAACAAGTTGACACCTGGGCACAATTCTCCAAGGCGTTACTAGAGCGATTTTGGAATAGGCAGATCCAACGGAAGATCCGGGAAAATCTCAACCAGGGGATTTACAGAAAGGAGCCTGGTAATACTCGAGTGACCTACGCCGTTAAACTCATCGGAGTCGCCCGAGATCTGATTCCTTCACCGTCCGACGAAGAGATCGTCCAAATGCTCGCCCGACACTTCACGCAGGCCGTAGATGATTGCATGATGGGGCAAAATATCTGCACAACGGACGCATTCCTGACCCTTCTGGAACGATTTGACAATGGTGGAACGGTCAACCAACGGAGACCAGAAGATCGTCCGAACCAGTATCGGGAATGGACTGCTCGACCTTTCCAGGAAAGGAGCAAGGCTCTTCCGACGAACGTACAGCGACCTGCGGGAGGAAATCACGACCTAGAGGTGCGGCGTAAAGTTGCTGATGACGAGAGACAAAAGGCCGGAGTCCATCCAGGTAGGCGTGATCCGGGACTTCAACAGCCAGTTCGAAGGCCATACGAACGCTCCAAAGAAGACATACCCAGTCGTATCCGAGTAATACAACTCGAGGAAGACACGCCCGAAGAACATCTTGAAGAGAGCCAGCTCGAGGACGAAACGGGAAACGAGTAAGGAGACCCTCAGAGAACCATCTGAGTGACTTCCCCCCTCAGATGAAGGGGATCTCCCAAGATTCACCTGGGGAAGAACCACAAAGAGTGATCATCGGATCAATATTCCCGGACGTCCGACAAGAATTAATGGACGAACAAAACCCAATGCTACCGTCGGAAGACGAAAGCGTGTGTCCAGAGGTGTCTGTAGAAATCGAGGGCATACCAGTCAGAGCCCTCATTGATACGGGGAGCACAGTGACGGCCGTATCTGAAGCATGGTATAACACCCACGGAAAACAGCTACAGAAATGTCCAACTTTACCAGTCCCCGCTGTAGTTGTCGTTGAAGCGACGGGAGGAAAAGTCCCATATCAAGGCCACACTGTCGAAACATCTGCGATGGTCGTGCCAGGATTGATATGCGAGGCACTCATGGGTGCTGATACGCTGAAAAGGGCAAGGGCAATCGTCGACCTTGATCAGGATCTGCTGACAATTTCGTTAAGAACTGGACAAATCCATCTTCCAACAACTCGGGAGAAAAGCAAAAAGGTGGCAATAGAGAAATTGGCCGTGACAACGGTTGCCATGAAACCGTCAATAACGGAAGAGACGATGACGTCACTATTGGAGACGGTCTCCGGAAATCCGGATCAGAAGGAAGCTATCAGAGGCATCATCGAGGCATTTCCAGAGGTGTGGAGAGAAGGGATCGGAAGGGTCAGATGCTATCAACATCATCTGCACATGAAAGAGGACAAGCCTCATTGCAGCCGAACATACCCCATACCATTGAAACATCTGGAAGCAGCTGACGCTGAAATCCAACGAATGTTAGCCAACGATATCATTCGTCCAAGCACGAGCCCATTCTTGAATCCAGTCGTGCCCGTATTGAAGAAGGATGGCTCAATACGACTATGCCTTGATGCACGGCGATTGAATGAATCACTAGCTGACGATCATGAAATGTCAGTCACCTGATACGCTGTTCCAACGATTTCAAAAGATCGGCTTTCTTACTACCCTCGACCCAACCAGTAGTTTCTGGCATATTCCGTTGACCAAAAGGTCACGCTAATATACGGCATTTCTGTACCGTGGACGATGCTATGAGTACGTCGTTACGCCCTTTGGGTTGAAAACCAGCAGCGCCAGTCTCGTAAGAGCGTTAAAAATTGTTCTGGAAGGAATGGACGATTTCGTCGTCAATTTCATCGACGACATTCTATGCTTCTCTGCAACATTCGAAGAGCACATCATGCATCTCACGGCGCTCCTGCAACGTCTCAAAGAACACAACCTGACCATCAACGTAGAAAAATGCAAGTTCGTGAGAACGGAAGTTAAATTCCTGGGACACATCCTCTCAACAAAGGGTTTGACACAGGACACGGAAAAGCTGGTTGCCATCAGAGAATATAAGCCGCCGCGTAATCTCAAACAGCTGCGTGGATTTCTGGGCCTAGTAAACTACTATAGTAAGTTTACTAACAAACAGGCAGAAGTAACAACACCACTTCTCGCCCTCCTGAAGAAGGGATGTCGATGGAAATGGACTGAGGAGATGCAGCGGGCATTCAATGTCGTCAAAGACACGTTTTGCAATGAGGTCATATTGCAGTTCGCAAATGTCAACGCTCCATTTTTCCTTTCCACGGACGCCAGCTTCTCCACTGTTGGAGCGGTGCTCGAGCAACACGATGCTGAAAATCAGCTGAGGCCGGTTGCATTGGCAAGTCGCACATTGAAAGGGCCAGAAACCTCGTACTTTACCACCGAGAAGGAGTTGCTTGCGGTCGTTTGGGCATTGGGAAAATTCAGATCCTATCTGCAAGGTACGAAAACCGTATTACTTACGGATCACAAAGCAGTCACCTTCCTCATGAGCAGCAAGCTCATAAGTCAACGTCTCAATCGGTGGATATTATCCATTCAAGATTATGACATGGAGGTTCGTTACCGTCCAGGGAAGGAAAACATCCCAGCTGATGTCATGAGTCGAATTCCCGACGCAACCGTCGAAGAGACACTCGACCGTCAACGTTGCATACCAATTCACGCAGCAGTCGCACGCTCGCTGTCTGCAGACCTTGTATCAGCTTTAAAAAACCTCTCGGATGCACAACATCAAGACGAGTCGCTGCAAAGAATCTGTGCACAAGCGCAAAGCGATACATCAAAGCGTTACCAGATTCACGACAAGGTACTCTATCACGTGGGACGGAACGGAGAGAGAAGAGCGGTCATTCCAGACAATTTGCGCGACGCGCTGATTCGTGAAATACACGAAATATACGCACATCTTGGAAGCGAAAAGACCGCGAAACTCGTATCTGAAAACTTCTACGTATATAAAGTGCACCGACGGGCACGGAAATTGATCTCCGCGTGCGACACGTGTCAGCGTGTAAAGATTCCGACGCGCGCGATACATTCCGATCTGCAGAGCACAATTCCGACGCGCGTATTACAACTCGTTTCGCTTGACTTCTATGGTCCTTTGCCTGTTTCTCGTGGGGGAGTACGATATATTCTGGTTATCGAGGAGCTGTTCTCCAAATACGTGAAGTTGTATCTCTTGCGTAGCGCGACCACCTCCGCCACCCTAACGCGCTTGTACTCACGATACATTCCAACCTATGGGAAACCGGAACAGATCATCACGGACCACGGGACCCAATTTACATCCCGTAAATGGACTCAGGCCCTGCAAGCCGAGGGGGTGCAGCATATTTTATCATCAGTTCGCCACCCTCAGAGTAATCCCGTCGAAAGGGTCAATCGGGAAATAGGGAGAATTTTTCGCACGCTGGCGGCGGACGCACATGCGTCCTGGGCGAAGTGGGTTGACGTCATCGAGACGTGCAGCAACGAGGTTGTGCATGACAGCACGGGCTTCACTCCGAAAGAATTGTTTCTTGGGGAGAAACCCGTACGCCCTTGGACTAAATGGTTCATTCAAAATTCGAACGTCGTAACACATGACCGGAAGGCGATAGTTCAGCTTGCATTCCGGAGAATGAAAGAAAAGGCTCGCCAACGATGCGCTCGAGTCAACGAGGGAAAGATCAATCGACAATATCTTCCCGGGGAGCTGGTATTATTAAAAGCCAATCCAGTCTCAAATACCGCCGATCGGCACATCGCAAAATTCTTTCATCTGTACGAGGGTCCGTACGAGCTGCGAGAACAAAAGGGGCCGGCGACGTTTGCATTACGATACCCACACTCCGGAGATGTTCGAGGAACCTTTCATGCGACGTGTTTTCGGCCGTACTTAACGTTGGAAGAGGATGAGAATAACAACAACAACCAAGTTCACGAAAATTCTGAGAAACCTCTGAACGAACTTCTATAATAAGAAAGAGATTTCCCAAACTAAGATTCAGTCTTTCGAGTTCGATCATGCCGAAAACAAGTACCAGCGTAGGGACCCAGGCGTATGCCTCATGGGCGATGGTGAGTCGTCCGACTCAGACGGGCAGCGATTATCGGATGCACTCTTTGCCGCCGATCATGTTGGCCACAAAGGTGCCGCGACCGTGGTTATCCCCGCGTACAACGACACGGAGATATGTGAGAGGTGTGACCTCCCAGGTAAAGGTCACCACCCGCACTGCGAGGACGCAGACCCCTCAAAAGGAAGTACCGGAAGTGGGCAGGAAAAGCCCAGATGCCCTGGACGAGTTCTGGGACATGGTCGCGGTGGAGGATCCGACGATTGAATCCCACGGCGCGGGATCCGCTCGGGTTGATGGAGGTGAGCGTCGGGGAGTAAGAACGAGGAGACGTTTGGCGGTGCTCCGGCAAATCAGGCGATGGGCGTCGGTAGCGAGTCCCAAAGTAAGTCAAGTGTCATGTTTTATATCGGCATGGTTTAACTGTTTCCCGCGGCCCATGCGAGATCGCGTTTGATATAGGTAAAGAACAAGCAATTCGCTCGGAAATAATAGGGTTGATTATTGAAGCAATGTGTGCATCGAGTCCTTCCAATTAAATGTTGTTAATTTTGTTTATACGAATTGGGGGAAATATTTATGTTGTGCCATTGCCCTGGCGGGCCATTATATTATGTTATTATAAGTCGGTATGTGCATCGTGCAATTGTCATGCTAAGCAGGGCGCTCGTGGAAATAACACGAGAAACATAGTTAAAATGAGATAATTCTTTTATGTTAATTTCGTATCCTACGGATCAAATGTTTTAATTTTGCCCTTGCTAGAATGAGATTGCACAGGTATAGAGTTTATATATTTTGTTGTTAGGTTAAATGATTGTTATGTTGAATGAAAGAATGCAGTCAAATTCAGTTGATGCACCTGTAATCTCAGGGGAGAGGGGGGTAATATGTAACCGTACCGTTACATATGTTTTTACGAACGGATTTGTATATATAAATGTTCTCGAGCTGCCTGCCGGCACGACCCCGCCACGGTCATCGTTGCGTGTTGGCGATCCTTGTCATAGACAAAGATCGCGAGATTCCCCCACGCCGTGGACATGCGCGCGCATCGGTCTCCGCTCGATCCGGATCGAAGGAGGTCGATGCGAGCCGACGGAGCATGACTTTACGTTTGGAATCGGTTTAGGTGAGACGTCGCGAGTGGTCCGGTCGGCGAGAAACGGTAGAGACGGTAGAGAGGTCAAACCGACCTGATAATTTGGCAAACCGTCCAAATTATCCTCGCGATCTACGCGCCTCAAACACAGGAGTCGGGAACGCAAACCGCGTTACGGCACAGCCAAGAATCGGAACACGCCGAACGATTCTCCCGGGCTGTTCCGCGTAGAGTCACAGTTACTACTCCATTTGAGTAACATTTAAATTCTCGTCGTACAGATAAAATCTCTTCGATCCGACCACTCACAACGTGCGTTAGAGTCAGTTACCGTGTTTCGGTGGCCATATTGCAAGGTGGTGTGTGTGTCCGAATTCGATTCGGACAAATATCGAGTACATCGTAATCCGCATAAACATACTCTCGCAGTCAGGTGTGGATACCGGAGGTGTCGCTCGGTCACATACGTGGCTGCCGTATCTGAAGGTGTTTCCATACGTGTTTGCGAGATTTTGACGAGTGGGCAGCGTCCACACTCCCCCCAGCACGCTGGTGGGATCGTTCGTTTGTTCTACGTCGTTGGTCGCGTCGTCGTCTTGCTCGCAATAAGCGAGTTAAAATACCCTCGCACATTAGTCTGGATATTCGAGGGGTCGCTCGGTTCACGTATATACGTGGCTGCCGTAACCGAAGATGTTTCCTGACGAGTCTGTGGGATACGAGTAGACAGTGTCTGTCTCCCCCCCGGTGTACGCCGGTCGGAACAGCCGTCTGTTCCTACGTCGTGGTCGCGTCGCGATAAAACGATCGGATTAAGTACGATCGAGGCTATCTGCCCGAACACCGGAGAACTCTCCAAATCCACTATATGTGCCGAGGTTTGATCTCTTAAGGTGTCGCCGGGTAGTCGAGGTCTAGTACGGGTCGTCACCCACGCAATTCCTCCGAATTTCGGCCGATTGCGTGAGTGCCACGACCGGTCCTCAATCGTTCGCGTTCGGGCAGAGCGAGACGAAAACCATCTCGCGAACCGAATCGGAATTGGATGCAGACACTCGCCGATGTAATTGTGGTGAGTCGAATTACACGGGGTTGTTGCACTGATTCCAGCGTGGAGCCGCTATTTGCCGTAGGAGCAAATAGCTGTTTCTAAATTCGTCATTTTTTATTTACTACTTGCCGTAGGAGCAAATAGTTTTTCAATATCTCGATCTGTTCTTTTCTTGTTCGCTATTTGAAACATTTCGTATCTCAATTCGTTCACCGAATTTGCGTGCTGTTACCGCGAACAGCAATTTTCCGTCTTAAACACCGAAATCGTCCTTCGCCGTGTGTTTATCCGTTGAGGATACACGTACTAGCGTCACGTCATTGTATCGCGACACAAACAACTGTCGTCGCTCACTTCTTCTTCCTTGTCCTTCGAAGAATTTGGATTGTTCTCAACGATCTATGACAATCGGATCGGTATTATTGTTCTTCTGCGTATTATACGATCATTCGCTTCGAACACGCACGGGTGTTTAGAAATATTCAATCTATTCTACCACTAACGGAATTTACACAATCCGTTCATCCGTTGCGAGCGTAACATTTCTTATTTCGCCTCGAACCTCGAGATGAACGAGGCTCTTACTGTACCAAACAACATACAGAATATATCGTATTCTACCAGGTACTGCTACTTGATCATTCCTTGAAGGATCCAAACTCCTCCGCTATCCAGTGCCTGGAGGCACGAACCAATATCTCGCGATTACATTCTTAAGCGAGATCACGCAGGGGTAGTAACCGACCCCTACGCCAGCGGGACATTGATTGCATCCGTCTTGATCGCGGCTAAAATCATCATACGCGCGCGACAAATAACCTTACGTTGTATACGCGACCTTAACGTAGCGTCCGGACGCAAACAATAAGAAACGCGACGGTTACATCTGATTTTATACCTCATTATTGTGATTTGTGCTGTGATACAAGTGTCACTGGAATTTTTATTAGTGCATAGCTATGTGGTGACAAGTGTGAACAGTGATCGCGAGTGTGCAAAATTATTTATCGTTTGAACAGTGAAAGTGAAGGTCCGGATCATTGACCTCAACCTGCATCCCTTGGGCCTTACATTATCGGATACCTGCTATTAACCACCAGCTGTGCGGTTCGTTGACCTGACCGGTACAACCCTTGGCTTTCGGCACTGCCGCATACCTGAGGCCAGCTGTACAGTTCGTCACCGAGTGGTCCAGTGAGCCACTCTTCCAAGCAGCAAGTGGATTAACGGCTAAATAAGTGAGTTTTTACAATACGTAATTCTAAATTGCCTACTCTTTCGCTTGTTCATTTCTTCTTCGCGGTGATCCACTAACGCTCCAGCGAAGGGATCCTCCTGACGCGTCGTACCATCTTTGCCAACACGCGTCTAGGTCGCGCTCTGATTGGTCAGTATTTTTTGTTAATAACTCCTAAACGAAGCCCCGGCGGACATTTTTGCAAAGGAAAATGTTGCTTCAAATCACCTCAGGAACCCCCATTTCCCGGAAGAACGATAGTTTTGGGACACCCTGTATAAGATAGTACTGAAGTTTCATTCCACTAATAATGGCAGAAATATGTATTTCAAGTAACTATTTGAAGTTTGTGTTGAAAAACACATAATTGAAATCCATATATCCTATACTTGGGAGATTAAATAAATATTTCAAATAGTATTTCCACTAGTACAAAAATAAATAGATATTTCAAATTATTCAAAATAACATAGTTTTCGACATAATATCTGAAAATATTTTTATTTTTTATTCAAATACAGTAGGGTCAGTAGGGTTCAGTGACGCTACGCTTCGTGGAATACAGCGGAAATCGTCATCGATCCCTAATCTCCTCGAAGTGTTTCGCGACACACGCTCTACGATCGATCACGGACTTGTGTATTTTTATTGATATAAGGCAAAGATTAACTAATTGCGTCACGTCGTCACTGTTGTGTTTACTGTAGATACCGAGGGTCAACCGTTTATTTTATATCTAGGCCTCTTAGACCCAAAAAGGCATCGGTAATACAATACCCAAAAGGCCATGTGTTTTATACGCGAGATAAAGCTAAGGGGCTGGCAGTCCGACTGGCCAGGGTTTCTTTTGCTTTGAGTTAGTTGCCTTCGAGAAGCATAAGAGAGCAGTTCTAGGAATTGGAAATACATTTAATAAATCGTGTTTTATTTCTTTTATACTTGCTTCCATATACCTACAATTTTCCACGAAGGTCCATGCTGCCTAAAAAGGTTATTGCCCTAATACTGTTCCAGGCACTAATTTTCAGATTTTTGTAGTTGCACATTAAACATTGCTAAGATTTTTATTGTAATGGAGGAATGAGATAATTTTTGCTAAATTAAATTAATTGAATTCGCAGTATGCAAGTGTAGTTCAGTTAATTAATAATCGTAGAAAACAAATTGCTATAATTTTAACATCCCTTGAAGATATAGGAAAAAGAAATATTAAATAACAAAAGTCAAAAGAGGTTTTAACTGCAAAACTAACAAAACGTTCTTCATATTTAGACAAGCTCAAACATAATTGATTACAATGATATCCGTGGATCATCTCACTTGGAAAATCTGGATTAGATAGTCTTATGCATAGATTGCAATTAATCTATGTAAGATTTTCTATTTTACAATATTATAAAAATCATAGAAGTAGTCTTATGGGAAATTCCGAAATAAATACAAAATAAAATATAAAATAAGATTTGATTTGATATTCTGTTTTGAAATGATTATAAGAACACTGCTTAATAATTATTTTTGGACAAGTAGCTCCTTAGGGTTAATTGGGGCCAAGGGTCCATATTATTCTAATTAAAAAAAAAAACAATTTTACACTAAATTTTGGTGTAGTTTTATTAGGGATATATTGTATGCGATAAGAATATATAATTCTATATCCTCATTGTTATCATAATTATCGTCATCATCATTTTGTACCAACCATAAAGTAAAATAGCCATCTGTGCTGTTTCAAAACAATATTTTTTAAATAAATCTTCTTTAATATAGTGTCCGCAAAATATGTATAGTAGAAAGTATATTTGAAAATCTTTCTATTAAATCTCTATGGATTCCAGTTATTTGGGAAACAAGCAAAGAATTCGTAAAAAAGAATATAACGACTAGCTGTACACAATCCGCTTTATTGATCGAAAGGGGAAAGAAGGGGGCTGATTTTTAATTTTTTATATTAGTTATAAGACATTTATTCTGAACTAGTAAAAAAAAATCGATGTACTATTCGGAACTTTTTGTATAACTCTAGCTAAAGTAAGCATATAAATATTTTTTAAACAAAAATAGTATTTCATAGAACATAGTATATTAACAGTATGTACAACTTACATTTGTGTTAACAATAATTGCAGATGAAAGAAAATAGGATGAAAGTAATTACCTCGTCAACAATTCTGGCGCAAATGACTGATATTCGCCGTCCGAAAGATAACATCACTTTGCACATGCGCACCAACTGCTGTGTTGCGTTAACAAAAAGAATTCTCACGCTACATTGTGAGCTGTTTCTCAGAATACGTTATGGTGGTATTTGTCATTAGTTTAAAAAAAAAAGTAGTTTCATTATTTGGCCTTATACACTAATATACACGGTGGAGTTGTTTAAAAAAAAAGTGGCCGCAAAATTGACCTTGAGCATAATTTCCAAGGTGAAAGTGTTTTTCTTTTGCATTGTTTAATACCCGTCACAAGGAACGAAAACCAGAACGAAACCATGAGTTGGAACTCAACCGTTCTCTTCAGAGACGACTTTAAAGTTTTGTAAACTTTTTCATTCCATATGTCTACATGGTGTCCCAGTATTGGATGCAACCGTGGAGGGATGATTCTATGGGAGAAAATATGTCGAAAATATGCAATAAATGTTTTTCATTAGAGGCTTTGCTTTCGAGAAAATTGACTTTGATAATCCGTTAGGTTTGCGTGCCTGGTATTTGCAAAAAATAGAACAGATACGTCAAGATCGGACGCGTGAACCAATATCTACATATTCATTAATTATTAATACATAGCACGCGTGTTCATC
>JAQQRT010000063.1:0-12120 GCA_028454225.1 Lasioglossum leucozonium | reverse complement strand
AAAAAAAAAAAAAAAAAAAAAACCAACACTCAGCCCACCCTCCAGCCGGCTCACCCCGAGAGGGACTCCACAGTCCCCCTATGGCGGTGGTGGGAGTAATAATAGAACTAACCAGCCCCACCACCGCCATCACGCCTACGACCCCTTACCGGGGGCCGCCGGCCTCTAGGGGGACGACCCCTAGAGGCCAATCTCCGTGCAGAGAGGGGATCGGCCTCCCGCCCCCTCTCCGCCGCCTCCTTTTGCGAGATAACGTCCTCGCAGAAGGAGGCGATTGCGTTCCACGACCTCTCACTGCGGGCCATGCCATCAACTATGACCCGCAGCGAGAGGTCCGCTCCCACCACACTTCTCAGGACTCGGCGCGGCGCCGACCACGCCGGACATTCTTCCAGCGTGTGTCGCGCCGAGTCCTGTTCCTCCTCGCAGTGATGGCACCGCGCCGCCGGTTCCTTGCCTATCCGACGCAGGTACTCTCCAAAGCACCCATGGCCAGAGAGCACCTGCGTCAGACGGTAGGTGAGCCTTACTCGCCTCCTGCACCATTCTCCCAGAATGGGCAGGAGGGCCCGGACAATAGGCCGGCCCGAGTTGGCAGCAACAACCTGCCGCCGCCAGTGGGCCAGCGTGTCCAACTGGGCCTGGTGCCTAAGCACTTCGACCTCTTCCCCCTCCGGGTCAAGCTCCCCGCGACGGATGGAGCAGGCCGTCCTATAATAGGACGCCCGCTCCTCCGCCATAAACTCAAGGGGAGCCATCCCCGCAAGGAGGCACGCCGCCTCAGCGGAAATGGTGCGGTAACCCCGTATGGTCCGCAAAGCCAGCCGGCGCTGCACGCGACACGCGTGTGCCAAACTCCGCCGGCTGGCCATTAATTGCGCGGACCACACGGGGGCCCCATACAGGATCTTAGAGTGCACCACCCCCGCATAAAGGCGTCGCGTCCGTACATCGGGCCCCCCGATATTAGGCAGCAGTTGCCCAAGGGCGACCGCTACCCTCTCGGCTCGGGGGGCCATACAGTCGAAGTGTGTCTCGAAGCACCAGCGACTGTCGAGGGTCAGGCCGAGATACCCCATCTCTTCCTTCACCTCGACAGTGGCATCACCCACCTGGATCCAGTGCCGGGGCGCTCGACGGCCCCGAGGCAATGCGTGAAACCACATTGCCTCGGTCTTGCCGGCGGAGATACTCATCCCCAGCCTCCGGATCCCACCGACGACGCAGCCCACCACCGCCTGTGCCAGGCCTGAGGTCCTCCACCATGTCTCCCCTCGCACGACCACCAGCGTGTCATCTGCATAGCAGATAACGCTGGCGTCGAGGGGGAGAGAGGCTCGCAGCACCGCGTCGTACGCTAGGTCCCACAGGAGCGGTCCCAAGACCGACCCCTGCGGGACACCGCAGTGCATTTCCTCCCTCCGCATGACTCCACACCGGCCCGGGTACTCAAACTACCTGTCACTAAGGTAGTCCCGAATTATCGCTCGGAGATAGGGGGGCACCTGGAAGTAGTCCAGAGCCCCCACCACCTCATTCCAGGGCAGGGTGTTGAAGGCGTTGGTGATATCTAGGCTCACAGCCAACAACACCCCGCCTCGAGCGACTGCCTCGCTCCGGAGGGTGGCGAGACGACCGAACGCATCGATCGTCGAACGCCCCCTCCGGAACCCGAACTGGCTGTCGCTCAGATCGGGACCACCATGGGACAGGTGCTCGACGAGACGGTCAGCGAGAATCTTCTCGAAGATCTTCGCCGCCTCGTCGAGCAGACACAAGGGCCGGTAAACAGAGGGAGAATCCGCGGGCCTTCCAGCTTTACGGAGGAGGACCAACCTGGCGCACTTCCATTCCTTGGGGAAGGTTCCCCGGCTCAAACAAGCATTCAGCACCTGTATCAGAGCCGGGGCAAGGGCGTCCAACGCCAAGGCCACCACACGTCCAGGGACTCCATCGGGACCGGGGGCCTTAGCGCCCCCGTCCCAGATCCGCTGGACAGCCTGGGACAGCTCATACATAGTGACCCCGAGCTCGTCGGTCCAGACAAACTGGACCGCACCGGGCGGGTTTACACCCCTCCCCTCCGGAGAGGGGAAAAGAGTTGATATCACCCGCCCCAGGAACTCGGGGTCTAGCTGCTCCGTAATGGGGGGCGCCCAGGGCCGGAGCTTACCAAGCACCGCCCTATAGGGGCGCCCCCAGGGGTCCCTATTAAGGGTCCCCAGGAGCTCATCCCAGGCCTTGGCCTTGGCAGCGGCAATTGCACGCTGGAGAGCCATTCTCGCCGTTCTATATTCCCCGTACAGGACGGCCACTCCCGCCTCATCGCCGCCCCTCCTCGAGAGGCGGCGGCGAGCGCGAGTAAACTGGCGTCGGGCGCGGACACAGGTTTCTCTGATGTCCTGAATCCAACCCGACCACCAGTACACCGACCTCTTCGGGGGGCGGCTACCGGACCGGGGCATGGACAAGTCGCAGAGCGACTCCATGACCTCGAGAATGTAGCCTACAGGCGAATCAGCAGCAATCAAAGATATGTCAAAATTTGCAATGTCGTTAACCCATTGAAATTCGGCATATGGCAAAGGTTGACACATTGCCCATCCATACAAATTGTTTACATCAAAATGCATCAAGTACGATGATGGTTTCGATGGATCATACGACTTAAACCGCCGCGTATTCCACGTTCGATAAACATTACCATATCGATATCGGTTAATAATTCAAACTTAACTTTTGTATGTTTTAGCATAGCAACCCACGTGAAACCGGGTAAAGTGTAATAATATGCCGGATCTAAACCATAGCTCTTAATGCAGCTATCGCGAAAATTTTCAAAAACATGAGCTAATAACAGTACATCCGTTTTCAAATACAGATCGCTGTATTCACCCAAGGTTTTTATGTTGAAACAAGTCCACACGTTCTCAGCGTGTGCATAATCGCGTTCGGATACTGTTTCGCCTGTCAAGGAACTTTAAAATGATTCGCGCGGTGGTAAACATTTATCGTCTAATTTATCTATGCAATCCAGGTATTGGTATGGAAAGACACCCTTTCGTGTCAACAACATGAAATTTTCAACGGAAAGATTCTGAAATTTGGAACGTAAAATTGTCAATTTGTCTGTATCGAGGAAAGATGCCAATTTGTCGAGACTGGTATTCAAAAATTTGTACGAATCGATGAATCGTAATTTAATACAATTACGTGACTCTGATTGCGAGTCTTTAACATGTTTTCTAAAAGAAATGTACTTTCTTTCGTTATGGGTAATATATCGACATGACCTTCAAACGCATTAGCTATTTCATCGATAATAAAATGCGAATCGTACCCGGATAAATTGTGGAAAACTATGGGAATACAAAACGAAATTTTGTAATTTAGATTGCAATCTTGATGTGCTGGACCTCTATAATTCCCCGTTAGATGGCAATGATCGCGCACCCGTATATCATCTTGTTCGAACGGTTTTTCACAAATGTGGCAATGTGTTGCACCGATAAATGCATCAGACTGTTCAGTCGATAACTGTTTCATATGTATATTACTGGATAGAGTGGATTTAACAAAATGTGCCAAATTTTCTAATTCTTCAACGAACCATGAGACGCAATTCGCATCGCGACGACATCGATACATAGATAGTGATGTATCGTGTGCACAATGCACATAGTATGCAATGCTAAATACTTTATGATGTTGGTATGCATGTGGTTCCAGGTTCTCCTCTCCGCAATCTTCCATCTTCTCCAGAGTGCATTCGAGATCGGCATACACGAAAAATGGAAGCGGTTCTTTCCTGATATGATTGTTGAAATAGAGCCATTTATCGTCCTCGCTGGGTAGCACGATAGCGCAGTCATTCATTTTTTCACAGTCTCGTGCATGGATGTGCAATCTTTCGTTGGAATGAAAATAATGCAGACACCTACAAAAAAACATAATTTTTAATGATATACCATAAAAGGACTGCATACTTATTTTTTTCAAAGCCAAGTTTAGGTCATCGTATGGGTACGATTCCGAATTTAGATACAACCGTATGTTCGACAGTTTACAATCATCGAATTGATTAGCAGTCTTATGCCATTTATTCTTGCTATCATTCTGCAATGCGAATATGATGAAGCGAGGTTTCTCCAGTTGTGTTACAGTCTTTATGGCCCACGTATGCATCGTAGTTGTTTGTAAATGTGGATATTCGTATAGATCCCAAGAGCGAAAACTCATAGGTATCAGTTGCCCTCTCTCGAGAATGCGTAATAACGACAATTTGGTTACTTCTTCCAGACTGACATGAGGCATTAGCCACTGAACTTTGAATAATTCGACTTTAGGTGTTAAAGTAGCAGGGAACCGGAGGGTTCTGGGGTCCTCTAATGATGACTCTGATTCATTGGAGGATATACCACAGTGGTGGTGGTCCAGAACCTAAAATCCTCTTTCTCCACCTCCTCGCGGTGGTTCCTGGGCACTCATCAGCTTGCTGGTGAGTGGCTAACGGAGAAAGGGGTACCTAGTGCCCTGGGTGACAAGATGATCGCTCAGGGTCCCATACCGTAAACTGGTGGTCATGTTTCGCCAGAACGGGGGGGCTTGCCTTTATCGGCTGGCCCGCGAGGATGACAACCTCTATAAAAAATCCCTAATCCCTCAAGCTTAGGTGTGCGGCGAAGGGGGCACCCCCGGATTAGACGCCGGGGGTGGGTCGATGGGTGCATCAGGCCATTAGCACACCAACCCCGGGGTACCAGCCCGAACCACGGGTGTAAGTAGGGCCTTCCGGTGCAAGCGGCTCTGGGCCGGACGAGTTTATATTTCCGCAGATAAAAAAGAGGCCACGAGTGAAATCACCCCTCCATGCAGGATTAGATGTCCTCGTGGTGGGGTGACGGTAACCAGGGCCGTTCATGAAATTATGGATGCACTTAAATTAGAAAATATATTAATCGTAAATTCGGGAGAGGAGTCGGATATGGAATGGGAGGAGGCTAGGAAGACAGGAGGGACCATGGCAGGAACAAAGGACACGAGTGGGAGAATGGATCAAAAGGATGTATTGGAAGGGACAGAGTTCAGGAAAAAGCAAGAAGAAATTTGGAAAAAGATCGAGGAACGCGTTAAAAAACAAAGAATAATAGAGGGTAGGAAAAATGAAGCCGGAACATCAAGGGTAAAAGAAAGAAAGGTTTGAAAGGTTGAAGAAAGAAAGATGGGAGGAAAGGAATCCGAGGAAAAGGAAAAGGAAGGGGATTCAAATGAAGAAAGAAGAGGCAGGCCTAAGGACTTCATTAAGGATAAAAACAAGGATAAGGAAAAGGATATGGATAAAGATAAGGATAAAAGAAAGGAATTCATGAAGGACAAAGAAAAGGAAAAAGGAATAGATGGGAAAGGAAGTAAAAAACTGCTGGCAGAAAAAATTCCGACTGGAAAAAATATTAATGAATCAGTACCTGAAAAAAACAGAGAATACGAAATATTAGTAAATGAATCGATAAAAGCAGCAAAAGAATTGGCTACCTACCTGGATAGTAACAAAATCATGCGGGTATCCTTCAGAGAATTGGCCTGGAAACTGTCCGGAAACCTGGAACAAATAAAAAAGATTAAATTAATAAACATATCACATGCAGAAAAAAATGAACAAGATAATAACAAAGGTAAAAGTGATACTAAAAAATATAAAGAAAAAAGCACTATGACGGCAGCGGAAGACTTCCCTCAATGGAGAATTCCCTCGGTGGATGGCGGAAAAAGTGCGGGATCAAAGTTCGGCTACGGTTACACAAAAGAATCAGGAACACCATCGATGGAGATCTCGTCCTGCATGGGAGAGGACACGGACTCATCGATACGTATGGCGAGACCCAAAGGTGTACCCTTAAAGATGAGATCCTATGCGGCGGTAACTGAAAGAAACGTTAAAAGAAAGAAAGGTGAAAAATCATCGTCATCTGGAACTACTACACCTAAAAAAGCAAGAAAAGAAGAGCTAACTAAAAACAGCAAGGAATCTAAGAGGAAAAAAGAAAATAACAAGGAAGAGGTAGAGTCCTCCTCCTCGGAAGAAGAAGAAGAAGAGGACCCGATGATACACTTAGTGAAAGATTTTCTAAATAAAATAATGGAACAAAAAAGGAAAGGGAAGAATATGAATAATAAAAAACGGACAGGAGAAGCAAGAGAGGAAAATATGAAAGGACAGCCAGGAAGAGGAATTAAGAACAGAGAAGAAGAAACGTGGAAAACGATTCCAAGAAGGAAGGGAAGGATAGAATTAGAAAAGGATAAAGGGATAACTACGGGTAACGAAACAGAAATAGAAATAAGGAATAAAAAACCAACTAGACCAAAATGGACAGTACCAAGAGCCGACGCGATCGTGATAAAAGTCAAAGACGACGCGGATTTCAAAAATACGTATAATAAAATTAATAAATGCGCAAACGGTCTAGAGAAAATTAAAAGAGTCAGAAAGACACGAACCGGACAACTACTATTGGAGTTGACGGAAGGAGGAGACTCTGAAAAAATAAAACAACAATTAGAACTCGCCCTCAGCGAGGATCAAAGTATGAAAATTCTACAAAAAACATTCGACATAGAACTAAAAGATCTGGATCCAATGGTGGAGAAACACGAGATAATGACTGCAGTAAAAAATCTACTAGGATTAAAAGAGGACGAAATTAAAATGAAAGTGCTACGCAAAACCAAAATGGGTACACAACTGTCTGTGATAGAAGTACCGCTAAAACATCTAAAAAAAGTGACAGAAGCGGATAAAATAAAAATTGGACTAACGGTGGTTAAAATGATACCAACGCCAAAGATAATAAAATGCTTCAGATGTCACTCGTTAGGACATTTCAGCACAAACTGTCGAGAAAACATTAGCGAGAATAAAAGATGCAGACAATGTGGCACAGATGGCCACGAGATGGCAGAATGTCAAAATAACAAAAAATGCGTAGACTGCTACAAATTAAGGCTGCCATTCGACCATATTATCTGCTCTATGGCTTGCCCCCAATTTAGAAAGAAAATAAAAGAATTAAAACTACAATTTCTAGAATACCATAATGCAACGAATAAAAATCCTACAAATCAATTGTAATAATTGCAAACTCGCACACGAATTATTATATCAGACGACCACTTCCCAAAAAATAGATATATGCTGCATGCAAGAACCTTATAAAATAGAAAAACACTGGATCAGTTCACAAGACAAAAAAGCCGCAATAAACATCATTAATAAAGACATAAAAGTGCCCGTAAGCCAACAGATCCGAGGAAGATTCTACGTAGGAATCAAAACGAAAAGATGTACCATAATTAATATTTATATATCATCGAACAGTGGAATTTTGAACCTACACAGAGACTTGGATGAAATAAGAAAAGAAAAAATAACATGGACACATCCTGTAATCATTCTAGGTGATCCCAACGCTAGATCCTGGCTATTTGGTGACAAAAAAGAAAACAAAAGAGGCCGAATTTTAAATTACTACGTAAATAGCATGCAAATGATCCCGCAAAATATACAAAATAGCGATCATACCTTCATGAAAAACGGCAGAAAATCTAAAATAGATATTTTATTCGCAAGTGAGTCCATTTACAACCACATTTTTAGTGAAGTTCAGAATGAATTTAATGGATCAGACCACAAAAACTGTATACACATAATAAATTTTAGCGGTAGGAAAAATAAAAACATCAAATATAACATAGATTGGTCATGGAATTTAAAAAGCTTTAACAAAGATGAATTTTTTAAGATTTTTAACAAATTAAATAATGAAATTCATTGGGATGACCTAAATATAGACGAAATAAATAAATATTTTAAAAATATTAAAATGACATGCAATAAAACCATTAAAAAGAAATCTAATACTTACCGTCATAGAGAAAATCCATGGTGGTCACAGGAGTTGGCCGAGCTACGATCCCAAATAGCCAAGGCACGTAGGAAATATCAGAGGAAAAAAGCCAGCAACCAGTCATCTGAAAAAGAAAAAGAGTTATACAATAACCTAAAAAAGAAATTAAAATATAAGATATCCGACGCTAAAAAAGAAGCATGGAAAGAGTTTGTTAACTTACTGGAGCTGGATATCTGGGGAAGACCCTTCCAAACGATTAGGAACAAAATACGAAGTAGAGCTCCTCCACCAACACTGGAATCGATGGATGCCAAAAAAATTTTGTCAGAATTATTTCCTAGGGAAAA
Organism: Lasioglossum leucozonium; assembly: GCA_028454225.1. Lineage (NCBI taxonomy): Eukaryota > Metazoa > Arthropoda > Insecta > Hymenoptera > Halictidae > Lasioglossum > Lasioglossum leucozonium. Next base: position 3,866 of record JAQQRT010000063.1, on the reverse strand, counting down.
AAAGAAAACAGTATACGATAATTTTGATAACAACGAAGATCTAGAAACCACAAAAGGAGAAATTTGGGAAATTTTAAAAGATTTAGAAATAAAAAAAGCGGCCGGTTTAGATAAGATGCCTCCAGGTCTAATAAAGGTGATACTACTGAACGATTTAGATAACTTCACGAAAATAATCAATAAATGTTTAAAACTAAATTATATTCCGGAGAGCTGGAAAATTGCAAGAGTCATTCTGTTAAGAAAAAATGACAATCAGACAATCCTACCATCGGACTTCAGACCAATTTGTATAGGTAACGCAGTTAATAAAATATTTGAAAAAGTAATCGAAAAAAGACTATTTGATCATTTGGGTAACGTACCGTTTCACATTAACCAATTTGGCTTCACGAAAAAAAGGTCCACACTGGATGCCCTAGAAGAATTAATAGAATATTTTAAAATTAATAATAAAAAAGGAAAATATGGAATAATAGTTAGTCTCGACGTACGCAACGCATTTAATAGCCTATCATGGGATAAAATATTTAAAAAATTGAAAGATAAAAATTTTCCGACGGCTCTGCAAAGCCTAATTCAAAACTATTTTAAAAACAGGAAAATAATATACAACGCGTCTGATAAAAGAGTTCGGCTCGACATGCAAAAAGGAGTACCACAGGGGTCAGTCATCGCCCCAACAATATGGAACATCTTATACGATGATATGTTGGAAATGAACTTCGGTAGTATGGTCAAGGTCATTGCTTACGCAGACGACATTGTGGTTTTTGGAGCAGATCATAAAATAAATAAATTAAAAGATGAAATAGAACATGCAATCAACGTTAAAATAGCTCCCTGGTTAAAAGAAAACGGATTAAAAATGGCCGCGCATAAAACAAAATTTATATACAGCAATAAAAAACGAACCCCGCTAAAATTTAGAATTAAAATAATCGATAAAAACATTGCCCCTAGTGAAAATTTAAAATATCTCGGTATAATCCTAAACAGATATAACAATTTCTTTGCACATGTAGACTACGCGGCAGAAAAAGCTGATAGAGTACTAGGAGAACTTGCAAGGCTAATGCCAAATATAGGTGGACCCACGTTTGATGGCGGTAAATTATATAATAACATAATAAACTCAATAATAACATATGGAGCTCCTGTATGGGGGGAGAAGGCGATAGACTATTGTAGAAATACCGTCATATTAGCCAGAGTACAACGGAAAAGCCTATGCAGAGTGGCCAGGAGCTACAAATCTGCAGGCAGGCATGCGTTATGTGTAATTACAGGCAGTTTACCAATAGAAATGATAATTAGGGAAAGAATAGGAATTTATAAAGCAAAGAAAAGTATACAATGGAATGAGGACGACGACGAAGAAACAAAAGAGAGAAAAAATGAACAGCTGGAACAAAAAAAGAAAGCTATAAATGAAGAACTATGGAATGAATGGGTGATTAGTTGGAATGAAATAATAAAAAGCTCAATTTGGACACGAAAAATAATACCGGACCCGAAAGCGTGGTCGAACAGGAAACATGGAAAGTTAAACTTTAGACTAACGCAAATTTTAACGGGACACGGGGTATTTGGAGAATTTAGACACAAAATTAAAAAAGCGGAAAATGATCTATGTTGGTGGTGTGACGCGATACCGGATGATGTGGAACATACCCTATTTTATTGCGAACGATGGGAAACAGAAAGACAGGAACTACATACAAAAATCGGCGAAGAACTAAAAACAGAAAATTTTATGAAAATAATACTGAGAAGCCCAATGGACTGGAAGGACATAAGCGATTATGCAAACAAGATAATGATAAAAAAAGAAGAATGGGAAAGGAAAATTGAAAAGGAAAGCAGAGGGTAATTAGAAGAGGAAGGAAAGAAGAAGATGGTATGAAAAGCCAAGAACAGGCGTGGCGTTAGTTGAGCGTAGATCAGACGGGAGAAATGCGAATAGCGGGGCCCCGACTGATCATAAAGCTCAACCAACGAATGAGTGGAAAAGGGTCAGAAGGACCCTGGGAGAGGAGGTTTAGCGGGTAGGGGGCGAACCTTTATCCAGTTTGCACCGAGTCCCGCACTCCCCCCGGTTTGTCACCGCATCCCGGGGGGGCTGGTGCGTAAAAAGCATTCCTCCTCTCCCTGAACAAAAAAAAAAAAAAAAAAGGTGTTAAAGTAGCAGGGCCAATCAAAGCGTTTAGGTCGTTTCGCGATCGAATTAAAACCAGCTCTTGACGCACGTTAACGGTAATCTTGTTATAATCTTCACCGAAGCCAAATAGCATATTGAATGGTATGCAGAAATTGAAGTCTGGGCCGTCCAGTTTACGATACCAGCCTGCGGTGGCCAATGCTTTACTTTTTCCTGGGGAGATGGACACGTGTGTTTTTAGCGCAGTCGTTATTCCAGGATTTCTACAGCGATCTATTTCAACCCCATTCAGTTCATATCGAATTTCATCACACATGAAAGCAGCGCAATTGGTATCGAGAGTAATATTGTCGCTTGTTCCTTGAGGCGCAACCTCTGCTAAAATGACTTTTCCTTCAATGTACAAGAAACTCTCACACGGTAGCGTATACAGATCTTGCTGCTGTATCGATATCCTTATTTCATCGCTATTGCCGAGAGTAGTATTTGCATATGGATTATACGTGTGCACTTCTATCTTCGTTATACGATTATCAGATGTCGGCGTAGTGCCAATGGCTAAAATGTCAGACATCATTGCTTTACAACAAATCCCAATGATTGTAGAAAACGCACGTTCTGCAAACTCAGCAGGTTCTTCTTTCTCGACGACGGTGTTACACTCGCGAAATTATTTGCCCGACTTGCTGCGTCGATGATCGTATTTGTTGCAGCGGTCGGAATTAGAGGTTTGTTCGTTTGTTTGTTATACACGAGCATACTACAACACTTAATCGTAGGTGCGCGGGTCTCGCCGTCTTACATGCAGTCTAACAGTTATTTCTTCTCCACGAAAATGGATCAGACGATTATTTTGATCAAGCAGACGTATTTCCAAATCGTCTATTATTCGCACGACGATTGGAAGATAAATGACTCGCGGCGGCGTTTCTGAGATCTTATATCCTGGAGGAACCCTAGGTGAAAATTCATGAATAATGTGTACAGGTTTGTCATTAGTGTATGAACCGGCTGTTATGTTGCATTCCACTCTGATCACGTTGATGCTTATGATGTTCACAGGAGCGTCAGACTCATACCATATGTTAGGTGGGAGAATACGGTTTGCGGAAAATCCAAGTAGCGATCCTATGTTATTAGGTTTCTCAAAATTAATCCTATAGGAGCAGTATATTTCACTCTTCATCGTATTATTGTTAGCACGTATGACGAGAGGGTATTCATCGTTCACCGAATCATGTCTGTCGGGATATCTTCGCAGTATTTCCCGTTTCAAGTACTTATCGATTGCATCCAGTTTGTAAGATCCTTCGGGAATCACAATTTCTTCGTCATTTTCACCAAAATAAAATTTATTGTTGCGAGCATCGACCTTTGGTATCGTGTTAAACGTTTCCAAATCTACGAGACCTAGTTCATATTCATGACTACTCAAATCTATCGAGGGAAAGTATTGTACTGCGAGCATGCTGCTCTTACCCGTTAACGTCAGTGTCAACGACGAAGGCGTCATGTTTATGCGAAATAGGTATAGAATGTACTGAAATGGTATGTATCGATAATGCACATTTATAATGAGTTTTCCTCGAGAAATTTTACACACAGTTGTCCGCATATAGTTTGATCGAAATTTTGAAAACGTGCATGATTGTAAGTAATTTTTGTCGATGATCCAAAGTATGCGATAAGTTCCGCAGGTGGGCGT
>JAQQRT010000062.1:0-12141 GCA_028454225.1 Lasioglossum leucozonium | reverse complement strand
TTTTTCTGGAAGGATCTTAAAAATATTTTTGGTAACCCTCAAGCCGCTGGAGACACGGCTCCAGCTATAAAATGCCGCTACAGAAAGCAATACGCGTCTGGAAAGACTCGTTAAGGGATGAACTCTGATCCCCGGAGAAGCCGGAGTTGTAAAGGGACCCAGTGTCCTAGCTGCGCTTCGGCCTCCACGTGGTCCCGCTGGATGGCAGGCTCTTCGGAGTCGAGCGAACCAAACGAAGCGCAGTGGAGTGGAGGAGATAACCACTCAAAGTCCAGGTCTCCCACGTGTTTGCCGTGCGTGGCAACCCTTGTCGTCGGAAAAGAGGATCCTGGGATCTGAGGAGGCCCACTCCTGCGGGTGTGACGTCTCCAACATGTACCTTTGGCCTCAGCTTCGGCTAGATGGGCGGCTAGGCGAGAAAAGTAACCCTGTGCCTAGTCAATCGGCTCGGAATACCATTAGCATTAGCGAAGTGGGTTCTACTTGGGCGAGGAAGTGGATGGTGGTTGAGTAATCGGCCACCGATATATCCGCGGACTATATTCTGGGTGATGCACCAACCTAGCTGGATGGCAGGTTCCATTTGAGGGTCCGAGGAGGCCGGTGCACGCAGCGGAATGAACATTCACTATACACATATGGATAATGAAACTAAAACACTGCGAGTCAAGTCGGCGACACCAGTGCGAGGTTGTACGACCAAGCGCGAAGTTGCCGCAGCAGAGGTAGTGGAAGTTGGAAACAGCCAAGCTGCCCCTGTTACAATTAAAGTCGAGAGGACCGAGGAGGAGACAATTGGCTCCCCTTGTGTGTCCCTCGAAAGGTGCGATGCACCACCAAAGGGTGAGGAAGCGTTAGGGAAACCGAAGCGCAAGCCGAGCCCAAAAATATCAAAAAAGAGCTCTCCCCAGTCCGAGGAGAACTCTAAAAACGGGGGGCAAGGTGCTAACCTTGCCTCTCAAAAGAAAAAGGGGCAAGGTGCTAACCTTGCCTCTAAAACCGGCAAGGCACTCGATGGGGATGAAAACCCCGAGTGCAACGTAGCCCATAAAGGAGGGGAATGGCAACAGGTCCCCTCCAAAAAGGACAAGCGCTCTGCTAAGGTAGCACCAACCAAAGCAGGGCGCAAGCAACCGGGAGGGAAGTCGGTGGAGGCGACTTCCGGTCCCAAGACACGGCCTCTCGATCTCGTAAGAGACGAAGCCTTCAAACAGGTCTTGGCGGTCACGAAAACTTGTGCCCTCGATAAATCGAGGATCACAAAGGAAGCGTCCGCCAAGATTATCGAACATGCGAACGCGCTCAACGAGCTTGAGCTGAGAGCGCAGTGACTGTGTCGCGGACTGCCCCGCGGTCCACGCCGACCGGTCACAAAGTACAGAGCGCTCGCTCGACCTACGCCGATGCGGTTAAGGTCGAGTGCAGAAAGGTCTCCCCTGACGCGGTTAAACCACCACAGCATGTGGTAAGGATTTTTCCGCCGAAGGGCAAAGAGCAGAGCAGCGAAGCGACCAAGCGGACTGTTCTGTCTCTGGTGAAACCTGCGAAGGAGAAGATCCGCGTGAAGTCGATTCGACCCATCCACTCCGGTGGCATAGTGGTCGAGACAGATCGCAAGGAGGACCTTCAAGCCTTCACGGGGAGTAAGGGACTAAAAGATAAAGGTCTCTCAATCTCCTTGCCATCAAAGAGGAACCCGTCACTGATAGTGTACGATGTTCCGAAGAAGATGGCAAGAGAAGAGGTTGCTTCCAATTTATGGAAGCAGAACCTCTCGGAGATGACTCAGAAAGAGTTTGCTTCTAACCTGAAGGTCGCTTATCAAGTCGGTCCTAAAGGCAGGGAGGCGGCCAACTGGGTCATCGACGTCAGTCCGCAGGTTCGCCAGCGGCTGAAAAGTGGGGAAGCTCGGGTGTTCATGGGCTGGTCGTCCTGTCGAGTGCAGGATTACGTCTCGGTCACCCGGTGCTTCAAGTGCCAGAAGTTCGGCCATACGGCCAAACGTTGCAAGCACAAAGAAGATGTATGCGGTCACTGCGCCGAAAACGGGCATACCTTTGCCACGTGCAGCAAGAAGAGTGGACAACCGGTCTGCTCTAATTGCAAGGAACGAGGCAAGCCGCACAATCATAAGTCGAGAGACAAGCTGTGCGCGTCCTATCAGGTCGCGCTTCAGCAAGTTGTAGCTCGAACCAATTATGGTTAAAGAAACCGAAGAGAGAAGACCTCAGAGGGCGATTCGAGTCGCGCAGCATAATATGCAGCGCGCCCGGATCGTTACCGACGAAGTCAAATCTTTGCTGCATAACAGGAAAATGGATGTGTTGTTAGCACAAGAGCCACACAGCTGGGAAGGCAAATTGCCTGGGCTGGAGTGTGCCAATATTATCGTGACCAAAGAAGGGGATCGGCCAATGGCAGCTATAGCTGTCAGTAACCGTGATCTGGACGTGGTCAAAATATCACATCTGTGCGACACGCATCTAGCCTGCGTATGCGTAAGAGGCAATTTCGGTAACGTCTACCTAGTCAGCCAATACTTTCAATTCTCGGAAGAGATTGAACCAAGTTTGGCTCGACTAGAGAAAGTGCTTGCGGAGCTAAAGCATAACCGAACTGTGATCGCAGCCGATGTCAACGCTAAATCTCCCCTCTGGGGTAGTGCGAAGACAGACGCGAGAGGCCAAAAACTCGAAGAGTTTGTGGCCCGGCACAATTTGGTTATATTGAACGAGGCCGGTAGTATTCCCACATACTCCGGCCCTAGAGGAGAGTCCTTTATCGATGTCACATTTGCGACATCCGACATGTCAGACAAAGTGCGAGGGTGGAAAGTCCATAAGGACTTGACATCCAGCGACCACCGAGTCATCGAATTTTCGTTGCAGTTCGCTGCCAGGAAGGAGAACCAGCGCCATGATGGGCGGTTCCACCTGGATAGTGCGAACTGGCCAAGATACGCACGAGCGCTGCAGGAAAGCAAGAGGAACTTAACCCTCCGGCCGAACGGCCGAGAGGAGGTCGAACATCTAGCACAGGAAATCGAGAAATCGATTGTCCAAGCGTGCGATTCCTCTATGCGATCCAAGCGGTGGCACTCTAAATCTGTCCCGTGGTGGACACCAGAATTGACGAGACGGAAGAAGCGCGTCTACAAATGTAGGCGCGCCTTCCAAAACCCGAGATGTTCGGAGGACGAGAGAGCAGAACGGAAAGCTGAGTATCTCGTGCAGAGAAAGGCTTATACGGCTGCCGTGAGAGCTGCAAGGATACAAAGTTGGAAAAACTTTGTAACTGAGCAGGGGAACAAAGAACCGTGGGGTCTTGTTTACAAGATCACGCGGGAAAAGTTGAATATTGAAACTGCGGTCTCAAATATTCGAACAGAACAAGGACACACGATGGACTGGGAATCCACTGCGTCAGCGCTGCTGGAGGCGTTAGTTCCGGACGATTCGTCTGTGAGCGACACTCCAGAACAAGCGCAGCTCAGGCTGGAAACCGCTACCGAGCCGGTGAATGAAGACGATCCTGTCTTCACTCGCAGGGAGCTTGAAGAGGCGGTGAAAAGTTTGAAGCGACGCAAGTGTCCCGGTCTTGATCGAATAGAGCCGGAAGTTATGAAATTCTCAGTCGGAGTAATCCGTACCGAGTTACTACGGCTCTATAACAGTTGTCTAGAGCATGGAGTCTTTCCCTCCAGGTGGAAAGTCGGCTTGATCAGAACTATTCTGAAAGGGCGAGACAAACCGGAGATGGAGGTAAAGTCTTACAGGCCGATTTGTCTACTATCCGTAGTAGGCAAAGTTCTAGAGAAGCTAATCGCTAAGCGATTAGCTAATTTGTTCCTAAGCCCGGAATACGCTTCTGACCGGCAATACGGATTCAGACCGAAGCGATCCACGGAAGAAGCCGTGGTAAAGCTGAAAGATCTGGTATCTAGCTGCGAAGAAAGGTATGTCCTGGCGCTCGCCTTTGACATCTCGGGGGCATTCGACAATCTCTGGTGGCCGAGCATTCTCAACGAGTTGAGAAGGCGAGGCTGTCCCCGCAATCTTTACCGGCTGATGGCCGACTATTTCGCCAACCGTGTGGTGACCTTAAGGTCTAAGTGCGGAGAAGTGCGGAAAGTCGTAACCAAAGGCTGCCCGCAGGGATCAATTCTCGGTCCGAGCTGTTGGAACTTAGTCTTTGACGGAGTTCTACAGCTCTTAACGAACACCGGGCTCGCTTGCGAGCCCATCGCCTACGCGGATGACCTACTTGTGTTAGTCTCTGGCAACACGAGGATGGAACTCCAGGAAAAAGGCCAGAAGGTAGCAGATACGATTTCTGAGTGGTGCCATACACAAAAGTTATCGTTATCTGCTCCTAAGACCGAGATGATACTATTGAAAGGCCATCTCCGAATGGAGAGGCCTCCTGTGATTAAGATAGACGGAAAAAGTATCGTCGCAAGGAGTACCATTAGGTACCTCGGCGTATACTTTGACGAACGGCTGGGAATTACTTCCCATGCCAGATATGTGAGTGCTAAGTCTACGAATACGTTTAATGCGTTAGCGAAGATTGCTCGTGCGAACTGGGGATTGGGACATCGGGCTATGCGTACTATGTACACTGGTCTGTTTGTCCCAATCGTGGCGTACGCTGCTGCGGGCTGGGCAGACCTTCTCACCTCTGTATCGAGAAAAATTCTCGTCAGAGCGCAGAGGAGAGCTCTGCTTGGCTGCGTCAAGGCCTATAGAACCGTATCAACGGACGCGATCACTGTGATCGCCGGCCAGGTACCGATAGACTTGGTGATAGCAGAGCGAAAATGCGCCTATAAGATACGAAAAGAACTGGACATAGAGTTTGGGACATGTCGGATAAGTCATGCCGAACTGGCATCGGGAGCTGTGACCCCCGCCAAGGCGCTAGCCGAGGTGAGGCGAACGGCCCTGGCAATGTGGCAACGCAGATGGTCGTCGTCGTCGAAGGGAAGAATCACCTTCCAGTACTTTGGCGATGTATCAGACCGACTCTGCGCGCGCTGGGTAAACCCTGATTTCTACGTGACTCAGTTCATAAGCGGACACGGTGATTTCCGTGAGAAGCTTAAGACTTTCGCTTTGACGGAGGACGAACACTGCGAATGCGGGGAAGTGGAATCGCCGAACCACATTCTGCGTGTTTGTCCGCGTTACGCTCAAGCGAGGGAACTCCTACACCAGGAAGTTACTGCAAAAGGCCAAACTTGGCCGGTGCAGGAAGCTGCCCTGGTGACCGAACATCTATTCAGGAGCTTCCGGAACTTCGCGCGAGACGTACTCAAATCGAAGGCTAGTCGAACACAAGTCACGGAGTAGAAATCGTGGGCAACCACGCACTGATCAAGTTCCTCATGGAACTTGATCCCTCGGGCCGGGATTCAAGCCCCTCTCGCTTATAGCGGGAGCTCCTGGATTGGGTTGGACTCGAGGTGGTGGTGGTTTCGCAACATTATTGTCCCTCCACATATGGCAGTAATGTGAAGGTAGAGCCATAACATCTGGCACGATCGAGTAGTAGACGCCGGTATGAACTGACAGTTCGAGGTACGGCATAGTCGGGGCAACCCGACCTACATACTAAATAATACTTGCCTCTCGCCGCCGAGCATGCGGTCGATCACAGTCGGCAGCGAGAGGTCCACCCCTATAATTCCCCTGAGGACACGACGCGGCGCCGGCCACGCTGGACATTCTTCCAGCGTATGCCGCGCCGTGTCCTGGGCCTCCCCGCAGTGATGGCACTGCTCCGTCGGCTCTTTGCCTATCCTCCGCAGGTACTCCCCGAAACATCCATGACCGGAAAGCACCTGCGTAAGGCGGTAGGTAAGCCTACCCCGCCCCCGCACCATTCTCCCAGAATGGGCAGGAGGGCCCGGACGATAGGCCGGCCCGAATTGGCAACGGCGACCTGCCGTCGCCAGTGGGCCAGCCTCTGTTGCCGGGCCTGGCGCTTCAATACTTCGACCTCGTCCCCCTCGGGGTCGAACTCCCCCCCGACGGATGGAGCAGGCGATCCGGTAGCCGGCCGCCCGCTCCTCCGCCATAAACTGGAGGGGAGCCATAGCCCCGAGGAGGCACGCCGCCTCAGCGGAGATGGTGCGAAAACCCCGTATGGTCCGCAAAGCCAGCCGGCGCTGCACGCGACACGCGTGTGCCAAACTCCGCCGGCTGGCCATTAATTGCGCGGACCACACGGGGGCTCCATACAGGATCTTAGAGTGCACCACCCCCGCATAAAGGCGTCGCGTCCGTACATCGGGCTCCCCGATATTAGGCGATACCCTCTCGGCTCGGGGGGCCATACAGTCGAAGTGTGTCTCGAAGCACCAGCGACTGTCGAGGGTCAGGCCGAGATACCCCATCTCTTCCTTCACCTCGACAGTGGCATCACCCACCTGGATCCAGTCCCGGGGCGCCCGCCGGCCCCGAGGCAATGCGTGAAACCACATTGCCTCGGTCTTGCCGGCGGAGATACTCATCCCCAGCCTCCGAATCCCACCGACGACGCAGCCCACCACCGCCTGTGCCAGGCCTGAGGTCCTCCACCATGTCTCCCCTCGCACGACCACCAGCGTGTCATCTGCATAGCAGATAACGCTGACGTCGAGGGGGAGAGAGGCCCGCAGCACCGCGTCATACACTAGGTCCCACAGGAGCGGTCCCAAGACCGACCCCTGCGGGACACCGCAATGCATTTCCTCCCTCCGCATGACTCCACACCGGCCCGGGTACTCAAATCACCTGTGACTAAGGTAGTCCCGAATTATCGCTCGGAGATAGGGGGGCACCTGGAAGTAGTCCAGAGCCCCCACCACCTCATTCCAGGGCAGGGTGTTGAAGGCGTTGGTGATATCTAGGCTCACAGCCAACAACACCCCGCCTCGAGCGACTGCCTCGCTCCGGAGGGTGGCGAGACGACCGAACGCATTGATCGTCGAACGCCCCCTCCGGAACCCGAACTGGCTGTCGCTCAGATCGGGACCACCATGGGACAGGTGCTCGACGAGACGGTCAGCGAGAATCTTCTCGAAGATCTTCGCCGCCTCGTCGAGCAGACACAAGGGCCGGTAAGCAGAGGGAGAATCCGCGGGCCTTCCAGCTTTACGGAGGGGGACCAACCTGGCGCACTTCCATTCCTTAGGGAAGGTTCCCCGGCTCAAACAGGCATTCAGCACCTGTATCAGAGCCGGGGCAAGGGCGTCCAACGCCAAGGCCACCACACGTCCAGGGACTCCATCGGGACCGGGGACCTTAGCGCCCCCGTCCCAGATCCGCTGGACAGCCTGGGACAACTCATACATAGTGACCCCGAGCTCGTCGGTCCAGACAAACTGGACCGCACCGGGCGGGTTTACACCCCTCCCCTCCGAAAAGGGGAAAAGAGTTGATATCACCCGCCCCAGGAACTCGGGGTCTAGCTGCTCCGTAATGGGGGGCGTCCAGGGCCGGAGCTTACCAAGCACCGCCCTATAGGGGCGCCCCCAGGGGTCCCTGTTAAGGGTCCCCAGGAGCTCATCCCAGGCCTTGGCCTTGGCAGCGGCAATTGCACGCTGGAGAGCCATTCTCGCCGTTCTAAACTCCCCGTACAGGACGGCCACTCCCGCCTCATCGCCGCCCCTCCTCCAGAGGCGGCGGTGAGCGCGAGTAAACTGGCGTCGGGCGCGGACACAGGTTTCTCTGATGTCCTGAATCCAACCCGACCACCAGTACACCGACCTCTTCGGGGGGCGGCTACCGGACCGGGGCATGGACAAGTCGCAGAGCGACTCCATGACCCCCCGAAACCATGCCACCCCCTCTTCAGCCCCGCGCTCCCTGGCCTCGGGCCAGGAATAGGCGAGAGCTCCGGCTCTCAGGACGCCCTTGTCCAGTCGCTTCAGCGCCCATCTCTTGGGCGCCGAACTGATGCCACCTGTCCGTGGGGGCAGTTCCGCCGGCAGGCGGGCCGCCACCTCCATCGTAATATGGAGGTGGTCGGACAGACTCTCCCAGTCTGTAACCGGAGGGTTCTGGGGTCCTCTAATGATGACTGATTCATTGGAGGATATACCACAGTGGTGGTGGTCCAGAACCTAAAATCCTCTTCTTCCACCTCCTCGTGGTGGTTCCTGGGCACTCATCGGCATGTTTGCTGATGAGTGGCTAACGGAAGAAGGGGTGCACGGCGGGAAGTAGTCCTGATGATGTGCGAGGCGATGCCGGCGGGGTCTTCGGACCCTGGTAGGGCCTCCCAAGCCGGTAAGGTTCGCACGGAGGGGTGAAAACCGTCGCTTCGGGATGTTTTTACGGTTTAGGACCAGGGCACGATTGGGGAGTTCAAAAATAATAATGGCTGACACAAAGGATAAAAATTTAGTTTACGGTGCAGGGGAGGGAGACCCCAGTACCGGCGCGGTTGGTGGTGGTAGAGCAGGCCCCGCCGCGTCGTTAACCAGCAACTGTGATCAGGCGTTGGTAGACCCCCAGGCCACGTCTGGTAACAAAGTTACTGGGGAAGAGGGTGATCCAGCTAAGAGGGTGCCCTTCAAAATGATAGGGAGATGGGATGAGGCTGATTCTGACTCTTCCGATTCGGAGACAGTGCGTCGGAGGTACTTTTCGGAAGACGAGGTATACTCGGATTCTGGGGGGGTGCCTCGTGGGGTGCTGAGCTACGGAGAAGATGACGATGATGAGGACAGTATAGAAGATCCAGCAGTACTGGCTGAAAAGGATCGTTTCTACGACGAGTTATTTAACTTGGTCGTGGAGGGTCCATCTCTTGGACTTGGCAAAGGTGTCCTTAGGGATTTCTCGAATTGGACTAATGACCAGTTGGAGGCGGACGCTCGTTCCTCCTCTGACAGATGTTTTTATTACCGGCAAGAGATGATTCTGGTGGCAGATGACAAGAAGGAGGTCGAGTGTCTGAGGAAGAATGACAAGGAAGCTCGATTTTACTTCTTTGCCATGGCTCGAGAAATCCTTAACCGGAGGAAGAAACGGGAGGAGAGAATTATGAGATCTCAGGATACCAGTAATGGTGAGGATTTTATGGTTAAGTTCTCCAAGAACATCTTCGCTGGTGTGTTGGGTAACTTACCTAAAGGAAAAAACAAGGACTTACCTGTGGATACTAAGAAGAAGGATGTTGACGCTGCCGGTCCTTCGGGCTTGGGGCTCGACGTATCTGGCTCTGCGGATGTGTCCTTTGGTTCGGCTGGACTTCGGGGTGCGGCAGCTGGTGTTGCGGGTCCATCGAAGAAGACTCCTGAGTTGGCTTCTGCGGAGGTTTCGCCTGTGGTCCTCGAGCAAGAGAAATCTTGCTTGGAGGGGGAGTTGCCTGCGGAATCTGCTGAGAACAGAAGAATCAAGAGGAGAAAACTTGAGGCCGAGTTGGATCCCGACTATATACCGGAGGTAGAAATGGAGACTCATCCGGGTCCGGTAGAGGATCCATGTCGTTTTAGACGGGATGATCCAGTGACCGATGAGGATCCTATGGATTGTCTAGATAGGATTGAAGAGACCATGGGAGAATTGGTTGGTGACCGGGTTCCACGGGTGACCAGTCCAGTTTTAGGCTCCTCAGAGGCTGGTGGGTCTCGTCGAGGTTCGAGGAGGGGCTCAATTACGATGTCTCCTCCGGTGAGTGCTGGGGTTGTCGATGGGAGTCTTCGCACACCCCCCCCGCTCTCTGGTTAGACCAAGTGAGAATATCACTAGAACGATGGGACCTTCTATTAAATCGAGTAGAATCATCTCGAATAATAGAGCGGTAACAAGGAACATTAAGCTCCTCTCCGACCGGTTAGACAAGGCTTTGGAAGTGGTTAAAGATCTATCCGGTTATATAGCGACCAACAAGAATATCAGACAAAGCTATAAAGCAGTCTGCGATAAGTTGCCGTTGGACGTAGAGAAGATTATCCGTATTAAGGATAAATTGGTGAAGGCGTCCGAAGAAAACATCCTTTTCCACGCCGCTGAAATTAAAAATGTAGGCATTTCGGTGGCTACGTCTCCGATGGAATCGTCGAAAGACTGGCTTAATACTACCTGTGTGCGGACTGTGGATCCAGTTGTACCCAGGTACGAATCAGTTAGGCCTGCGGAACACGTGGGATTGGCTGTACCTAAAGGGAAGAAAATAAAAGTTAATAAGAAGAAGAAGAAGGCCAGCCCCCGGCCGCCAGTTAAGGCTCAGCCGGGGACTGACCTTCCGTCTTCTTTGCTAGAGACATGTAAATACTTACCTGCTGTTGACGTCAATTCTGGAGTTGATTTGGACGTAAGACCGTCTGTTGGCCGGGATCAGGATTCTTCTCCGTTAGCTGGGTTGAGTGATCATGATCCTCTCCTAGTACTGTTGAAGAACCTGGTCAAACAGAGAGAACAAATGCTGTATCATCAGGGTGAAATGATGAAAATCAGAAACGAAATGGAAGTTAATACCAGGGTCATCCATTCAATGAAGGATCAATTCTCCGATGAAACTTGGGCCCAAGTTCTCAAGATTCCCCAGGAGTTGAAGCGGGGACTCCCTAGTTTTGGTCCTCTTGTCCAGTCGGATATTCGAATGGACCCTAGTAAGAGTAGGACTTGGAGCGAAGTAGCCAAGGTAAAGTCTAAGGCTGATCCGAAGGCTTCTTCGACGGCTCCTCAGGCTGCAACACCGGCTAAGACTACAACACAGAAGAGACCGGTCAAACCCAGATGGACAGTTCCCAGAACTGATGCCATCAGGGTTGACACAAATGATGGTAAGGAATTCAAGAAAATCTATGACCAAGTACTGTGTGGCATTAAGGATCCGATGCTAGTTAAGCGGGTCAGAAAATCTAGGCGAGGACAGCTGATTCTCGAACTTAATGAGAAAGCTGATCCTCTACTAGTTAAGAGGGAGATATACGACGTCGTGGATTCAGGTACTGCTGTAAGGAACTTACAAAAGACCTGTGAACTCGAGATGAAGCATTTGGATCCTGTGATTGAAGGACCACAGATTATTGATAAGCTGGCTGCTCACCTGAACACTGATAAAGAGGATCTTACTCTTAAGGTCCTCAGAAGTACTGGGTCGGGTACGCAGATAGCCGTTGTTATCATGCCTACCAGGCTTATTAAGGTAGTCATGGCGAAACCCCGGTTAAGGTTGGGCATGGCCAATGTCTTTCTTAGCCCGGCACCAAGGATAGTACCGTGTATGAAATGTCAAGAGATCGGGCATTTCGCTGTTAATTGCACGGCTAAACTCAAGGGAGAATTGCGCTGCCGTAAATGTGGGCTAGAAGGACATACAGAGATTGGGTGTTCTAATAAGTTCAACTGTTTGACTTGCGCGTCAAAACAGATGAACCCCAGTCATATGATGAGTTCGATGGCATGTCCATCTTACAGAGCCAGACAGTTGGAACTTAAGGAGCAATTCCAGAGCTTCCATAGCTATTCACTTGCTTTGGAGAAGAAAAAGCAAGATGTTAGGATTGATCCAATCGATGAGGCGATGGATATGGATTTATAACCGCTGTAGAGTAGTGTAAATAGTGTATTTATTGCGTGATTTTGTTAATACATTAGTTAGTTTGTACATTTTGATGTATATAGTTTTACAATTCTGTATGTATGTAAAGAAAATATATTTCTTCGGTGTGAATTTGGCGGCATGACGTCGGGTCGAGTAAGATGGGTTGAGTAGAGAGCATGCGCAGAGATTCGGGTAGGGAACCACGTGTGCAGAGAGAGTGGAAAAAGAACGTGTGAAACCAAAGAAAGTTTAAAACTTATAAATGGGAAATTGACTGTTGAAAATAACTTAAATGTCGTTTCTCTTTTGACAGGTAAAGAACTAAACAATAAGACTAAATGTAAATAATGTAAATAATTTGTTTTAATAAATTTGAAACCTCTTTTGACAGGGCAACGAATTGTGATTTATTTTCCGGATAGAATTTCCCTTAGGAAGTAGTGGAATCTTATAAAACGACATTTTTTTAGACAACAGAGAACAGAAATGGAAAAGTTACAGTTTGAATTTACGGTGCAGTCAGCAAAAGACGGGAAGACAAATATATTGAGTGTAACGTCGATTACAACAGTGGGTGGGACCGTGTATGGTTTACCGCCA
>JAQQRT010000061.1:0-12155 GCA_028454225.1 Lasioglossum leucozonium | reverse complement strand
AAGAAAAAGTCCGACATCTTTCAAGCATTCAAAGAGTATAAAGCTCGAGTTGAAAAGCAGACAGGTCGTCAAATAAAGAAAATTCGAAGTGATAATGCAAAAGAATATTTATCACGTGATTTCAATGAATTTTTGAAGCAAGAAGGCATTGAAAGAGGGTTAAGTGTGGAATACACACCGCAACAAAACGGCGTGGCCGAACGTGCAAATCAGACATTAGTTGAAATGGCGCGTTGCATGTTGTTGCAATCAAAATTACCTTACCAATTATGGGCTGAAGCCGTGTGCGCAGCCGCATATATTAGAAATAGGTGCCCAACCAAGGCATTACACGAAATAACTCCTATCGAAGTATGGACCAAAAGGAAGCCATATGTAGGATATTTTAGAACATTTGGAAGCCGAACTATCGCACTAAATAAAAATAACAGAGGAAACAAGTTCGCACCAAGAGGCGAAGAATACATTTTAGTTGGATATTCCCAGGAAGCGAAGGCTTATACAGGGTGTCCCAAAACTATCGTTCTTCCGGGAAATGGGGAGTTCCTGGGGTGATTTGAAGCAACATTTTCCTTTGCAAAAATGTCCGCCGGGGCTTCGTTTAGGAGTTATTAACGAAAAATACTGACCAATCAGAGCGCGACCTAGACGCGTGTTGGCAAAGATCGTACGGCGCGTCAGGAGGATCCCCTCGCTGGAGCGTTAGCGGATCACCGCGAAGAAGAAATGAACAAGCGAAAGAGTAGGCAATTTAGAATTACGTATTGTAAAAACTCACTTATTTAGCCGTTAATCCACTTGCTGCTTGGAAGAGTGGCTCACTGGGCCACTCGGTGACGAACTGTACAGCTGGCCTCAGTGCCGAAATCCAAAGGTTGTACCGGTCAGGTCAACGAACCGCACAGCTGGTGGTTAATAGCAGGTATCTGATAACGTAAGGCCCAAGGGATGCAGGGTGAGGTCAATGATCCGGACCTTCAATTTCACTGTTGTTACGATAAATAGTTTTGCACACTCGCGATCACTGTCCACACTTGTCACCACATAGCTATGCACTAATAATATCCTTTTACCCACCAAGAGGTAGAAATGTCAGGTCCGCGCGCCGCAAGGGTTCGTATTGTCCTACACCTTTCTTAAGAATCTTTCTAAAAGAAGGACGGACGACGTTTTCGAACAGTTACCCATTGACTCTGCGTACCAGTCTGCAGGAATACCGAAACATGTGATTGCCATAAATTCTAGTCTTACAGCGGTCCTTCTCGTATCCTGTTTTTTCGTCTATCCATCCCGTCGTTTTCGTAACCGTGCTGCAGCGTGCATTTTCGACACGAAGAACGACCTCCCTTTTCAGAAAATCAGTGTCGTTCGAGCCGTGGTGGAGAGAACATCTCCAAAGAGTTATCAAAACTCACGGTTGTGTTAGTCTATGTGTTTTTAATAATGATAATTAGTAGACTGCGGGTTTTTATGCAAAATAAAAGTTGGCTGCTGCTGTTGCAAGGAACAGCAGCCAAACAGATATTTCATTTTTATAAATTGTATTTTTTTTATAAATAATAGCAGTTTTTCATCTCTGTACTGTTTTAAATTGCACGTACTCATTTTTGCTAGAAATGCATGAAAACCGCCGTCTACAGATTTCATACCTCATCATTGTGATTTGTGCTGTGATACAAGTGTCACTGGAATTTTTATTAGTGCATAGCTATGTGTCGCAATTTGTAACTGCTCAACGGTTGGCACAGGCTCCATAAAATAACAGCGCATTCGAGACCCGTATAACGGTGTCTAGAAGATTAACAAAAGTCTTGACCTTGAGTGTCATAACATCCCGGCGGCCTTGAACGACTTAGTTCAACAAATGTACACTGAATGCCTATATAATTCGTATTAACCTACGATATAGAACGCATAATATTAGTAATTCTATAAAAACAAAAAACTAATATAAATTAATTACATAAGGGGAGTAGTTACTCTTTGCTTATACGTGTAATAATACCAAGGATAGTTACAATACAATTAAATAGTAAATACAGTAAAATTGCGTAGAATAGTTACAATACATAGAAAATTCACGTTACTGGTGATCTAGTTATAATTACGTTTGCGATGTAAGATACATTCTAAATTATTCTAAGGGCAAAGAAGATAATTTAGTTACGCTACGTTTATACAGTCCTTGGGTAGTCCTAACTGTGACCACTCGTATGATGTTGTCGTCGCCCGAGTGAATTGAAACAATTCTGCCCAGCCTCCAATGCATCGGAGGAACATTGTCCTCATGAACTGTTACTAGAGTTCCCACCTTTAGTTGAGATGAACCCTGACTATGCCACTTATTGCGAGTGTGTAGCTCATGAAGATAGTCTGTATGCCATCTTCTCCAAAAATGTTGCTTTATTTGCTGAATGTGTTGCCACAATGACAACCTATTTGTTGCGCATTCTGTTAGATCACACTCTGGTAGGTTTGTAAGCGAGTCTCCAATTAAGAAATGCCCAGGAGTGAGGGCGATAAGATCGTTTGGATCCGAGGAAATTGGAATAAGAGGGCGGGAGTTCAATATGGCTTCTATTTGAATAATTAAGCTATTGAACTGTTCGTATGTGAATAATGTCTCACCTACTGTTCTAAATAAATGTCTCTTGAATGCCTTTACCGCAGCCTCCCATAAACCACCAAAATGTGGGGAGTGCGGTGGGGAAAAATGCCAACTTACGTTGTCATTATTTAGCGTATTTTGAATTGTATTATTAAACTCTTCAGACCGTATCAGTGCTTGTAGTTCCATTATTTGATTACGAGACCCAACAAAATTAGTACCGTTATCTGTATATATATCCTTTGACTTTCCTCTTCGAGAGAAAAATCTTATTATTGCTCCCAAACAGGTCTCAGTGGTTAAATCTGTCACGAGTTCTAAATGTATGGCCTTAGTCACAAAACAGATAAAAACCACCACGTAAGCCTTAACCTTTATCCTATTGCGATTTTTCTTTTCATTAATAAAGAACGGACCACAATAGTCTATGCCCACATTTTCAAAAGGCCGCGCTTGTTTAACTCTAGTGCCAGGTAGGTAGTTCACCCATTAACGGGGCGGAGGTCTTAGGATTTAACTTATAGCATCGTATACATTGTCCAATAACGCGTTTCATTATTCTCTTAGCACTTATGGGCCAATACCTTTGCCGAATTGCATTCATGGTCGCATGAACCCCAGCGTGCTAATGACGTTCATGCTCATGTTTAATAATCAAATTTGTAAGATGATGTGTATGAGGCAAAATCAAGGGATATTTCTGCAAAAAACTAATAGGAGCGTTTCTTAATCTACCCCCTACTCTGAGTAACCCATTTTCATCCAAAAACGGGTTTAGATTTCGTAGTTTGCTTTCTTTTTTAATTATCTTATGATTCTCCAGGCTATTAATATCTTCAGAAAACGATTCCCGTTGAACTAAATAAATTACTCTCCTACGTGCTGCTTGTAGCTCTGTAGAAGTTAGTGGACCTGTACATTTTTTATTATTACGATTATTACTCGTAAATCTTTGAATGTAAGCTATTACTCTATATAACATTGTAAACGATGAAAAACGCACTAATATGGAATTAGGCTTATTCACGGTAACTAAAGACACCAAATTGCGCTTCTCCGGAATATCTATTGTTTCTAATCGTGTATTAGGCCAACAACTTTCCTTTTTAGAGAGCCATTGTGAGCCACGAATCCATAAAGTGTTATTTATGAAATGTTGAGGATCTTGTCCTCGTGATATATAATCTGCTGGATTATCCAGCGTCGGCACGTGCGCCCAATTTGTTGTATCGGTTAATGTTTGAATGTCACTTACGCGATTTGCCACGAAGGTTTTGAGTAGGTGGGGTGAAGTCTTAATCCAATGTAATACAATCTGTTCAATGAGAACCAATAAATAACTGGATTACGTAAATAAAACATTGGAAGGAATTCGTAGAGGAATTGAACATAAAACTCTTTATTCAAAAACGCATAAAACTGTTGTCTAGTTCGGCCAACGACAGACCACACACAACTACTCGCTACGACCGGCTACGACCGACCGACCAACCGCAAAGACGACCGACTTCGACCGACCACCTGCGGCCGCACACAAAATACACACACACACACAGGCTCAAACGCCGGATTCGTTCTCGCGGAAAAAAACGTAAACAAGGCGTCTTCGCCGAACTCGGCCCATGGCCTGCTTACAGTTTTTTCTCGTACGTTTCAAACTTCGAAGACGCGCAATTTCACATCCTCCCACCATTGAGATGAACAATCGTCCTACACATCTCAATGTTCATACCCAAAAAAAAACGCACTTTACAAACTTAACCGATCCGGTCTAACTATTTTTCTACCACTTCTAGTGACGTAGCTTTGTTCTTTATTCACATTGTTAACATCATGTTCATTATTCACTTCACATTCATCACTCAACAGTTCATTCCTCGGCGCTTTCTTATATCTTTCAATTAAAACATCGTTAACATTTGACATACTTTCGTTACCTTTAATTTCGAGCGGATAAATTCGCTGGATTGGTCTTGTCATTTCACCTTCAGCTGTGACTAAACGCACAACGCGCACAGTATTGTCCTTTCCTACAAACACTCTTTTTACGCGTGCCAAAGCCCAATCCAAGCGTTTTACATTTTCTTTTTCCACGAACACTATATCGCCAATATTCACACTAAAGTCAACACTAGCTTTACGTCTTTTATGCATCAAAGCACCCAAATACTCGCTACGGAATCTCTGACGTAAAGCTTCCTTCAATTTTTGACGGTAACGGAATTTTTTATCTAACTGACAATTTTCAATATGATCAAGGTCTAGAACTCCTATCTCTTTCACCTCCTGCAAAAACATTGATGGGCTTAGCGGAACTACATCAGGGCTATCATCGGACATAAATGTAATCGGCCTTGAATTAACAACCGCTTCGCAATCTAACAAAACCGTGAGCATTTCTTCATAATTCAGACACGATCTCTTAAGCGTTCTCCGCAGCAATCGTTTTAAAATGCCGATAAGCCGTTCCCAAAATCCGCCCCACCAAGCCGCGGTAGGAGGGTTAAATTTCCACTCGATCCTTTCCGTTGATGTTATTTTCGATAGTTTATCAAAATCTACATTTTTTTAAAAATTGGCTGTCCCCACGAAATTTGTTCCATTGTCGCTGTATACGACACTCGGTCTACCTCTACGCGCAATGTGGCGTCTCAATGCCATCAAGAACGACGCCGTAGATAATGACGTCACCAATTCCAAATGGATTGCTCGATACACGGCGCACGTAAATAAACATATCCAGGCCTTTTGATCACCTTTCAGGTAGATCGGCCCCGCAAAATCCACGCCGACGATTTCGAAGACGGACGCATCCTTAACTCTATCTAACGGAAGCGGTGCTGGTACCGAATCTAACGACCTCGCGTCATGTCTGCGACAGCTAGTACATTTACTTATAACTGATCTAATTGTTTTTCGGCCCTTTAGAATCCAATAATTTTCTCTTAGAACGTTCATCGTAATCTTGACTCCTGCATGCTTAAGTTGTTTCTGCTTTTCATTTATAATGAGATCGATTACATGATGATTATTTGGCAAAACAATAGGACACCGAAAATTGTACGAATCCTCGCGTAATACGATTCTCGTGTTTACGCGCATCACACCATCTTTATCATTAAAGGGTCGCAAATGTTTAATGCGCGAATCATTTATCCCTTCAGTAAAAATTTCCGATTGAATTAGTTTCATCAGCGTGGTTTCTGCATGTTCTATTTCTTCAATACTTAGATCACCATTTCTTCGTGTCTCTAATCTACTTTTTATATTGAAATAAAACCTTTTAATCCACGCAAGAACACGCACAGTTTTCCTATATTCCGAAAATTTTTCTGTATAGCGCAACTTATCATTTCCCGTACTGTTTTCGTTCCTGACTAATAAAATTGTACGATTCGCATCTTTTGCAGCACATTTTTTCAGTTTTTTGTACACTTCTTCCTCGTTGTACTCATATACGTTACTGGGCCAGTTTTCAGATTTCAAACGTAACCATTCCGACCCCTCCCACTATCTGGAAACTAACAACTGATCCGTCGTACATCCCCTCGAGGGCAGATCGGCGGGATTTTAATTGCCCGGCATATGTCTCCATTGCTCGGAATTTGAAAATTCGCGGATTTCCTTCACCCTATTGTAAACGAATGTTGCCCAATTACTATTTTTTCGAATCCACGTTATTACTGTCGACGAATCGCTCCAATAAAAAACATCACGACAATCTAATTTTAACGCGTCCAAAATTGTAGCAGTCAAACGAACTGCTATTGTTACTGCTAATAATTCTAAGCGCGGAATGCTTTGCCGCGCATCAGTCGAGCCTTTATTCATCGGTGCAACTCTATTTTTTGCTTGAACAAAATTTACTCTCACATTAGAATCGCTTTCGACACGCAAATAACAACAGCCGCGTACGCGCTCTTGCTAGCGTCGCAGAATGTATGTAAGCTTATGCGATCCTCGCTTGAAATATCTCCTATCATGCATCGCGGTATTTCAATTTTGTCTAAGTTTTTCAAGCTTGACAACCACTTTGAAATTTATCTTTTAATTTTTCATCGACTTTTTCATCCCAGGATACGTTTCGTGTCCAAGTTTCCTGTAATAGAAGTCGCGGACAAAGTACTATTGGACTCGCGAAACCGAGAGGATCATAAATACGGTGCGCGATCGAAAGCATGCTTCTTTTCGTAACTTTATCATTCCGGAATGCATCGAAATCCGGTACACTTAAGGATAGCGTATCTTGCTTTTTATTCCACGACATACCCAAAACTGCGGTCCGGTTCTCGCGAGAGCCATCATCTCTATGCTCCCACCCTCGAAGGTCAAACCCTGCTGACTGCATTACCGTTTTCGCGTCACTGATGAAACTACGTAATTGATCCGAAGTGTTTACACTCGTCACGCAATTGTCAACGTAGAAACTCTCGGAGAGCTTCTTTACATTTTCGCTCATATTTTTCGCTTTTGGATCACAACTGAAAGAATTCGCGACATTATCCAAATGCATGGCGATAACCGCGCCCAAAATGAAAGGACTGGACGATACCCCCAATACTACACGACAATGACGTAACATTACTATTTCATCCCTCTCATTGATCCACAAAAATCTCAAGAAATTCCTATCGTTCCGATCGAGGGATATTTGAAGGAACGCTTTTCTAATATCGGAAATAACGCCCATATTACCTTTTCTAAAACGCAGCAAAATCGCGGGGACCTGTTCGATCAAATTCTCACCCTTCTCCAAGCACTCGTTCAAAGATGGAAAGGGGTGACTCTTCGCTGATGCATCAAAGACAGGTCTCACTCTTGTGGTGCTGTTTTCCTTGACGACATGCCGATGCGGTAGGTAATGGCCCCAGTTATCCTTTTCTTCCTCGGGAACATATTCCACGATGCCTTCACGGCGCCATTCGTTGAATATAGCAGCATATTCCTCGAACAATCCGTCCGCTTTCAGCTTCTTAACTGTAGATTGCAGCCGTCGCATAGCCATGGTTTTATTATCATTCAGAGCCGGGTGGCTCTTCAACCATGGTAACTTCACTTCATACCGATCTTCAGTGTTCTTGTACACGGTTTTTAAAAAATCTTCTTTCACTTCTCTCTGATGATCCCTCTGCGATTTGTTTTCTACTGGATCCTTTATACCGAGAACGTCTAGAGACCATAAATCGGCCGCTTTCTGGCTATTTACGAACATCGCATGGGCAGTGATGACCGGGTCGTCTCGTTTTCCTGTCTGTTCCATTGCACCCATCACAGTCCAACCCAGATAGGTTTCGACGGCCACTAATCCACACCTCAAAATATGCCGTCTTCCCGTCATCAACTTCCCTGCGATATCCGCTCCAACAAGCACTGAGATTGCTTCATCACTCTTGTCTATGTCGGAGATTTTTATATTCAACGCCTCAAGTTCTTTTTTCCATGGCCCACCTTTGACAGTGGGGATCGCCTCACAAATCACGTTCTGATCGAAGGCGTTGAAATTGCATTTAAAATCTTCGTCTAAATTGTTCACACGAATCAGATAGCTGTTGTGTTTCACTGTTCCCGATTTTTCACCGCCGAAAAGTGAATGATTCATTAGTTGTTCGGCAATCGTCTGATAGCCCAACCGAGTGGCGGCTGCCTTTGTAACGTACGATCTTTGTGACCCATCGTCAATAAGCATCCTCACTGTTTTCTTCTGATCTCCGTTAAACAATATCACTCGCAATGTCTTTATGTAAACTTCGGGATTACTAGCCACACTCGCGAGATTTTTTTCTTCTGTCACCTTTGCGACATTGTTATTCGCAGTCTGTGTTTTCTGCACGAATGGGCACATTAAAAGTACGTGCCGTCGGGAACACCACGCGCACTTCAAATTTAAACGGCACTTTTTATAACTATGTCCAACGTTAAGACAGTTAAAACAGGCGTTCTTTTGTTTCACGGTATCTTTCCTTTCGGAAAGGCTCATTCTTTTGGCCTGTTCACAAACAGCACTTTCATGCTCAGTTGCAGCACAAAATAGACACGTCTTATTCTTGGTCTTCGTGGTTAACAAACCAGTTGCTGTTGGAACGTCCTTAGCTGCATGAATTTTTTCCTTTTTCTGTTTCACACACTCCGTCTTATCCCCCGTCGCAAAACTGAAGCCTTCAACTGCCATGGAAATTCTCATTTCATTCCGGACTTCACCTTCCAAAAATTTTATCAGTTGAACAACGAGAGGAATCAGCATTGCCGCACATTTATCCGTCGTCACGCCGAGAGACTCTAACGCTCTTAAATGTGATTCTATCTTGTCGTATAAACTGGATATCTCCACGTTTTTCCCGCGAGACAGAGCGTTCTGCAGCATTAATTGCAAAAATTCGCGCACGTAGACTTTGATTTGCACGTTCTCCCGTCCGAAACGATTTCGTAGAACAGCTATCGCTTTATCATAGTTGCTGTCCGTCGGAGGGAAACTACTCACGAGTTCGTCAGCGCGCGAATTCGGAACCACGGCTTGTAGCAAATATTGGAACTTATCTTCCTTCACAATTTCTTTGTCATCGTGAATCTTCTTAAATACACTCCAGAATGGCAACCATTCGCGGACACTGCCATCAAATTTGCGCAATTCTATCCTCGGCAATTTGAGAGATTTCTTCTTCTCGTTATGTTCACTTGGCGCACTGCTTATTACCGGTGCGTCATATAACGTCGACGAAAACTCATCCATTTCTATCCTCGCGCCGAGGAATTTATTTTTATAATCGTCCGCTTCTTTACATTCATGTTCGATCATCTCATCAGTAACCTCCGGCAACTCGAACATCATATCTCTCACTTGAGTGTCTGTTTCTTCTAAATCCTTCATCTTTAGTTCGAGCATCTGAAACGCGACTCTCGTGGCCTTGCTGTCGGAGGTTGCCCCGAGAGTATCTTTGAAAGCGTTCAGCGCCTTCGTGAAGCCGGTGCGCTGTATAGTCCTCTTCCTTTTCACTTTATCCATTACACTGATGTAATCCAGTCCTGTCACGGTCGCCAAATGTTCAATGAGAACCAATAAATAACTGGATTACGTAAATAAAACACTGGAAGGAATTCGTAGAGGAATTGAACATAAAACTCTTTATTCAAAAACGCATAAAACTGTTGTCTAGTTCGGCCAACGACAGACCACACACCACTACTCGCTACGACCGGCTACGACCGACCGACCATCCGCGAAGACGACCGACTTCGACCGACCACCTGCGGCCGCACACAAAACACACACACACACAGGCTCAAACGCCGGATTCGTTCTCGCGGAAAAAAACGTAAACAAGGCGTCTTCGCCGAACTCGGCCCATGGCCTGCTTACAGTTTTTTCTCGTACGTTTCAAACTTCGAAGACGCGCAATTTCACACAATCGATGAGTCTGTCCATAGTCTAATTTTAGTAAACTTTAATTGGGTTAACGCTACCGTAACTTCAACAACTAATTTTGATAAAAGTGTAGCCGCACACAATTCGAGCCGAAGTATCGATAGTGTTTTAATTGGTGCAACTCGAGATTTCGCGCATAGTAAGTTTACGGAATGTTGCGTATTTCCTAACGTGACTCGGACAAAGATACAAGCTCCGTATGCTAATTCACTTGCGTCGCAAAACCCGTGCAATTGACATTCGACGTGGTTCTCAACGAGAAGTGGACGTCTTATGGAAAATTGATTCAAAAATACCAATTGATCCCTGATCCTAGTCCAAGAATAATGAATGGATTGTGGGACTACTTCATCCCATTCGATTTGTGCTTTCCATAGTTCCTGCATGATTACTTTCGCCTGTATAATAACAGGTCTTAATAGACCAAGTGGGTCGAACAACTGTGCGATTTCTGATGAAATCAAACGTTTCGTTATGCGAGGTTTGATGTCAGGCAAGTCTGTTTTATAAATTATATTATCCTCAGCAGGATTCCAAAAAATTCCTAAAGTTTTCTTTGGATTTGAAACATCTAAACCTAGTGATTTATCCTCCTGGATATTATCTAGGTCGTTAATTAGTCTCTTGTCATTTGAAACCCACTGTCTCAAATTGAAACCACCAAGTTTAGCTAATTCTATTAAATCATTACGTAGTTTCAAGGCTGAATCAAAGTCAGGTGCACCCGTTAACAAATCATCTACGTAAAAATCTTGATCGAATGCCCTAGCGGCTGAAGGATATCTTTCAGCTTCATCCTTAGCCAATTGTTTGAGACAGCGTATGGCTAAGAATGGTGCACATGCTGTGCCGTATGTCACTGTAGTTAATCTATGGGTTTTTAAAGGCTATTCTACTGACTGTCGCCAAAGAATCTTTTGAAAATGGGTATCTTCCTCGTGAACCTTGATTTGCCGAAACATTTTCTCGATATCGGCAGTGAGCACAAATATGTGTGTACGGAATCTAATCAGGATGGTGAACAAGGTGTTTTGTATGATTGGTCCGACTAATAATGTATCATTTAACGAAATGCCAGTTGAACTCTTCGCTGATGCGTCAAATACTACACGCACCGTAGTAGTTGCACTTGTAGCCTTAATTACCGCATGATGCGGTAGATAAAACCCGAAATTATGATCAACTCTATTAGCTTCCGTCATATGATTGAGTAGTTCATATTCTGTTAAAAAATCCCTGTATTGTTCGTATCAAACTGGGTTTTTAATTAATTTATTTTCTAAATTGTAAAAACGTTTTAAGGCTAGCTTATAAGAATCATCTAACAAATTTCGCTTTTCATTAAACGGTAGTCGAACAACATATCGACCTGAATCATTACGTTTTGTATTTTGCTTATAATGATCTTCACATGCCGATTCCTCAGTCGATAAAAAAGTCCTTTTCGGAAGTTCTTCTACTTCCCAAAATTTAGTAATGTGATAATCTAATGACATAAAACACGTGGTGTTTCTATTAGGGGTATGTACTCTTGCCTCACCTGTTACCAACCATCCTAATTTGGTTTTTTGCAAAATGATCTTATTATTTTTTAACTTGTAACGTACGAGTCAACATCGGGGGGCGCCAAGGCGCCTCGGCACAACCCTGGGCAATAGAAGAATCGCGCCGTGGCCGAAACTTCGAGAAGGTCGCGTGGTCGAGAACCTTCTTGAACCCTAGTAACGCGTTGTTGAGAGGGTTAGCAACGATGTAGTATAAATATAATGATATCGCACTTTGATAAGTGAAATAAAGACAAAATTGCGTTTTTCTGTAAAGACAAAATATATTTATTAACAAATCACAATGTGCAAAGCAGTTCCACTTTTATCACTTATAAACAAGTGATGACTTGACTCACCTGTAAAGACAAAAAAACAACATTTAAAGCCTTTATTCCAAGTCTTAATAATTATTCTCTAGGAAAAGTTCTCTGCACACTATGATGACTCAGTATTTACATAACCTCCCATTTACTCTCTCCCGACAATCACAGTGACAATCTAGTTCTGTGGATGAGGCGGTAAATTCAAAATGATTGAATAAGGAAAGCGACAACACTAGTGTAGTGATTTCCTTTACATA
>JAQQRT010000060.1:0-12338 GCA_028454225.1 Lasioglossum leucozonium | reverse complement strand
GGAGACTCTCTCTAATTTCGTCTAATTAGTGTGACACCGCGAGGTGTTTGGCGCCCGAATTTGCGTCCGCAAGTGAATCGAACGCGGACAGGAAGCCTCCGAGGGCACGAATTATCCCGGGTGGACGGCGATACGCACGGCCGTTCGCCGCCCTGCCTTCGAGCCCGTCAAAACCCGGAGTCGCTCGTTTTTCGCCTCCCGGTAGTGGACCCGAAAGGCGAGCGGCGTGATAGTTGATCAGCATCATCTTCTGCGATGACCGAACGTACTAAAAAAAAACAAAGTACACGTTAATACACCACAAAAACATATAAATAGAAATATATAAATCAATTAAATTCTTATATTTTTTAATAATTAAATTAAATTTCTATTACTTTTTTTACTTATCCAATGAAATTGTTTAGATGTTTCTATAATTAATATTATTTCTAATTATTGATTGTAATTATAAAATAATATAAGAATAGTTAAAAATAATTATAAGTTAAAAATAGAATAAGTTTAAAAAAGTAATAGAAATTGAACGCACTTTAAAACATTATGCCAAAGACAAAGATTATATGGCTTGTAACGGCCATGTTTCGTGGGAAAGAGGGTCGCTCCCCCCGTTTTAACGGTTTTCGGACGGTTTGGGACGCTGCCAATACAACCAGGGAAAAAGGTTCCTTTTTCAAAATTCAACTTAACAATTTCAGTTTTTTTTTAGACGTTACAAGGATTGGTTTAATCTAATTAAAAAAGTTTTAAAGTGCGTTTAAATAATATCGTTTATATTAATATTTATAAGGGGAGCTTACCTTTCCACAAGGGTTCTTCTTTTGTGGAGATATGTTTGATGGTCCAGCTTCGACCATCTTCTACAATTTGACACTCAAAAAATACACACACAAAAAATAGAAAAAATATATAACTTTACAACACACTAAAAATATAAAAATATATAAATACGAGAAAAAAATATAACTACAAAACACACTAAAAATATAAAAATATATAAATACGAGAACAAAAATATAAATATAAAACACACTAAAAATTGTCACGTCGCCCGTCGTTTTCGCCGACGGAAGGAGGGCGAAACCGCGAGCGACACCGGGTATTTACAGGCCGGGAGACCGGGCCGCGCTCGGCCGCGCGAAACGCGGTCCACCCGGGACAAAAGGTGTTCACGGGCACGTCCCTCCTCGAAACTTTAACCTGGATATTCGGGCGCCAGGCACAGACGGTGCCACGCTAAGCTAAAACAGCGGCGATCGCTTCGAGAAGTGTTCGGACGAACCCGCGACACTCGCGATTACGAAATTCTACGCGAACGGGCACAGGGGACTACGCGGGCGAACACGAGGCGTTCCCCGCGGCGGGAAGGTTTCTCACGCAATAAGAACTCGGTTTTTCGGCTAACAGATCTTTATTTTACGCGCGTTGACAGGCGCACGGCCGGCAGCGACCGGCCGCGTTTTTGAGGTTAGCCGGCGCGTAACAGATGTTCGGTCTACGCGCGAGTTGCGCGTGAAGGGCCCTTCCGAGCCGCGTCGAATCCGGCAGCCACGCGATGTAAGCGTCGGCGTACACGATGTTCGCGTTCTACGCCCGAATTCCGATGTTTTATGCGGTACACTTTTCTTCTCGTCGGCGGAACGAGTCGCGGAAATGCGACGAGAGCACGCAGTTGCCCCGCACCATGGAACGACTCGAGGTTAGCGTGAAAATATAACGACGCGCGGATCCTCGCCAAATAAATAATAGGGCTTTGCCCCCGCAAAATATGAAATAGGGCACGGCCCTCGCCAAATAATTGATAGGGCTTTGCCCCCGCAAAATATTCCTCGCGCGTTCGTTACCCGACGGCTTCGCACCGTCCGCGAAGCTTGAATTCCGCGGATACCGGCAGCCGCGGAATCACGTCGGATTTTCTACGACGCGATCGCGAATACGACACGCGTACCGAGCCAACGCGAGAGAGAACACTATATCGTAATGGAAGTCTGACGAACGCTTACCTCGGGCAACGATCGGCCACGCTGGACAACGGCTCCGTTTCGTCCCTCTTTCGGCAGCGTTTTCGCAGTCTTAAATTTTCATAATTTTAGGAAAACCTCACACGCGACTGTTCGCTAAGCGAGCCAACGAAGAAGTGTCTCTCTGCGCGATGACTCGGGAACGCGGAAGCGGAGCGTCCCCCCCTGTCCGCGCTCTTACCCCGCGGAAGGATTCGACCTATCGCTAATAGATTTTCGGTCGGGGCCTGGCCCCGCGCGACGGTCCCTGGCGCTCGGCGATTCCTCGGCTCCCCGGCAGCGATGTTCGGTAATTGGTCGCTTCATTTTCCGGTGATTGACGCGGGCCTATCCGGGAACTGCTCAGGTTTTCCTCCGGACGAGACGACGGCGAGACGGCTGAGGTTCCTGTTTCGGGACCGCGTCCTCGTCGGCGCCTCCAGGTTGTCCTTCCTGGGCCGCGTGAATCCTTCGCGTCTGCCGAGTGGGAGTTTCGCCGGCGCCGCTCGTTCCTCCTCCTTTTCCGCGGGGTGGGTGCCTCGGGTCCCCCCTGGGGGACCCGGTTACGGTCCTGCGAAATCGCGTCGCACAAATTGGCGCGACGCTCGAAAGTATCAATACTCGCCCACCGATCTCGTTCGTGCCCAGGGCGGGCGCTCGCCACTGCCCATCTCGCATTTGAACCTGCCCGAGGGTGACCCGGTCTTCCGCTATTCGGTTGCGGATGACGCTGGCAAAACTGCCACGTCACAAAATATAAAAATATATAAATAAATAAGAGAAAAAATATATAACACACACAAAAAATATAAAAATATATAAATAAAAGGAAAAATATAACTATAAAACACACAAAAAATATATAAATAATGTAAAAAAATATAAATTCGCTAAAAACTGTGAGGATATTCTGAGAGTGATTTACAACGACTCACTGAGTATAACGCTGCGGACGACGCGGCTTGGCGTTGGCGCAACGTACCGCGCGTCAGTTACGCTGTGCGCATGTGTACGGAGTGGGAGATGCGCAGAATGCACGTAAATCGGTCTCTGCACACTCTTACTCTAAAGTGGAATCAACTTTACACTTAACCACAAAGCATTACGTAGTGGTGGACGAGAACACGCCACTCCGGCCGTATACGAAGGAGATGGTAAGTGTATCGTTTTTTTTATATGTAATTTATATAACGTATATATATAAAAATATAATTATGTAAAAAATATGTTCACAGATAGGACTCGAAAAATTCTTATTTACACGAGGGTGGCAGAGTGCTCTGAGAAAGTTAACGTATGAGATGGAAAAGTGGAATGACGAGTTCATCGTCGCAATAAGATATTTATTCCAATGGTAAGTTTTTTTTTTTTTTTTTAAAAAGTAATAACTAATTTATTATTTCTTTCAGATCGCTGAGGAGGTGGAGCACTACATATACAATATAAAAAACATGTAATACAAATTTTTTTTTTTTTTAATAAATATATTTAAGAGAATTGTGTGTAAAAAAATTCTTTTTCCCATATTCTTCCCCTTTATTATTATCCATATTGTCCTCTAAATTCTAGTAATATGTTTGCTGGGACGAGGTCAGCTATCAGGTATGTATGGAGTCAGGAATCTCGGCACGTGGCAAAACACATTCGATGAAATAGTATAAAGTCTTTTTAAGACGCAGAAATAAGTTTGATATTGTTACTTATTTTTTTATTGTTACATATTTTCATTGTTACATTATACTTTATCCAACATTATTCTTTTTTTATTGTTACATACTTTTGTTGTTACATCTATCTGTTTTTTTAGCAGTACATCGATGTATCGTGTGCACAATGCACACAGTATGCAATGCTAAATACTTTATCTTTATCTCTCCGCAATCTTCCATCTTCTCCAGAGTGCATTCGAGATCGGCATACACGACAAATGGAAGCGGTTCTTTCCTGATATAGTTGTTGAAATAGAGCCATTTATCATCCTCGCTGGGTAGCACGATAGCGCAGTCATTCATTTTTTCACAGTCTCTTGCATGGATGAGCAATCTTTCGTTGGAATGAAAATAATGCAGACACCTACAAAAACATAATTTTTTAATGATATACCATAATACTTTGCAAAAAAATATTATACCTACCGATCACAAATGTATTTCTTGTGTCCGTTTTTGCTCAATTGTGCACCAACGAGTCGAGATATGTTCTTAATACACACATAATGCCCCATACTGTCAGCTGGACCTTGTATGTACAGCAAGTTGACGTGTCGATCCCTTTTCTGATTGGTGAGACGAAGTGGAAAAAATACGATCGATTTTGCCCTATTTTTCTTCTCCAGGATGTCTTCAAAACCGTACACATTGATTGAAATATCGTTCAACTTTTCGAACCGTGTAATTTGATTCAACAACACTGGAAACTCGATATTTTCAAAGTTTAATACTGTTGCGTAATGCGGGTACGAATTTTGTCGGTTTACATTAGTTGTCGCTGGATACAGAGCAGCAATCACTGACCACGCAAAGCATGCATTGTCTGTGGATTGCACATTAATTGTGGCATGCTTCAGCGCTATTTCTCTCGGTATGTTGATCTGACACCCCGCATGCAATGGGTTATACTTGTTGATTCACACTGTAAGATTGAGTATTCGTGACAATGCCCATCCGCTACCCCGTTCCTGAAATTCTTCCAACGATGCTAGGATTGGCTCCACGAAGCACATTTCACAGTTCTTTGTGCTTATGCTTTTGCGCGAACGTTGATCACTTGCAACAAAATCACCATTAAACACCATGTTCACTTTTAAAGACTTATGTTTTTCCAAAGCATTCCGTACTTTTTCGAGCACCATTTCCCTTGCATCCTGGAGGAAGCTGCGTGGTTCAATATAATTGGAATTGATAATAGCACCAGTTAATATGCGACACTTGAAAGCCGAGTCTATTTCACGTCATAAGAGTTCCGTACTTGCATGTCCCGCACCTTCACGTATGAAACGTCTTCGCAAAGAATATTTTAAACTTCAAGACTGGCAATACGCGAGATCAATGATTGTTGATTACCGATCGATAATCGAGGACGTTTCACTCTACTGTGTTCTTCAAGCAACTCGAGGCATTCGTTGCACCTTTCCTCCCAGGCAAGGTATTCTTCCTGCAATCTTAAGCGATCAGATTGATCCCACAACTGGTGTTCAATTTTCTGAATTTCCTCCATGATCTGTACCGTTTTTTTTATTATTTCGCACAAACAGTTACTGAGCAAAACTAAGTTGTGCACAGCACACTTATAGCCTCCAAAAACAGTTGACTCAGCAAAAATTCATAACACAGTCTAGAAAATATTGGCACAGCATTTTCAAACACTGCTAAGTATCGCATGACTCTAGCCAAAGCGATATTTGAAACAGTCTAGAAACATTGATACCACACCGACTCTCTCATTATATATGTACATAGTTTCTAAGAGGGTACAATATTTTGGAATAAAAAAAATGGTATAATTTTTTTCATTTATTTATTAAAAATCTTAATTGCCCTTTCTACTCCGGGCACAATATACTCATGTAAAAGTAGGGGTAGGTGGGGGTAACTTGAATTCTATGTAACTTTGTAATTTATAGAGTTCAGCCATTATTTCTTGCCGCAGCTTCGAACACATGGCTTCACATTTTTTCTCTAACTGGGAATGCGCTACCTCCAAATTGCGACTCGTGCGTCCAAAACTTCGAATTTCGAAAGAACGGATCGAGTCGAATAGGTAGCTCATATGTACAGAGTAGAGGTACGCTTGGGTGTGTAGTGCGCGTGCAACCGAACAGGCACACACACTGGCAGTGTAGAGGTACGTTCGTGTGTAGCGCGTGCGTATAGAAGTAACGTAGAAACCTACGGTACATCAGAGTGGGGGGTCGAGCTTAATTGCTATTTCTACTCCGGCACAATATACTCATTTAAAAGTAGGGGTAGGTGGGGGTAACTTGAATTCTATGTAACCTTGTAATTTATAGAGTTCAGCCATTATTTCTTGCCGCAGCTTCAAACACCTGGCTTCACATTTCTTCTCTATTTCATTGGACATTTTTAAAATTGATTCACGTGTTTCCTTGAAGATGTATTCCTCCATTTTATTTATTGTTTTCAGAATATGTGTAATTTCCTTGTCCAAACATGCCTTATTCACGGCATCGGCATCGTTCGTCGGGTATGCTAAACCTCCAAGCTTTCAGTTTCTCGCGTCGAAAGCGTTGCCATTGAGACAAAGCGCACTCCGTCGCAGGTAATTCTTTAATGTTGTATCCTCCTTATTTGACTCGTTTCGCAAAGTAATACCAAACTTGTTGATTGACATCGTGAAACTGATGAACAAGATCAAAACAGTCTTTAATTTATAATCAGACCCGCTTCTCGGAGCTCCTCTATGATTGACATGATTTCGTTATCATGACCTGTATGTCCAGCAGCTCGCGAGGCCACCAACAATCTAATTCTATCCACTAACTCGTTTGGATCATCCCAATGTACATAATCAATCGCATTATCGGTAACCATCATGTGTTCTGGTAATGTAATAGACTCCGAGGGAAACCCTCTTCCACTGCGTGGATCAAATCAGTTCGAAAAGACCTGGTGTTCCTTTGTATTTTACATTATCAATAATTATATTATCTTCCGTGTCTACGTCGAAATTCTTATCTCCAAGCATCAGAGCATTTTTTTTATAGTACACGCCATACACGTGGTCGACCTGTTTTTTCTTATCTGTGAAAAAGAAGTGCAAATATTCCTGTGATAGCGGTCCGAGATTCTGATTCAAATAAGTAGTGGCGTCTGTGTGCTGTTCAGGATTCTCAGTAATCTCCCGCATTGTCGTTTCAAGAATATTTTGTTCGGATGTTTCTGTATTTGCATCGTTCGTCCATACTTCTTCTGCAGGAGGCTCGGGATGTGGACAAAGTCTTTTCGATAACGGACGCAGTGTAGATTTAAAAGGTGTTGATGTTTCCGGACGTACTCTCTTCAATCCGCGGTGTTGGGGTGGTTTCAACCCATGATATTGGGGCGTAGCGTTAAGCACGGGCGGCTGATGTAATGGAGATGTTGACTCTGAAGAGGTTTCTCCATCATATTCGGGAGTAACGTGAAACACGGGCAATTGCTGTTGATCCAATTGGGATGCCGTCTCTGAAGATGTCTCTTCCGGAATTGGGTTAGGTTTTGTGTTTTCAATCAATTCTTTCAAAGGTTTAATCACGGGTTGCAAGTTACGTTCCAACACTGCATCGATATCCATTTTCCCAGCTTTTAGTGCTAAGTATTTTTTTCGTATAGCTTCACTCGTCTTGGCAACCTCCTTTGTTAACATTTCTTTTTTCCTCTTTTGTTCAACAGATTTTTGCCCCATCCTCGATTAGAAACGCTTTAACACTGGTCAATATCCGTTCGACACCCGTTCAATATCCGTTCGATACCGTTCGATGTCCGTTCGATGCCGTTCATCACCCGTTCGACACCCGTTCGATACCCGTTCGACACCCGTTCGATACCCGTTCGATACCATTCGATGTCCGTTCGATGCCGTTCGTCACCCGTTCGACACCCGTTCGATGCTGTCACAGGTTGACAGCCAAATGATATAGTTATAATACGACATAGTCATTAAATCCTCGTCGATAGCGACCTCTATGCATAGGACTATCCTTGTCTATAGCCACAAATCCATAGTTTTGTTGCCAACATTTTGCACACAGTTCGGTAAATTGTCCAAACGTCATGTCTGTATTTACATGATCATCATATACATGGCGTAAATTTATGCTGTCCTGTTTGAATAGTAGTAAGAGATTGGTATTATCGTGAATCAGATGCTTTGGACTTCTTGCATACGATTGGCATAGATACAGACTGTCCACTTTTGAATGCCTACCCATGGAAAAGTACTCTCTAATCACATCCTGCTTGTCACATGCTACATCATCAAATATAAATATAGAATTTGGTAGAGCTTCGTTAGGTGGAACGACATCGCTATTGTTCGAAAAAGGAAAGTAGCCAACATTCTCTACGGATGAGAGCAGCTTTTCCAAATATTGATATTTTGGCTGTTGCAACGACTTTGAATATACGTACACGTTCTCGAATCGCATACCATTGGGACTTACCAACAAGCTAATGACAACATTTGTTTTCCCACAATTGGAAGGACCACAGACTATACCGCATACAGTGTTAGGTAATAATGGTCCATGTCTCAGAACATGATGGGCAATATTATCAAACTTTCTGTCGGAGAACACTCGAATTTTCACAGGTTGCCTTACGAACCGCATCGCAGGTGTTGTAACAATAACATATAAGCATGGGTATGGAGAGTATTTATGTAAACGTGGTCCAGAGATACCAGTCAGTCTAGAAATAACTTTCATACTGGTGACACATTGATGGGCCACCTATGAAAAAAAAGGTTTTTACTCGCGCATACGGCGGTGGGGAGGAGGACTTCTAAATACCCTAATAAATAAATTGCCGTTTGAGTTACATATACCAGGATATCAATTTTGCGGACCTGGCACACGTTTGCACAAACGCTTGGCTCGCGGCGATCGCGGTATAAATCCATTAGACTCAGCCTGTAGAGAACACGACATTGCATACTCTCAAAACAAAAATTTGACGAATCGTCACAAGGCGGATCACATTTTAGCTGATCGAGCACGTCAGCGCATAACTGCGAAGGACGCCGCGTTAGGTGAGAAGGCTACCGCGACAGCTGTTTGGGCTGCGATGAAAGCTAAGACTAAGCTTGGGATGGGGCTCAAGAAAGATAAGAATGGTGGTAAGAAGAAGAAGAGACGAGCTCTACCGATAGCAAAGCGCGGTGGTTTCCTCCCGTTCCTCTTACCAGCACTGTCAGCTATTGGAGCGTTGACTGGCGGTGCTGCTGGTGTAGCGAAGGCTGTGAACGATGCCAAGGCTGCACGAAAGCAGTTGGAGGAATTGCAACGTCATAATCATGCTATGGAAGGTCGTGGACTTTATCTCACACCATACAAGAAGGGTACAGGTTTAAGGAAAAAAAAAAGTTCAATCCATGAAAAACTAGGGACACGGCCTATGACAAATGGTTCAGCTTGAGGATATAGGAAGAAAGAATATACCACATTTTCGCGAAGTATACATGCGTGATAGTCTTCCAGCGAGAGCAAATGTAAATGACAGCGGTATAGTAAACTTGGATGATAGTATCGGTCCGGGCACACATTGGGTGGCATACGTGAAGCACAATCGTACCGTAAAATATTTTGACAGCTTTGGTAATCTACGCCCACCTGCGGAACTTATCGCATACTTTGGATCATCGGCAAAAATTACTTACAATCATGCACGTTTTCAAAATTTCGATCAAACTATATGCGGACAACTGTGTGTAAAATTTCTCGAGGAAAACTCATTATAAATGTGCATTATCGATACATACCATTTCAGTACATTCTATACCTGTTTCGCATAAACATGACGCCTTCGTCGTTGACACTGACGTTAACGGATAAGAGCAGCATGTTCGCAGTACAATACTTTCCCTCGATAGATTTGAGTAGTCATGAATATGAACTAGGTCTCGTAGATTTGGAAACGTTTAACACGATACCGAACGTCGATGCTCGCAACAATAAATTTTATTTTGGTGAAAATGACGAAGAAATTGTGATTCCCAAAGGATCTTACGAACTGGATGCAATCGATAAGTACTTGAAACGGGAAATACTGCGAAGATATCCCGACAGACATGATTCGGTGAACGATGAATACCCTCTCGTCATACGTGCTAACAATAACACGATGAAGAGTGAAATATACTGCTCCTATAGGATTAATTTTGAGAAACCTAATAACATAGGATCGCTACTTGGATTTTCCGCAAACCGTATTCTCCCAACTAACATATGGTATGAGTCTGACGCTCCTGTGAACATCATAAGCATCAACGTGATCAGAGTGGAATGCAACATAACAGCCGGTTCATACAGTAATGACACACCTGTACATATTATTCATGAATTTTCACCTAGGGTTCCTCCAGGATATAAGATCTCAGAAACGCCGCCGCGAGTCATTTATCTTCCTATCGTCGTGCGAATAATAGACGATTTGGAAATACGTCTGCTTGATCAAAATAATCGTCTGATCGATTTTCGTGGAGAAGAAATAACTGTTAGACTGCATGTACGACGGCGAGACCCGCGCACCTACGATTAAGTGTTGTAGTATGCTCGTCTATAACAAACAAACGAACAAACCTCTAATTCCGACCACTGCAACACATACGATCATCGACGCAGCAAGTCGGGCAAATAATTTCGCGAGTGTAACACCGTCGTCGAGAAAGAAGAACCTGCTGAGCTTGCAGAACGTGCGTTTTCTACAATCATTGGGATTTGTTGTAAAGCAATGATGTCTGACATTTTAGCCATTGGCAATACGCCAACATCTGATAATCGTATAACGAAGATAGAAGTGCACACGTATAATCCATATGCAAATACTACTCTCGGTAATAGCGATGAAATAAGGATACCGATACAGCAGCAAGATCTGTATACGCTACCGTGTGAGAGTTTCCTGTACATTGAAGGAAAAGTCATTTTAGAAGAGGCTACACCTCAAGGAACAAGCGACAATATTACTCTCGATACCAATTGCGCTGCTTTCATGTTTGATGAAATTCGATATGAACTGAATGGGGTTGAAATAGATCGCTGTAGAAATCCTGGAACAACGACTGCGCTAAAAACACACGTGTCCATCTCCCCAGGAAAAAGTAAAGCATTGGCCACCGCAGGCTGGTATCGTAAACTGGACGGTCCAGACTTCAAGTTCTGCATACCACTCAATATGCTATTTGGCTTCGGTGAAGATTATAACAAGATTACCGTTCACGTGCGTCAAGAGCTGGTTTTAATTCGATCGCGAAACGACCTAAACGCGTTGATTGGCCCTGCTACTTTAACACCTAAAGTCGAATTATTCAAAGTTCAGTGGCGAATGCCTCATGTCAGTCTGGAAGAAGTAACCAAATTGTCGTTATTACGCATTCTCGAGAGAGGGCAACTGATACCTAAGAGTTTTCGCTCTTGGGATCTATACGAATATCCACATTTACAAACAACTACGATGCATACGTGGGCCATAAAGACTGTAACACAACTGGAGAAACCTCGCTTCATCATATTCGCATTGCAGAATGATAGGAAGAATAAATTGCATAAGAATGCTAATCAATTCGACGATTGTAAACTGTCGAACATACGGTTGTACCTAAAGTCGGAATCGTAACCATACGATGACCTAAACTTGGACTTTGAAAAAAATAAGTATGCAGTCCTTTACGATATGTATGCAAAATTTCAAAACTCATATTATGGTGATCGATACAGCGAGCCACTATTGGATGAATTAGAGTTCTTATCGCATGGTCCATTTGTGGTCATAGACTGCTCTCGTCAAAACGAGTCTGTTAAAAGTGCAACCATTGATGTCCGCATAGATTTCGAATGCAGAGAGAATGTACCAGTCAACACAGCTGCATACTGCTTGATTATACACGATCGTATAGTCGAGTACAGCCCGCTGACCAATGTAGTGCGCAGAATACTTTAACAAGCGGTGATGACTCATGTAAGATTTGACGATCTACAATAATAAACGAGGATGTTCCAAGATTGCCGATGATGCAAAAAGGGCTACATAGATGCGCATTCCATACTGGTGTATGTGTCGCCGAAAATGTATTTAAACTGTGTAAAATATATAATGATCAACAAGAACCATCTTTTGAATAAAGTATATATATTATTTAACAAATTTTTTCCATATTTCTTTACAACAAACTGATTACTCAGCAAACTTAGTTCTTTTCGGATGTGTTTGCCACGTGCCGAGATTCGAGGTTAGCATGTTTTTTTATCATGTAATTTCATCCGCATACGTCTATACCGCGAGGGCTCGGAGGAACGGTATCAGGGTTAATTCGAATGGGTACGTTGCCGCAGTATATTCCGCGAACGAATCTGCAAGATCTCGACCATGTGCGATGCTCCTTCATGGGATCGTCGCCCTCTTCCCATCGAAACAGCTGTACGCCGCATTCAAAGCATTCAACGTAATCGTCGATACGATAATCAGGATATTGCTCGTCGTTGCGATCAACTGCCGCTTCTGCTGTAGTTGCCTCCATCTTTGGAATCATTGTTTTTTAGAACGCTGCAATGAAAATAAGAATGAAAAAAATGTGTAAAAAAAGATCAGTGGTAGCCGCGATAATCTTGATACATTACGCGTT
>JAQQRT010000059.1:0-10445 GCA_028454225.1 Lasioglossum leucozonium | reverse complement strand
ACCTAATTCAAAGAGTTTTTGAGCTGTTTTAAGGCTCGGAGTATGCGTCGGACCATCTCACCTTCAGACCAGCAGGGTGTCTCGCCTGCCCACGTTTTGACTCCCCCCACTTCACTATATTTCCACGTCGTATGCATCGAGTGTGAATCCCTTCCCTACTCTACTTCCGGAGAATCCAGAAGCTTGCCCTCTCCCTTCCCCTGACACCCCTTGGTTAGATCTCAACCCTACTCTACGATTCTATAGGGAGTTTCAAAAGCAAGGGACCCCCTGAATTTAATATTATCCTCTTTAATTCTAGGTTGGGAAGAAGCTAACCCTCAACTTGGGCTCCGATCCGACTTTATTGAAATTTCGACTGACACTTCCCCGACCTAACCACCAATCAACTTGGACTATACTTACTCATTGAGATCCTGTATATGATGCTGTATATTTTAATTACTGTCCGATGACAGCTTGTCCCAGAACAGAGTGTACATCTTAAAGTGTACGCTCTACATTATCGGCATCATCGTGTGCTTGTGCTGCCATCTAGCAGCTCCGCTCAGGAAGTGGCGCCCGACGGTCACTGTATACCAACTTAGCAGCACTCTTACCTGTCAAAAGCATTGTAAATCGCTCAACTTTCAATACTCATAACTTTTAAACTACTGATTTCCTAGGATTGAATCTTGGATTTCTGGCATTTTCTCGCAAAAATCTACAGGATTACATAAAAAAAAGGCAAAAATTTCTAGTTACCCAAGGTATAGTTTATCCCAGAGGAGTATGACTGTTCGAATATGTTGCAAACTAAATCGTATTTAGTATCGTTTTAATCAGAAAAATGTCACAAGCATGCTGCGCACAACTAATGTTAAACAAACTTCAAATTGAACTCGGGTAAAGCTCCACCTTCTTAGCTGAATAGTAGCCGCGCAAGCTAAGGATAAGAAACACATTTAATATCAAATTTCCGGCAACGCAAATTCAGAGGAACGTGCCAGCTGTAATTTATGCCAGCCGTTGACGAAATGCAGAGATAGTTTCAACGAATTTCTCTGGAACGGAGATACCAAGATTACACGTCGATGGGAATTAGTATGCCGCGAACGTGTCACCGGTGAATATAATTAGGAAACTGACGCGTTGCCACGCACAACAAAACTCTGCACTCCGGAGGGGGGGGGGCGGTGGCTTGATAAGAAGGATCGATTCGTTGCGTGACTGAAAAACAGAATGTAGGATAAGAAAACTCTCGAGTAGAAGAGATAGCGATCGAGAGATACGAAGATAAGAGGATTTCACGAGCTGGCAGAGTGTTATCGCGGTGTTCGAAGGAGTTTGCTGGACGGTGAAACTTTGAGGGACGATAAGCTCGCGTCTTCCTCGAATAATATTAAATCGACCGACGTCCGTTATTCCATTATTCAACGTTCCCCCGATTTTCTGACAGTCGCCGGACCGCCACCTTATTCAGTGATCATTAGGAATTTAGACGGCGGATCTTTATCCAAAATAAAACATTCCTATCTAAATTGCAACAAACTGGAGTGAAATAGAAAAATATTTTTTTTCTTAATATGTTTAATAGGCTGAAAATAATATAATTGTATTCTATTCATTTTCGTCATAAATGCTCAACATCCGCTGTATAGGTGATCATAAATTCCACGTCTATCATTAAAATATTAGATAATCTACAGACGAAGTCAGCCTTTAATATACCGCCTGCCATTAATGCCAACGTTCGTCATTCATGAGCCAGTTCAATGATGCTTCTAAAAGAAATTACTATCTCTTATTGGTTCACGATTAAAATTGTTATCGTTAGGCTCTAGGTCTTGACGCGCTTATGACAAGTCGAGTAGATCAAATGGGAAACAGTAAAACATTTATAGAATTTAAAAATACTGTTGGATTATTTCCATTGGTTTATAATTATTAAGAAGAGAACTAAATGTTTCTTCAGCTCCTGTATCTATAAATTTAATGCAGTTTTGAAGTTTATCTGAGGAAACCAGATATTTTCTACTTTTTTTATACAGCCCTGTAGATTTTGACGAGAAAATGTCGAAAATCCAAGTTCTAATCTTAGGAATCCACTAGTTCAAAAGTTATGTATGTTTAACATTCAACGATTTTCACCGTTTTTGATGGATAAGGGCGCCACCATGTTGATATGTAGTGAGCGTCGTACGTGGTCGAACGAACATAGCAGCGCAAGCGCGCGAGTGCTTGTGGTGCCACCTAGCGGCTGCACAACATGGCGACGTCCTTAGCTTCCAAAACGGTGAAAATCGCTGAAGTTTAAACACGCATAACTTTTGAACCAGTGAATTCCTAAGATTAAAACTTGGATTTTCGGCATTTCCTCGACAAAATCAACACGATTATGTAAAAAAGATAAAAAATATAAAAAGGTTTCCTCACGTGAAGTTTAACCCAGTTCTTATATTACAGTACGGATCGTTTTGTCTGTACATAATTAAATTACATATTTTTAACTTTAGGAATAGTCACATTTTATTCGCACATAGAAAAATCGGTAAATTCACATGAAGCATACCAGTTTCATCTTCCGAACACATTCCCAAAGTTTGAAGCATGAAAACTCGCATTGCCAAGAATTGATTCAATAACTTTTCTTTGCGGACGCGATCGTTCAGCGCAGACAGAAAATTGCTTCCGTCAGATAGAAGTTGGTGAATCGCATTCAGGAATTCGAGAGGCAATTCGAGATACTTTCAATATAAGTCCAACCGATTTCTTTCATTCTTGCAACCCAGTCACCGTTATTCAGGCTTTTCGTTGTTGTCTTGTGAAACACGTGTTCGAAACGATTCGATCGCGGAATTACCAGAATTAATTCTCCTGTTCTGTCGTCCGTTCTGTATGCTGGAAATCGCATCGGTTTATTCGAACGAGCGGATCGCGTTCTCGTTTCGGTAACACTTTAGACTTTAGGTAATGAAAACGGAAGTATTTGCAAAATAATCTCTTCCTTGGGATTCTAGTTGCATTAATAAAAAAAACGAAAGTACCGCGAACATTCTAAGCAGTATAGAAAAAAAGAACTTCCGGAATATTTCTAAGAAATCATTTTACAGTTGCAAATTGGTAAAATTACGTTAATTTTTTCTTAATTATTGCGTTTCTGTCGGAGCTTGTGATGCGAATGTTTACACGCTCAAAACGTTAACTATAATTACTTCGGCTTGAAGTGCGAGATCCCGAGTCTTTCAGATTTGTTTTGATTTTTTGGGGACGCGGAACGTTCGCTGGAATTTTTAATCTCGTCGCCATTGACCTATAAAACAGGTTTCGAGCACAGTTATGCAAATCGCGAGATTAATTGCCCTCGATTACGGTCACGAATCAACTTTCAATCCTCTAGGATTATGTGCTTAATTAGTTTAAACATTTCAGTACGAAATTTAAGGTTCGTAAAAGGTCGACTAAACTTCAAAACCAGAAAAATTTTATTTTACTTCATTCTAATTCACAAAATAACCACATATAGATTTAATCACCTTTTCTTTTTAAAATGTTACTGGTGTGAAATAGAGATTTATTTTCTGTTTTAACATATTTAACAGATTGAGAATAACACAATGTTTTTACTAAATTTAAATTA
Organism: Lasioglossum leucozonium; assembly: GCA_028454225.1. Taxonomy (NCBI): domain Eukaryota; kingdom Metazoa; phylum Arthropoda; class Insecta; order Hymenoptera; family Halictidae; genus Lasioglossum; species Lasioglossum leucozonium. The sequence continues at coordinate 6,826 of JAQQRT010000059.1, read as the reverse complement.
CATCTACTCGTTTTTGTCGAAAATGTATAAAATCCGCTGTCTACGTATAATATAATTTATGTAATAGTGAGGACAGCTGCGCAACAATTTTATTGGCATTATTTTGAAACACGTACAAACGTACACAGAAAATTTCGAAACCCTAGATCGATCCAAAAATTGATCTCATAAATTGTCCATAATGGACAGCTCCAAAATGAAAAATCCCTCTTAGGACAACATAAATTGTACTTTTTCCCTGTTTTCGCTCCCAGAGTCGAATCTTGTGTAAACCTGTTATCGGTGACCAGTTCGCATTGGCCGTTTCGATACCTAGATAATCGAACGCGTAATTGAAAGCTAACAGTTCCACTTCGAAAGTACCATTTTGGATGACGGACAAATCTTGTTTTCGACGAAAATTCGATCGTCGAAAACGTTTGCAGGTGAAAGAGTAAAAACGAATTGAATTATGAAAACGACCTTCTCTTGAACGGGGATGCTGTTGAATTTCTTATGGAGGACAGATAAAATCAATAAAAGTACGCGATATCCGCAATTAGAATTTCGTGTCGATTTTTAATATATCCTATGAATAATTCAACTGAGCAATAATTCACTGGGGCCTCACACGACGTTGGAAAAATTTCCTAAACCGGATCCATTTTCTCTTAACTTTTTTTCAAACGTTCAGATATTGAAGCATGAACTATGTACTTGAAAGTATTTTAAAGAATATGCGCACAAAATTTTCTATAACACCTGAATGCGATGTCTTATAATTCGACGAAAGATTAAAATTACAACATTAAAATATTTCTTTTTTATGGTAAATGTACTTCGCAGCGTACGCAAGCGATCGAATTGCGATAAAAAGAATTCCTAAGTGAAAGTGTGTTTGATAGTCGGAGGAAGCAGCAACAAATATTTGGTAGTAAAGATCGTGACCTCACTTCCAGGATGCATCGTATTATGCAGATTCGCGGGAAATGTGTAGGCAGCAGTGTTTCCTCGAATGCAAAGGCGGGTGGGTACGCCCATGCCGCACACACCCACAAAACAAAGAATCCTAGGGGTGCCAAGGTCGCAGTTGAGAAATAACATTCCTGCGATGCCAAACCTCGTATTCTTGCAGATGACCAAATAAAGAACGACAGCAGCGACACACATACAGCGAGTCCCCCTAATATTCAGACACCCTGAAAAAGACGATTACTTTTTTAATATTGGACCATACGACTTGGATTTTTTTGAGAACTTAAAACAACTGATTTGTTACGTGAAAAGAATTTTTGAAAAAAATGCAATTGGTCGGAATAGCAGAGAAAATACTAAAAGTTGTATTTTGCAACTTTTTATGCGTTCTTGACATGAAAATTTAGAAAACACGTTTCGTAGATCTGTGTCAATGAAACATGTTTTAAAAATTTCATTAAAATCGGTCAACCGGCAATGAACTACAAACGTTTGAAAATTGTAAAAATTGCAGTTTTTCTTCAACTGCAATGAATCTAAGGATTCCTTGCATCCTTCAATGCCTGTCGTTTCTTCCCGCATCAACCGATTTCAATGAAACTTTCACAATGCATATAATTAACGCAGATCTACAAAACGTATTTTTTAAATTTACAATATAGACCCACATAAAAAAGTTGTAAAATGAAACTTTTAGTATTTTCTCTACAATTCCGATCAATTGCAATTTTTTAAAAAATTTACTAATTGCTCTAACTTCTTAGAAAAGTTAACATCGTATGGTCCAATATAAAAAAGTTATCGTTTTTTAAAAAGCGTCCGAATATTAATGGGAGTTGCTGTATGTTTATGCTCACCGTTGGATCCTTTCCATATTTTTCCGAAATATCGTTAATTCATCTGTCATATTTGTCTAAAATATTACTGCAACGTCTAAAGTATAAACAAAGTAGAATTTAGGCATTATTGTTATTCTACAGTGTTTAACGCTAAGACCACAGAGCTCGTCAAAATGACGGATTTTAGATCTTTTTTCTTTTACAACTCGTGAAGTCACTGAAATTTTGTTCAATCTGCATAAATTCAATCCTGTTATTAATATCAAGCAATCAGTCTCGTTTAGGGCTCGGTAGTTCCAATAATATATTCTCACAATATACTCTTCATTTGGTATGAATTTAGCTCCAACTTTGACGCCAAATACGAATTCATCTGTTTCCGCGTTAAGGACGGTATTTGGCGCCAAAGTTTGGTGCCAAAATTGCATGCCAAATGGATGTCAAATGGAGAGCAGATCCTGCATTCGTCGTAGAGTGCAGATTGGTCGCACTAAGAGCGAACTCAACCTTGCTTCCAGAATAACTATCGGGCAAAATAATTATTGTCATTATTTTAAGGTTTGTAAATACTTACATTACTGAAAGGCATGAAAAAAATTAAATTTAAAATTATTATATATACAGTGTATAACTCTGAAAAAAAGGAGTTGACAAAAAATTTGGTACGATCATCTTAAAGCTCTCATTGAACCATGTTATTTAAACTAAAAAAAATATCTGATTGAACCATTAACAGCAGAATAATCTAAGCTGATCACGTTTCATGGTTCACCCTGATCTTTAAAGTTGATTTTCTCGAAAACGAAGACTCGCAGGAAAAAATGTTATTTTCGCGGGACATCCTGTATAATCTAGAAATTTAAATAAAATTCGATTTCTCCTCCTGCAGCAAAGTTTACTCCGATTTTGCTCGATGTTTACTCTTAGAACACGATTAGGCCCGCTTTTAGTGCGACCGATCTGCTCTCTATAACGAGTGCAGGATCTGCTATCCATTTGGCATCCATTTGGTATGCAATATTGTGGTAGCAGGCAGGTTTTAGTCTGCAGATTCAGACCAAATCGGGACCAAATCCTGTTGTAAGCATGCATTGGCATCATAATGACCGCCTTTGGTCGCAAAATATGATTGCAGACACTTAGTCTTAATCTACACAATCAGATTTTGCTGACTGGGTAATATTTGTGAAAATGTTTACGTACCATGATTTTCATACTATTTAAACTATGCACACAATGTATAAGTACAAGTAATACTATTCAAGTGACATTTATTTACACGCGCATAACGTGAAGCCATATGAGTCATATAAGAAGGGGACATTCTCCCCATTGTATTTCCCGTTTTAGTGGCCACTGAAGGGTTAACATCAAAAGGTTCATTAACAGTTGACCTTCCGAAGGATCGGATGATAACACTCTTTCCCTGTTCATCGTTTAATCAACGGCAGAAGGAACGAGTATATGGTCGTTGGATTCTCTCCAGTCGTCTCTCTAACAATTCTCACGCTTATGTTCGTTCGTCAACCGGAGGAGAGCAGTCGTTCCCGGTTTTTTTATGGCCACGCCTATTGCGTCGGGAGAGAATGAAAATCGCGTATTGACGATCGTCATAGCAACCGAATAGATTAAACCGTGACGAACGGCCAATCACGCGAATCCAGAGACGTTCGGATTTCAATGAGCTCTGCTGGATTCGCAAGGGATGAAGGGTACCGGGTCTTATTTGCACGGGAAATTGCACGATACGCGTCAAAATTTAATAGCAACCCGGATCAGCGTGCCTAGGAATTTCAGCAGTATCTAAAAACGCTTTATTATTATTATTTGCCGACGGCCATTTTAAGCACGCGATAGTGATGGTGAAAATGGGGATTTGCATAAGAATCCAGTTGTTCCACGAAGCTAGCCTTTAGCACTTGAAAAATTGCTGTGTGGTTATTCAAAATATTTTTGCAATATTTATGTTCATATATGTAATGATATTTAGTCCCATCAGGGTTTCAAATCCATTCCACCACCTCTCCTTTTACCAATCCTCACTATCGCCTAATTTCAAGCGGGACCTACTTTTTATTAAGGTGGGTTCCGAGCCACCTATTTTGTCAACGACACGTGAAACGCACCCAGAGGGTCACACTTCCCGGCTTTTTACCCGCTTAACCTCAGTGATCGACCGAGAACCGGTTTTTTTTTTTTAACATTTTTTTATTTCGTGACCAACAATTACAATCTTTAAAGTTATACAAAAATGTGTAAAATATAAACGCTTATGTTGTGTAATATCTAGAATCTTACAGCTAATGTGCTTTAAACAGACTTGATTACATTGCACTTAACATTATTGCGAGGTCGCTACCAGTTTTGTTCTTTGGTATGTGTTTTAATTGGTTTTTGGGTAAATTGTTTAAGCGCCCAAAAGGTATTAATTTGGTCGGTGGGAAATGGCGCGTTCTTTGGGATAGGTTTGCTTACTTGCTAAGATATGCTACTTATCCTAATTATCCTATTTCTTAATTATACGCGTAATTTATAGTTAAGTTAATTTGAGAACTTAAGAGTAAGTGGGCTAATGTTATTGACAGAATTGGGGGGGGGGTATGTACAGAGGGTTATGAAGGTATATGTACAGTATTTACAATATTTACATGGTGTATATTTGTTATTATTTTCGAGCGCTCGCTTGTGACTCTTTGTGATATTTTTGAACGAGAACCGGTGTTTTCAGCGAGGCAATGGCTGTTGATAGTAGTTATGTTCATATTTAACAAATTAATGAAATTATGTAAATTGCATTTTGAATAATGAAATAGCAAGTTTTTAGTGGCGCCTTAAATAGAAAAAATGAGAGAAGAATTTCTGTCACAGTGCTAGCAGAATGTGAATTATTTCTTTAAATCATTTTCTCATTTGCATTTTACACAGTTTTCGGTGAACACAAAACCATCGAATCGCTAGAATTCGATACGGAATATCAATAATTGAACAACAATCTCCCCCAACTACCCTTTCCCAAAATTCCTCTACAGACGCCACTCGATCATCTCCGATTAAGAAGAATCGAAACAGGAAAGACAACAGTGTTCGATCATGGTCGAACAACGAATCGCATTTAGCGCAACCGTGTTTCACAGAGGGCAGCTTTTAGCGACCATAACTCCGGCTAATTTCCCGAGAGGAAATAAGTGGAAGCAACCTAATCTAATCGAGGCTTCTTGCGTTTCTTTCCCCTTTCTAATGGATCGGTGGCTTTTTTTCAGACACACCGGTGGCAGAAGTTAACCAACACCGACAGTGACCGAATAGAAGAAGTCGAGGAGGAATGGTTACCTCGGCGATCTTCGGGGCAGCTGCCGGCACGGGGTTGGCCTTGGTGGTTGCCGTCACTATCGTGGTGTACCGATACTATTCTGTGAAACGCAAGGGAACCTATTGGAGCAACCTCGACCGTTGGCCTGATCCACCCACGACCAGAAGACCGGAAAGGCAGGAAAATTCATTCCAGCTATCCGAGGATGCTACGTCCTCCCACGTGCTCAACTGCTGGAAGAACCAGCAGAAGAATTACTATGCGGTGCAGTCCGGGGTAAGTGGATGAAACTGATTCCATTAACCTTGGAGAATATCTTATGGATCCTCAAAATATTAGCACATTGCACTGCGAATTTCTTTTCGAATTTTTTTCACCAAGAATTTTCTATCAGTTCAAGTGTTTTACTTAACCCCTTGCCGTACCATTTTGTTTACGGTTACGGTGGTTAAAATATCAGAAATGTCGTAGAAGAGAAAAGAAAAAAAATATTTTTCGTATCTCTACACGGATTTTAATGCTGAAGTATTGATTACAAACAAATTAAATTTTATTTCATCTAAACAGAATGGCCTAACATTCCTCTTTGTTAGATTTTGTTTAAAATCTTCATCACGAGTCTGACTGGTTAAAATGCGGCAAGAGGTTAAGGGTCCCTTTTGATCGTCGTGAATGTGGTGGCGCACTCACACAGCATTAGATCCATATACAGGGTGGTCCGTTTAAATAAGAACACCTAAATATCTCTTCAGGTTATTGTGATGCAAAAATCATTTGTTACATAATATGCATGGTGTCAATTGACTAAATATTTGGCACGAATATTTTTTTTCCGAGGGTCATTTTTTCCGGAGTTGTCAAGGTCATCGATGTTTTTTTACTGCGTCGTGTAACTGATGGGAAAATACATTCAGATATGTATAATAACATGACCTTGAAATGACCTTGATCCTCGAAAATTAAAGTTTTACCTAGAACTGACGTCGAATATCTTCGGCCACAACTCCTGAACCTACGAATGCGAAGAAAATATTTTTTATCACACTAAGAATATCGATCAACAGATGTGTGCATGTGTTAACTGTTAAAAAAACACTCACGTTCTCTTAAGTTATCATCAGAGATGTTCAAAATGGTGTCCTTCTACGTTGATACATTTTCTGAATCGTGCAATGACCGACTGTATAGATCTTTCAATTGTTTCGGAAGCACAAGCTCTAACTATTCGGTTCTTCATATCCTCTGGTGTAGTTGGTCGTTCATTATAAACTGTTTGTTTCAATTTTCCCCACAAAAAAAAGTCCATTGGTGTGAGGTCTGGTGAACGCGGTGGCCATCCTAGAACTCCGGTACGACCAATCCATCGATTTGGAAAGTTTTAATCCAAAATTTGTTTGACAAGGCGTGTAGAATGAGCCCGACAACCGTAATGCTGATACCACATTCTTAAACGGATATCTAGTGGTACATCATGAACAAGCATTTGTAGCTCATTTTGCAAGAATGTTGCATACTTTTCTACATTTAAAGTACCGTTTATGAAATAAGGACCAATTATTTGATTATTTAATATGCCACACCAGACATTTACACTCCACGGTCTTTGTTTATCGACTAATTTAAAACTTTAATTTTCGAGGATCACGGTCATTTCAAGGTCATGTTATTGTACATATCTGAATGTATTTTTCCATCAGTTACACGATGCAATAAAAAAAAAAAA
>JAQQRT010000058.1:0-12406 GCA_028454225.1 Lasioglossum leucozonium | reverse complement strand
ACCACCCCTTAAAATTTCTCCCACCTGTAGCTAAACACCCTGTATACCGACCATAAACCGATAATTTTTGCGTTTCGTCAAAAGTCAGATAAATGTACACCTCGGCAATTTAGGTATTTAGACTATATAGCGCAATTTACTACCGACATAAGACATATTAATGGTAAGGACAACGAAGTCGCAGATGCCTTGTCGCGAGTCGAGTCAGTAGCTACAGCGATCGATTATGAAGAATTAGCAAAATCGCAACAAGTCGATCAAGAACTGCAAGAATTTTTAGTATCACCCAATAGCTCGCTTCAATTAAAACAGCTCAGTTTTACACCTGAGGCACAAGTTTATTGCGACGTAGCTACAGGTAGTATAAGGCCTTTTGTTACCAAACCGTTCCGGAGGCAGGTATTCGTTTCAGTCCATGGATTAGCGCATACAGGTAGTAAAGCGACGGTAAAATTAGTAAAAGACCGATTCGTGTGGCCATCCATAGAAAGAGACTGCCGCGAGTGGGCGCGTAATTGTATACAATGTCAGCGCGCCAAAGTAACCAGGCACGTAAGTAGCCCGATAGGTAGTTTCACGTTGCCAAGAATTAGATTCGAGCACGTATACATTGACCTCGTAGGCCCGTTGCCGGTATCACGTAATTTTAGGTACTGCCTAAAATTACCCTTTTCCCATTGGAAAATATTGAGGCCGAGTCAGTAGCGAGAGCCTTTGTGGCGGGTTGGGTAGCACGTTTCGGTACACCTGCGCGTATTACCACCGATCAAGGAAGACAGTTTGAGTCCAATCTATTCAAACAGTTGAATAACCTTTTGGGAACAGTGCATTTTAGGACAACACCATAGCATCCAGCAGCGAACGGTTTAGTTGAACGATTGCATAGACAGTTAAAAGCAGCAATAAAATGTCATGATAATGAGCGCTGGAGTGATACTTTGCCTTTGGTTCTGTTAGGAATGCGCGCCGCCTTTATACTAGATTTATCAGCTTCTGTAGCAGATTTAGTTTATGGCGAAAAGCTTCGGTTACCTGCGGAATTTTTTGTTAACGAATCGCAGAGTAATAGCGAGCCAGCCGAATTAGTAAAAGAACTACAGAAAAATCTTCGCGAACTTCGACCGGTAGCAGGTTCACGGCATGGGGTTAAGAAAATATTTGTATTTAAGGATTTGCAAACGGTGTCGCACGTATTCTTACGCGTGGATTCGGTAAGGAGTCCTTTACAATGTCCCTATGAAGGACCGTTTCTAGTAATTTCTCGCAAAGAAAAAACATTTTTAATAGATGTGCGAGGTAGGCAGATTACCGTGTCGATAGATAGACTTGAGCCAGCTTATACAGGGTGAGTCACCAAACTTTAGCACCTCAAATATCTTTGTTGTTTCTAAAGATACGTAAAATATGATAAGGACAAAGTTAAATGGTACAATGGGGCTGACACGATGCAAAAAAAAATTTTGTTTTTATGTCATTTTTTGGAGATATCAAGGTCACCTTGACTTTTTAAAATGGAACCACCCTTTTTTAAACACCTACAATGATAGTACCTTTCATTAGGAATTCAGTGACTATAATTAGTCCAAGGTCATTCAAGGTCAAAGACACAAAAAACGTATAAAACTAAAATATGGAAGCAGAATACGTTTATCACGGTTGAGACTTGTAGGAAATAGTAAACATACTATGGTCGTAGTTAAAGTAAACATACTAAGGTCCTTCAATGTTATTCAGCATTCTTTATCAGTATGTTTCCAAACGCGATTCCGCTATGTTATATTCGATGACTGAAAAGTGTGATATGATCACGATTTACTGTGAATGTAGAAAAAATGTAGTGCAGGCCCGACTACTTTATGAAGAAAGGTACCCCGAGCGAAACACTCCTTCTAGACATACTTTCACTAATACGTATAGGTTGTTTCGAAGTACTGGAAGTGTACATGCAAGACAGTACAAACGGAAGAATCCCACGACTAATGAAGACAATGAAATTAATATTTTAACAGCTATAGCTGTCAACCTCACGTGAATATGAGAAAAATTGCCCGGGAAGCAGGCATAAGTCAAAGTAGCGTAATACGAATTCTGGCCCGACATAAATTTCATCCGTTCCACATATCTCTCCATCAAGAATTGCACGGGAATGATTTTCAAAATAGAATTAACTTTTGTCAATGGGGATTGCTTCAAAATCATTCATTTTTTTCTAATGTCTTGTTTACGGACGAAGCAACATTTACTACTCATGGCTCAATTAATCTACGGAACGCCCATTATTGGTCTGTGGTTAATCCGCACTGGCTGCGAGAAATTGATCATCAAAGACAATGGAGCGTAAACGTGTGGTGTGGTATTTTGAACGACAAAGTAATTGGACCATACTTCGTTAACGGAATGATGACGGGACAGAAATACGCTCAATTTTTGCAAGAAGATCTGCCAATTTTGATAGAGGATGACCCTTTACAAAATCGCTACGATACGTGGTACCAACATGACGGTTGTCCTGCTCATTACGCACGAGTAGCAAGAGAAACGTTGGATTCTTGATATCCAAACCGATGGATTGGACGAGGCGGAACAGTTTCATGGCCAGCACGTTCGTCTGATTTAAATCCACTGGATTTCTTTTTATGGGGTCTGCTAAAAGAGACCGTGTAGACGGATGCTCCAACAACAGTTGAAGATATGCGTCAGCGTATCATCACAGCATGTACGAATATCACGTCGGATACACTTATCAGAGTTCAACATTCCTTCATAGCTCGTTTACAACAATGTATCGACGCAGACGGCCAGCATTTCGAACATTTATAAAATACAGGTATTCTGCTTCCATATTTTAGTTTTATACGTTTTATCTGTCCTGACCTTGAATGACCTTGGACTAATTATAGTCACTGAATTCCTAATGAAAGGGACTATCATTCTAAGTGTTTAAAAAAGGGCGGTTCCATTTAAAAAAGTCAAGGTGACCTTGATATCTCCAAAAAATGACATAAAAACAAAATTTTTTTTGCATCGTGTCAGCCCCATTGTACCATTTAACTTTGTCCTTACCATATTTTACGTATCTTTAGAAACAACAAAGATATTTGAGGTGCTAACGTTTGGTGACTCACCCTGTATACATACTCTACTTTAAATATAAAAATTGACAAATATACATACTCATTACTCCTTCTCTTCCTCTTTACATCGCCACAGTTCCACTCCACATAATAACACTCCCAATATCAGAGTATTAAACAAGAACATTTTCATTCCAAAATTATTCTTGAACTTTTGCTGTTTTGTTCCTCACACCTGTTTTCCCCTGTTTTTTCTTGTCAACAACTCCGTTGGCTGGACACCACCAGTGATGATATATTGTGCTGTTTTCACCCGAATGCGCGAAAATGTTATCGTCAGTATCGTCAAAAATTTGGCTAAAACGGAGTACCTTAGTCGCCCCGTATAAGTTTGCAAAATTTGTTATGCTTTAATTTTCGAAAATGAATGTATAATATGTGTATTTAATATATATATTAAAATTTAATATAAACATATGTACGCATGATACGTAGTTATGGTAATTTTCAGTCAGTAATAGTTTCCCTTTACTTTCCCTACAAACTTAGGATGTACATACGATATTGTTTTTTGGTCGCGCATGCGCGTGAAAACCGCACAATATCTCATCACTGGCTACCACAATATCGCAGGGGGAGGCAACTTTATTTTAAGCCGTCATAACAATATTATCTAGTTTAAATTATGATTCTGTTATGAAATATGGCGTCGAAAAGACAAAATTATAAAATTTAAAGTAACATTAAACATTTTATACACCAATTATAGAATAAAGGAAAATAGGTTTTAATGATAGTTGCATACAGGTGTACTTTAAGTACGTAATCCAGTTTTAACCATTTCGTAATCCACATACAAACAAATTGATAACAGTCCAAACTTGGAGAACATAAGACTCTTTTTTATATGCTAAACAATTTTTAACAACATTTCAATTTTATGTAAATAACATATACAAAAATTGAAATATAGTTAAACTTATTGAAAAAAAAAATTTGAAAAGTGTGCATTTACGCTTTTTATGTAGACGCTGCCATGTTGGCATACAAATCGCCAAGTTTTATATTTTTCACATCCTGAGGCGAAGAAACAATATTTTTTCGGAATTCTTTTGTGAAAATATTCTTTGTTCTATTCCGCTGTTACGTACAGAGCGCTTTTTTCCAGTTTGGCTCTTGAAACTTTATGTAAAAGAAAAGTGTACATTTTTATAGAATACATTTTTTTCTGTACACTTTTTCCAAAAAAGGGCTCTGTACGTCGATGCACAAAAATATAAAGAATATTTCTACACAAAAATCATGAGAAAATATTGCTTCTTCGCCTCAGGAAGTGGGACAAACTTCCTCGAGAAATCAAGCGGTTTGGTTATCTCTGTCTTTGTCTTTTCTGAAAGTGACATATCACCCTCTCTCTGTCACAGCCCTGTAGGAGAGATAGGGATCTCTCTATCCTTGTCTTACTGTGCACTAAACATGTGCAGGAGAAAATTTTTCCGTTTCGGTACCTTACGTATACTCTCGAGCAACTGTAGAGTTCTGATTTATGGCACAATCCCTTCCGCGGAGACGAAGATCCCTGTTTTCTATCGTAGAGGAAGGCTGTACTTTCTACTTCTGCAAAACACGTGTTTTTTCATAATGTTCCTGTATCCTTAGGTTTGCTTCATAGTGGGGATATTTGGGGGTGGTCGAAGCTTTTTGAGAAAATTGCAGTCAGTCCAAGTCCATGGATTTTAGTGCATCAACTGTTGCCGTGAAATGTTCGCAGTGCGAAAACGTCTCGAGTCTACAGTAAAAAGTGAAATTCGGGATGTTATTCTCTTGGACAATTGTGGTATTAAAATTGACTGTGTCGCATACCTGCTATCTACCACCACCTGTGCAGTTCGTTGACCTGACCGTACAACCCTTGGCTTTCGGTACTGACGTACACGTGAAGACATCTGTGCAGTTCGTCACCGAATGACCCAATGAAACACATTTCGAAGCAGCAAATGAATTTACGGCTGAATAAGTGAGTTTTTAATGCAATCAGTTTCTGCTTCTTCTCTCCCTCGGGTAAAGTTGTCGTAAATCGGGTAAAAATGATGTGGATCCTCACCGATTTCAATTACCAAGTTTAAAAGTTTTTACAAATATCTCGTAAACTAAAGCCGCAAGGCAAAAAGTCTAAAGGGAAATGTTGTTCAGAATCATGGTCTTGACAGCATATCCAAAGCTCATTGAAATCGGGGACATAATCGAGAAACTCTTGCTTGTTGCGACATCGCGGCGTACCGACAACGCTCGCCTCCCGGCTTGCCGCTCTAGGTCGCGCTCTGATTGGTCCGTGTTTTTCGTTAATATCTCCTAAACAAAGCCGCAGACGCCATTTTTGTAAAGGAAAATGTTGCTTCAAATGACGCAAGGAACCTCCCATTTCCGGCTTACGCAGGAGTTTTGAGACACTCTGTATATATTAAGCCGTCTAGTTGTAATCTCGCCGATGTGTAGTTAAAAATAAAATATCGCAACCAAGAAATTAGAAGGTCACTCGAGTAGGGAAAAAACAGGTAAAAGGACCAATAAACCAGGGGAAACCGCTCCGAAGGACCAGGACCCCTTAACTGAGGATAGTGAAGGACAACGGACTCAAGGACAACTCTTCAGCCCTCCTCAAGGACTTCGAGTTGTAAATCTCGATCCCAAAACAATGGGCCTTGTTTTGGGAAACTTGACAGTTTCCGACACAAGAGCGCACCAACCACCACCGAGGACAGCGCGAGCCAGTCCGCGAAGCGACTTCGCCTAGGGACACGAAGAACACTCTCCAGGATCCGCGCTCCTGAACGGGCATACCCCTCTCCGGGCCCAAAATGCAGATAGTATAAAAACTCGTCCAAAAAGAATAAAAAGTTCAGAATTGAGTTAACCACCTAACAGTGCACGTCGTTATTTTTCTTTAGTACCTTATCCAGTCGAGTATTTATCGTCCGTAACCGCTAGTAAAGCCGCGTTCGCAAGTTTTAATACTTTAGTATTTTAAGGCGTTCGAAGCCTGACGCGAAATATCGATAACGTAGTTGCTCGTGCCACCTAGAGACAAGTTCCGCGACTATCTAACCAGGACGGAACATCACATCCTGGGTGGACCACGCATCGCGCGGCCGAGAGTGGCCCGGCCTTTAGCCCGTAAATATCCGGTGTCGCACGCGTTTCCGTCCCTCTGACGGTTCGTGAAAAACCGGCGACGTGACAGTATATATTGTGAACTGCGCGTGTGGACGTTTGCGTTCAAATTTTCGTACAGTATGTAAATATATTCTCCGTACAATCGCACGTTACATGAACACGTGTGTTAGTGATCCCTTTCTTACCAACAGTGTTCGGTGGGCTTAGCGTCCTTTTGAGGAGCCTTTGTGGTGAGAGATACTTACAGACTGTTCCCTACCTTACTGGTAGGTACTCCTCATACCACCTAGTGGTTCCAAAAACAGTGAAAATTAATTAACTTTAGACATTTGGAGTTTTCTCGACAAAATGAACAGGATTCGACATAAAATAGTTAAAAATTTCTGAGTTCCCAAGAGCTAGAACAGTTCAATTGGGTTCAGTTTGGCTGGAGCTGGTAGGATTAGTTTAGTAAATTGTATTGTTTAGTATCGAAATTGGTTTACGAGTTATAAACGATCAAATCTGGTAAAAAAATGCAATTTTTTACCATTTTTGGCCTGTAAACTGTAAACTAACTAACCAATTACAATCAAATTTGCAGCACGTATGCTACCCAGAGGTATACCGCAGATGGATTTTTGAATAAAACTCGGGTGACAGGTCGGCTGAGTTACGACACTTTATTTATTGCATAGGTACACGCTTGTTACTACCGTCCACGACGATCTTCCTCCTTAGTGAACACTTAATTACTCCCGCCGTCGAAGGTCCCATAAACGGTTGCCTACTCCACTCTCGTCGACGAGGTCCTTCCCCCTCTCTCTGGCCTCCTCTTCGACCAGCTCCAATCTCCACAGCACGCATATAACTTACATGAGTCTACAAAACACGTTTTTTAAAATTTCGTTATTGGCCCACATAAAAAAGTTGTAATAATCACGTTTACACAATTCCTTTTAAACAATCAAACTAATTCTTCTAGCCTTACAGAGAAACTGATGTCGTTTGGTCCATTTATAAAAAAGTTATTCTGTTCTAAAGTGGGTGTGATCAATTAACACAATCTACTTTCCCCATGAGGAAGGAATATTTCGACAGGTTTAATTCTCTGAAACACATTTCACAATGGGCCGCTGAAGCATCGAAATATCTCGATTCGGAGTAGGTCAGTTGCAGGCCCCTCAACGAACTACGTTCCTTACCCAATAAAATGGTTTCACCATACCGATTGTCAGATGTATGTATTTGCTTGTTATATCATTGAAATTCATTAACAACGTATTCCGTGTGCGTGCATTTGTAGTTGTGCCGTGTCTACACGGAGATACTGGTATAAATCATTTATAAAATGATTTTTGTACGTATCCTATTAATCCTCTTGCAGCAATAAATATTCTACAATTAATATTTTTGCGAATGTAAGTGCAACCAGAATTTTCTTCCTCTTTTTCTGCGTTCAATGTAATTATAAAGAATCCTCTTCGATTCTCAACATATTTGTAATTGACGTGAAACTTGCTCTACGCTTTGTGCTATGATGCACGTGATGCTCCTTGGACGGAGAGCCTTAAGTAACTACTATACATTTACTGTTAAATTTGTCGCTGTCTCCATTTTCTTCTCTGATTTATCTTACATTAATCCCCAGCTAATTGGACGAAAATAAAAATAGCTTTCGATAATCCCAAGCTCTTCGCCCTATTTAAATGATAAACTACTTTTGCAATTTGTTATCAAATAAACCTTATTTGTTAAACCAGAATGGCATTATTCTGGACCATAACAGTACTCGTTCACAGCTGAAGTTATATTTATTTATATTATATATGTATTAAAATTACATGTAATAACTATAAATATAAATATTTGGTAAATGTTTCCTGACTTAGAGAAAGCAAAAAAAGAATTAAAAAACATAAAAAACTATAACATTGATAAACAGTGATAATTAGAACATTATCTGACAAATTTATAATGGAATAAATAAGAATTATTCATTACATTATACATATTTTTCTCTGGATTTGTGTTTACCGATCTTTTTATAACGTACCTGTTTCATACGAGACATTAACATATACAGGATAGGTAAACAAAATACAAGTAAGTATATTCTTAAGAATGATGGGAAATGAAATGCAAAATTCCAAGAATTAGGCAAGGAATAAGTAAATCGTCCTGTTTCTTCAAAATATGGAATATTTCTTAATATTATAACCCCTTCACAAAGAAATCCTAGCGGATATAACGGCATCCATATAGTGTATCTGAGCCATGTTAAAAATGGAATTTCAATTTTTAGTAATTGTGTTATATAGTAAGGGTATCTAACTGTTTCTACTATACTCCAAGCAAAAAATAGATAAAAAACAACAGGTTTTGATTGCATACGAGGTTCAGCTTCAATCATAGCAAATAAAACAAATGCCCTACCGCCTACTTGTACAAATGATACCAAGGTGCTACTTTTAGTGTAACCAAATAAAGAGTGCATAACTTCTAAAAATTGTAAAAGCTGTATAAACTTTATTGGATTCCCGACAGCAGTGTATGTATTCTTCATGGAAGCTAAAAATAAAAATTCAATTTTTCAATAACAACATTAATTATTATTGTAACTTAATTATTGTTACTAACCTGGTCCATCTCGTAAATACATTATGGCCATTACAGTGACGATGTAAGTAAAACCAATAAACTGGCAAAGATTATAAAATATTAAGTACACCATTTTGGAATCTTCTAGAGAATAAATAAAGAAAACTAATTAATACTGTCACTGAATTTTACGAAATTTGCTACTCAGAGATGAGAAAAATGGCTAGTAAGCACAGGGATAAGATCAAAATGGTATTAACGTTTCAACCCACAATGCAAGCGAATATGTATAAAACAATCAGATCCGTGTTTCTTTGTCCAGTCATTTTCTCATTTCGGAATAGAGCAGTTCCATCTAGGCATAAACACTCTAACACAACTCCTATATTATTATCTTTTTTAGTAAACTAATCATAATTTTTCTTGTTTTTCATAAAGAAAATAGTTAAACACATACAAGGTAATTATTTTGCTGACCGCGTCGTCCGCTCGAACATCATGGTAATGACATCAACGGCTGATATCGTCATTGCGTCTTTTGTAATAAAATGTTACGTAATTTGGTTGTCTTCAACCCTTTTGCCTAAAACATCTATTCATATCATTCATATTTCTCAAGATATTTGGGCGTTTCGAGATAAGATGTGCACATCGCGTATGTATACTCTATCTTGATTTTTAGTAATACATATTTTTTTAAAGTAAAAATCAACTTAGTAACCTCTTGAAAGTATCAGTGATAATAAACAATTGTATGAATTTGCTTGAAATAAGAGAAAATATAGTATTTCGTAACGTTTTTCGTAACGCTAACGACCCCGGGCTCAGAAGTTCTAGTTTCTAGAGATAATACCGGAAAACTGACTCTAACCATTCTGTGGCACACACTCCGATCATTTTATTTATTGTACAATGATACAGGCCCAGATAGATTTATGACTATTTTAGGTCTCAACGTCTTATGTACCAAAAAGACGTTCAAACGACGTCGAATTTCAGACGTCTTTGAATTGTATGTAATGATATTTGGTCCCCTCAGGGTTTCAAATCCATTCCACCACCTCTCCCTTTACCAATCCTCAACTATCGCCTAATTTCAAGCGGGACCTACTTTTTATTAAGGTGGGTTCCGAACCACCTATTTTGCCAACAACACGTGAAACGCACCCAGAGGGCCACTTCTCGGCTTTCTACCGAGCGGTCACCCATCCTACTGCGTCCCCCGCCCTACGCTGTTTAACTTCGGTGATCGAATGAGAACCGGTATTTTCAACGAGGCAATGGTCGTTGACCAGACGTCTTTGAATTAATGACTTGAATTTTTTGGAGATGTTATGAAAGGTAATACTTTGCTGTACAATGATTAAACTACTTTTTCTAAGTTTTGCTATTCCTTGCAATGACAAAAAATAAATTTCAAAATTTCATTTATTATATGAATAAGAAGGAACTTAGGTATTTAAATACGTCTTTTTAGAGACGCCGCTTGAACATTTGAAATAGGACGTCCTAAAGATGCAGATTTCACATGGAAGTTCTAGAGTAATAATCTCTAGATTTTTACAAAACCGATATATTATTATAAGTATCATTTATAAAATTTTTCAGATTTAAAGAAACCGATTTAAAGAAAGAATAAAAACCGATTTTTTCCAAAGTTTTCTGCGCGAAAAACTAAACTAACCTTGAAATTGTTACAACTTATTTATCCTATAAGTCTATCAGGCACTAATAAGCACATTACCCCTGAGAATACCTACAATGTTTCCATCAGCTCGGTTGGGTCAGCGCGTTAGATATTTGACTGTGGACCGAACAGTAGGTTCGCGCCCCAAATACGTCTACTTTTTTTTTTACCCGATCAAAGATGTTTTTTAGACGTCTCTAAGACGTCTTTGATCAGATAAAAGAAAAAGACGTATTACAGACGTCTTAAAGACGCACCGTTTAGTCACAAAAGACACTCAGTTGTTAAAGTAGTCTTTAAAACGTTTCAGTGCTATCTGGGGGCTGAAAGTTCGAAAACTTATAAACAATAGCTTACAAATATAAAAAATTAGGACATTAAAAGTGTTCATATATTTATAATAAAACGCGTCAGCTGTCCCTCCACTAATTTTAACAGAAAATAGTTCTCTCTCATACTTTATCAGGGGAGTAGTTGCGACGAAAACCAAAACCAGTTTTTGCACATTTTTAATCACATCGAAACTACAGAACAGCGAGCTACCCTCCGATTGCGATGATTTTTGGATATGTTATAAATCTCAACAGTTTGAACAACACTTTCCTTTGCATGTTAGTGATTGTTTCGCTTAGTTTTCAAAATACATACTCATCAAAAACTGTCGGTACCACTATGTACAATTAGTTCTGTCTATACTTGTGAGTGTGTGGTCCCGTATGGGTTAGAATTGGTGGCAATTTATCTTCTGTTTACACACATGGATAGGGTGAACTTGAAGGTTCCGTGTACAACTGCATAGTACCGTAGATGCACAAGTCTTGGTAGAACTCACTACCCAGTAAGCAAAATGCTTTGATTCTGCTCTGATTTGGACAGCAATGCTGCCGGCAGTACATAATACTTCTACTTCCAAATAAGCCTATGTTTCTGCCGTTAGAGTGTGCTGGTACAACTTGAGGGCAGGAAGAGGGCAGAATGAAGGCACGCCGCACAGTGGTGCAAAGGCGGCAAAAAATCAATTTTATAAATTTTCGATTTAAAAAAAAAAAATTACTTTCGTATTGCCAAATAATAAATGAATAATGTGGCAGTCCGATTTTTAAAAAAAATTTTGTTACGGAGATATAGGCATGGTAAATAACCTTTTCTTCTCTCCTGGGAAATCATCAGTTTTCAGTGCCATACTTATGTAATTATTCCGCCTATAATTGAATACTTAGGGGTCTACAAATTATACGGGTTATTCCGCATAGTTTAAACTATTAACTGGCACAAATAATTTTTTTGATAAAGTTGTTTAACATTAAGAAATATGGACTAACCGGAAGCCTCTTTGCGTTGCACTCATTTTTTATTTATGGAAGCATATCTAAAATCTGTTCAGCCGGCTCGGTCTGGCACTAATCGTTTTGGCAAAGTGTAATATTCAACTAACATTGTGTAAAAAATCTCGGCCTACTTCGAACCACTTTGACCGAAATTTAAGTTTAAATATCAACTTTTAGAATTTCCAAAATTAGAAAATCCGGTTCCTGACTACCAGCCGCTCGCTTCATGCGAGTATGTACTCGACTCAGCTGAAAAAGCGAGTCCCAACTCGAACTCGGCTCGCATATGCAAGCTTGTCTGCAGGCCTAGTCGAGATGGTTACGACAACCACCACATTAGTGCAACCGATCTGCCCTCTATAACGACGCCACGGCGTGCCTCCATTCTGACCGCATTTTGCTCTCAAGTTGTGCCAGCACACTCTGCTGTCCAATTCAGAGCATAGCCTGCTTCGAGCGTCATTCTGACACCATAATGCCCGCATTCTGCTCGCATCGTATGATTGCAAGCTATGATCGATATGAGCTCGAGGCAGACGTGGCTGACTGGGTATGTACATATA
>JAQQRT010000057.1:0-12527 GCA_028454225.1 Lasioglossum leucozonium | reverse complement strand
AAGTACCACCTACGTCGCGTAATCGGTGAGACTCTCCTCACTTTTGAGGAGATGTCGACGCTATTAACGCAAATCGAGGCTTGTTTAAATTCTCGACCACTTACACCTCTCACCGATGAGCCTACCGATCTCTCCGCCTTGACCCCAGCCCACTTTCTCATAGACTCTCCCCTAACGGCTATTCTTGAACCATTGCTGTCTGATGTCCGAGCTTCCAGGCTTACTCGCTGGCAAATGATCCAACAGCAACGAGATCATTTTTGGGAACGCTGGTCCTTCGAATATTTGCAGACCTTGCAGCAAAGGACGAAATGGACGAAGGAGAAACCGAACCTAAAATCTGGCGACCTGTGCCTCATACTGAACGAAGCTACTCCACCCACGCGATGGCCGTTGGGGAGGGTCGAACAAGTTCATGCCGGATCTGACGGACTTGTTCGAGTTGTAACCGTGCGCACTGCTACTTCCGTACTGACTCGTCCGATTGCAAAAATTTGTCCCTTTCCACTTCGTACCGCTATCGATGACCAATGATATACCCCTCGTTGACGCATTTATTTTTGTTGATGCGTTGCGTCGATCAACAAAGGCGGGCGGGATGTTGCGGATCGCTCTAGCTACGCGACGTTACGCGATTGATTCTAGGCCAGGGGAGAGAGAGGTGATGGGGTTGTCAAAACCATAACATGGTTAACGTCATCATAAGACTCCTCGTCACCTCTCTCCCCTTATCGCTGTCCTTTCTCGGCAATCAGCTGTTTGCCGAGAATTCAGTTGATTTTAAACTCCGCTCCGCTTGAGCAACCACTGCGCGCTTCGCAACCAAACTTTGTACTGCGTTAATTTTCTCGTTGTTTTTTTTTACTTTAATTAAATTTAGTTTCTCCTGCGATTAGTTTTAAGTGGTGTCGGGTCTTTAATAATAGTTTTGTAACAGACCTATACATTGCCAGGTCTGTTACTAACAGCTCGGGCCCGAACAACGACAAAGAACGCGTACCGAACCGACCGTTCCCCACCACCGACCGTACCTCCGAACTCGCGTACCGAACCGATCACACCGCACCGAACCCCGTACAACCGAATACATTTGGCGGGAACCGGATGCGAAAATATGGCAAAACGGATGCGTCCCGACGCCGGAACTTCCGCGCAATACCACTCCGCGCCATCACCCCGCATCACCACCCCGCACCACCAACCGCGGGCTATATAAGGCGCCGCGGCCGAGACCGAACCCTCTTTTGTCTCCAGCCTCTCATCACGAACGAGCCATCACTAGTAAGTATAACCCCGTTTGCCCGAAATGCTTCACGTTTGGTCTCCGCAGGTTGGTGTGCCACCTTCCTTCCCGTCCGGCGAGGACACAATCTCAGGGCGACTGAGACAGCTGGGGCGATCCGGTACGAACGCCGTGGAGTGCGGCGAGCTCTCCTCGACGCCGTAGAACCGTCACGGGAGGCCCCGTAGTCGATGGCGAATCGATTCCACGGGGACCGAAAATCCCGACCCGTGACAGGGAAATCACGGCTTCGGCCCTGATTGAGAATATACCGTGAATCCGCCGAGCACCAGGTCCGGCATGTCACCCGCGTACGCGAACGCGACCGCGACGAGTCCGACATCCTCGCGACCGAGACGATAATCTCCGCGACCGTATAACCACCGCGACGACAATCTCCGCGACCGCGACAAAAGCACATCGCGTATTCCCGTACGCAGCGCACCCGCGAAAATCGTCTCGCACACGGTTCACCCGCGAATCGTCCGCGCCGTCCTGCGTACACCGCGAAACCCCGCGTCCGCGAGCAGCAAGCCCGGCATAAAAGCACATCCGCGTGTCAATTATTTTAACCTCGAAACCATCCTGCACCGTCCGATTCTCGTCGCCGTCAACCCTGGTCCGACGAGCAAATTCCGGCACGAGGAGACACCGCCGCGAGAACCGAGCGACCGACGAACCGGAACCGTTACAATTTTAATTCTTAAGTGCTTTTAATAAACTAGACTCAGTGACTCTGAATGTTACACGCAACTGTGCAAATATAGCGCCGTTAATTTCGCCTCCTTTCATTGGCCTGCTAATCCTCTACAGAGGATCAAGATCATTTCAAGGTCATGTTATTATACATATCTGAATGTATTTTTCCATCAGTTACACGATGCAATAAAAGAAATGTAGTTATGTACCAAAAAACATTGATGACCTTGACAACTCCGACAAAAATGACCCTCTGAAAAAAAATATTCGTGCCAAATATTTGGTCCATTGACACCATGCACATTACGTAACAAAATAATTTTTGCATCACAATAACCTGAAGAGATATTTAGGTGTTCTTATTTAAACGGACCACCCTGTATATGTTGTGACGTGGCAAGTTTTGCCTACGTCCCTCCGAACCGGACGAAAGAGGCCGGGCCGCCCTCTGGCAGTGCCGATGCGTAACGGCCGATTGCGAGCGCTCTCCCTGGGAATTCCGAACCCAGAAGACGAGCATTTACGCGTTTTTGAACGTCGCGCCACTTTGGGCGACGCGAACTTTCAGGACCGAAACCGGGCTTCGGGGGAGCCCGCCACCCTATTTCCTATCGGAAGAGGCGCTTTCGGAACCGGCTCGGGAGTAAACTTCGTGCCGAAACAACGAGGGAAAGACTAAGCCAGGGCCAGCAAACCCGGAGACACGGCCAGAAAAGGTCCACGGCCGGAGCGGTCAAGTCTTCCCTCCTTCACGACATGCCGCTGCGACAGCCTGGAAGCGGCATAAGAAGAAATGCGATTTCCCGAAAGCCAGGGGGGGCCGCGCGACAGGATGCGATCCTGCGGAAAAATGGAGCGCGATTGGTCCGAGCGTCGCGACGAATGGAAATAGGGCAGGGAGTAGGGGGACGCCTCACTTCCGCGTTGCTGGGCCGTGCGGAATTGGGTCACTGGGTCGTTGGCTGCCGTGACGTAGAGTCGAAATTTGTATCGTGCGAATTGATAAAAGTTAGTGCCGCTGCCGAAAATTGAGGGACGATCTGAAGGACGAAATTGCCGACCATCTGCAACTGTCCAGTCGTTGCCGTTGGTAAGCGCTTGTCAGGCTTCTCTAATTATTGTGCTCCAGTAACTCATTTCGTGTTGGCTCGGTAACGTTTACGCGGGTCCTTGTTCGCGTTAAACTACGACGAAACAGTCGCCTTGCCACGGGGCGGTTAGATTATTAAAAAGAACGAACGGTCGTCGGTCGGACAACGAACGTGCCGGGAGTGTAACGTGAATCCGGTCGGATAGCGGGGGCCGCGTACCCGTTGCAAGACGGTCATACGACGCCAGTATTAATGCGGAGTCGCGGATTCACGGGGGGCTCGTATCGTTGCCGATTTTGGTGATTAGAAATTGTGCGCCATCTTCGAGACGTTCCCCGGTGGGAGGACGTGACGGTCCCGCATCGTATGCCGTCGGCTAGCAAAAACAACCCGAGAAATTGTGCCGCGTTTTCCACCGGAATTCGGTAATCCTATCGGGTATACCTGATTGTAATATTGCGACCATCTAATATTGCCGAATTCGCCGTGTAAAAACGAAACGACCCGTGTACACGCGCGCGAGCGACCGACCTTCCGTCGCAATAATATCGAGATCGCGCCGGCTTGTACATATCAGCTGCCGGCTCCCACCGGCAGCCTTGCCGTCATCGTCATCGACGAATAAATGTTTTACAAGCCAAAACTGTGAGTCGTTATTCCGTGAGAAACCTTTCCGCCGCAGGAAATGCCCCATACTCCATCCACGTAGAATCCTGCGCCCGTCTCGAGTTATCCGGAGCCTCGCGCGGTACTCGCGGTTTCGGACGATCCGTTCGCGCCTCCTAAGAATATCCTAGGTTCCGTGGGACACTCTAGAGTGCCTGGCGCCCGAATATCTATCGATCGTTTCGCGAAAGTCCGAATCTGCGAGACACCGTTTGTCCCGGGTGGACCACGCATCGTGCGGCCGAGCGTGGCCCGGCCTTCCGCCCGTAAATACCCGGTGTCGCACGCGTGTCCATCCCTCCGACGGTTCGTGAAAAACCGGCGACGTGACCGGAGGATACAGCAACTGTAGATACAAAGACACCCTTCAAGACAACCTCAAAAATGTGGTGGCAACATGCTATGTACAGTATCTCTCGACCCAATATCCTTTCCAAGATGACCCAAGCCCCATTATCGCAACCTATAATGTAATAATAATGATTAATATAATAATAAATACACTTATGAAAGATAACTACCTGTATTGCTACTTGTGGTGTCCGTACTCATAGCTTCTATTCTGCTTTTAAGGTCCCATTCGTTGAGCAGCTGAGCGACAGCACGAGCCTGCGCATCACCTGTCGCATGTAGCAGTTTAGGTGCACCGAGCAAATGCTCATCTATGTTGTACCCAGTGACTACGATGGGCAATCTTTCTTCAAATGTATTGCCTAACTTCATCTTCTTTCCATCCCAGTGCACTGTTAACTTAGTACCTTTTTCTAATTTATTCATAAAACGCTCCTTTACTTTTTGAGCATTTTCTGATCGCATACGATTTCGAGCTCGGTGAAGTGAGCTTTTGTTTACATTAATATTACTAATGTCTACATTAAGAGCACATGCAGACATAGCTACAACCGCAGTAGACTGCCTGACACTGATTTTGGCTGTGTCAATTGTAGCCAATGTTCCGCGGTATACACGTAAACAATTTTTATTACGATTATTGTCGTTAAGCCGGTCCTCAAGTTGCCGCGGGTTCTTGAGGGTTTCGAGGTCGAGTTCCGGGCCAGGCAATCGTCGCTCGCTCGAGACAAGGAACCATAAACCGCGGCGCACATGCGGCCCACTTGGGCATTCCTTCGTTTTGTCTCGGGGTCCCTTCATTGGTTTTTCCCAGCACGGATTTTTGGGTTTTTCCAGACGGGCTTGAGGCGGAGATTTCCACCTCTACCCGGCGAGGGTTATCTTGTATGATTCCCCTTCCTCAAGTCCGTCAGCAAATAGCATCAAGCTTAACAAATTCGAACCACCCCCGTTTTCCACCACCAAGGTGATTGAAGGAGACCTCGAGGCAGGAAAAAAAGGTCGAGTCACTCTCAAATTATACTCAACGCAGTTAACTTCTCCGCAAGATTAACATCTACCGTTACTGTAATACCGTTACTGTAAAATTAAGTGTTGTTTTTTAAAATATATTCTATTATATTTACAATACTGTTTCTGATAATTATTCTCCGTAATTAAACCCACGCGAGAAATTGTTCGGGTAGAATCAAACTAGATTAGTTGAATGAAGATTTACGCCCTTCATTTTTGAACGTAACGCACTGCCGTCGTTCGATTTTCAACCGCGAACAAAATACAGCCAATAAATTTGGAGTCAGAACGTTTCTAGTTGCCCTCCTCTTTTTAGTTTTTGTTTCTTCCGGCTGCGTTGAATGCAGTTGTTTTTCTTCTCTCTCACTTCGATCACTTTCACTAGAAGAATCGGTATCCCTGGCAACGGCCGGAGTTGATAGAGATGGCCCTACAAAATAATGTGATTTTTGTAAATGTGCCCTTATCGTAAATGCAAGGAAAAAATTAATGAACTATAAACCACACCTTGATCTTGTTGGTTGGCGCAATTGCGACTGAATTTCCTTCTCTTTTCTTCCTTTTGCAGCCTTTCTTCGCGTCTCTTCTCGATGCCGTTAAGTTTCACATCTTTGGGTTTGCCCTTCATTCTTTGGCATGTCAAAAAATCTCTGTCCATCTGGATTTTCATAATATCCATGGCATTTTCGTGAGCGATATCAAGAAGATCGTCGAACTTTTCGGTGTAAGCATTCTCTAAAGCAATTTGTTGTTTGGAGCGACGCTTAGCATTCTTCTGGAGGGCCCTGCACTCACTATGCAACTCCATAATCTTCTTCACGATACGACATTTTTGCCTCGTCGGGATGCGTGCCCTATCCCAATGCCGACAGACAATATCAGCAGTTACGCTGCTTGCTTCGGAAAGGCTTACACTCCCATTTTAGTCGCGTATTTTGTACTGCAACAATCTCAGCACTTGAAGTCGTTATGGTAATTTTGTTCCAAGTATTTCTTCATCACTGTGACCAATCAAATAGATAGGCTTCCTGAGATGGACGTTACTCATTTTCACAAGTCAAAACTATTTTCGTAAAAAGTAACTACTTCGCTCGTGCTGAAGGCTCGCGACGAATTGATTGACGCTCGCGTTTCGCTGTCGAATGTCGCATTTGATTGTTTTTGAGAAAATTGCACTCGAAACCGATTTTCGAATGTTTCTCTATGATGCTTTGATGCATACCGAATTTTATTAAGTTATTTCGCATTATATTAAATAGCGGCTGAACTAATCGATACACCTACTAATGTAAATTCTTTGGCGCGCTTGCTCGCGGGTTAAGTATCAGTATCAGTTATCGACAAGATATGGATAATAGATAGTTTCAACTCTAATTCCATCATACATGTGGGATCAGGACTCCCCAGAACAACAAAAATACCGTACGGAGATTAGGAATGATGAGAGGGTTCCGTGGGTGAGCGTGTTAGCCGATCGGTTACTAGCAGAAAGGCCGGGGTTCGATTCCCGCTGGCGCGGCGGTTCCCTCATTTTTCCTAAAGTCCTACATTTGGGGGCTCGTCCGGGATGGGGGGAACACCGATCTCGATGGCGCTGTAGACGTTGACGGTCGAAGTCGAAATTACGAGTTGTGTTGGTGGCGCTAGTGTGGCCACAACACGAAAATGAGACGACGAAAACGACGCTGTGACGGACATTCGAGGGCGAATGTCGTTGCAGGATGGCCGAGTGTGGGATCAGGACTCCCCAGAACAACAAAAATACCGTACGGAGATTAGGAATGATGAGAGGGTTCCGTGGGTGAGCGTGTTAGCCGATCGGTTACTAGCAGAAAGGCCGGGGTTCGATTCCCGCTGGCGCGGCGGTTCCCTCATTTTTCCTAAAATCCTACATACATGTGGTTACACACATGCCCTGTGTGGCACAGGGTAGCATTTAAAAAAACAGCTATTTACCAGAGCGCAGTTTAATTCGTAACTTTGAGCCTCTTGACGCAGGGTTTAGAGTTATTTGATCAAGGCCAAATTTTGCACACTTATTTACCACACCAAAAGGAAAGAAATTAGGGGGCGTCACTGACCGAATTCATAAATTTAAAAAAAGAGATACTACAAGGGACACCCTATCCAGCGAGGTGTGTGAATATACCGAATCGGTAAATTCAAATATTAACATTCAATTGTAGTTAGAATAGATTTAATTGAATATTATTTTTATTTATGCGACAAAACAATGTTTTCCAAATAAAATAATTTTTTTTATATTTTCAAAATCACTAAATATTTCTTTGTCGCATAAATAAAAATAAAATCCAATTAAATCTATTCTAACTACAAGTGGTCTTTGCTGCTTGAGCCGGGTTACCCCGAGCTACTGCCGTACCTCGAACTTCTGCTCATACCGGCATACTTAGCATAGGTGGCTGATGGACTGCCCTTTTTATCGAGATCACTGCGCAAGGGATTACAGCACGTAGATGGTTTGTGTGCTTGGAAAAACCCCTCGTTCACCACTTAAGGATCATCACAAGGGTAGACCGGTCCGATACATTGTATCGGGAACAACTCGCTTAGCCGCTCCATCGAGTTTACAGATACTCGCCATCGATGCATCCGACAGTGGCAGCAATAGTAGAGACAGTGGTACAAGTACAAGTACAAGTACAGGTAGACTAGTATGAGTAGTGGATTGAGAGATAGTACTACATGTCTGCCACGCCGCATACACCGGTGACTTTCTACAAACGTCCGAAGGAGCGTTTCCAGCGGGGGCCACGAGGAGGCGGAGTTGCCAGCTCAATTGAGCTCCGATCTCTAACAGGCTTCGGCAACGGCGTGGTAACCGTTATTGGGCCTATTACACCCTACGATCACCATACACAAGATGTTGAGGTATTGCCTGCGTGTGATCGTCAGGGTTGAGTTATAAATAACTCATTTCTTACACTTTACCTTTTCATGCTCTGTGCCAAAGTCTATCCTACTAAGGCACATTTCTAAAGCGTATTTATACGCTGGACAACTTGTGTCCCTTAGCCCATGATTGGCTGATCGTCCTGCTCTCTTGCAATTTATGCAAGTAGGCTTCTCTTGTTTCTTCGGGCATTCATTATATGTATGCCCGTCTTTACCGCAGTGCCCGCACGTGTCGGTTTTTGCTCGGCAGTGTTTTGAGACGTGCCCAAATGACTGGCATTTGTAGCATCGACTCGCCGTGATATAGTCCTTTAGACCGTACGCGTTAAAGCCTACGAAGATTCGGTTCCTGCTCAACAGGAGCTTCCGAGTCTTCGGCGACACCTCTGCCACCCAATTGGTGGTTTCGCTATCTTTTCTCCCTGTCTTAAAGAGGAGTCTGAACTCCTCTATTATATTTCCCTGCGAGTCCAGCTCGAGGTTCTGATTCCTGATTGCTTTCAGTAGATCCGCCTCTGCCGTGTCAGAGGGGATTCCAAAAATGATAATTTTTGGTTTCCTCTTAGGGAGGGGACCAATCTGTACTCTCTCTCTCAGTTTGCCATTTCTGAGGACTTGCTCAAGGTCCTCACGTGTTTCGGTCTCTATAAGGACTCCGGAGTTCCCGATTTTACGCAGGTTCCGGATCCTTATTTTCTCTTCTGTCGGATTTATACAATCCGACAGTACTCTCTTTGTTTCATCGCTGCTTTTTATATTGCTACCCTTAGCAGGGTAGATTGCAGCTGCAGGTTTTGCCTGTTTTATAGTGGTTCGTTTGGCCACTTGTTTGGTCGCTTTATTTACTTTGATAATATCTGAGTAAAGCAGCGGCTTCGAGGTTGGGACCTCTTGGACGCAGCTCTTCTCAGATATGAGGCTATCGAGCTTGGCAGATAACTCGTTAATTCTCTCGTGTACTGGCACTTGCTTTTCTTTCTCTAGTGCCTCTAGCTTAGCTCGGAGTTCTCTATTCTCCTTAGCGAGCTCTATTCTAAACCTTATGCCCTCTTGGTCCTCATTTGTGCGCTCCACAAGCATCGTATCTAGAAGGTCCTCGCCTTCTTTCAGCTTTTTCTCTGCTAGTCCCAAGGATCTTAGGAACCTGAACATTCTATCGAATGTAGTCAGCATTTCCTCCCCTTCAGGTGGAACCCATTCACCTGTAGACGGACTTTGTTCTCTTTCTCTTTGTCTTGCTCTTTGCGACTCGGCATCCGAGTCGCTTGAGCGATCTTGCTTATTCCTCTTTTTCGTGCGCAGAAGCTCACTGAGCTTCTCGCACTCTATAATTTGCTGGACTTCATATTCTGAATAGCATTTGGACTCAGAGTCCGAACGCTCGTATGCCATTTCTTGCATAAACTTCTCGGCAAGTGCTCTTGCCTCATCCATCTTTTTCCCTCCTCCTTTCTTTTCTTTCTTACTCCCTTTCTTCGTCTTTGTGTTTTAGTTTTAGTTTCCATGATTGTTCCCACGAGTAGGGACGAAAGACGGTCACTCCCCGGGTTACGCCCTTTCCGGGGGGAAGGCTGGCTACACTCAGGTTGTCGCCTGGTATCCTGAGGTTAGCCGCTAATGGTCCGATGCGCCCATCGACCGCCACATGCTCGCAAGGAGTCGCGGGACCTCTCTCGCCGCGGTCTTCAGCTTAGAGGTTAGGGGTTTTTTGAAGGGGTTTGTCCTCCCCTTAGTCCGACCAGTTAAGGTAAGACCCACGTTTTTCCTTGCGTGACGTACCACCGGGCTGCCTCCGGTGGGTCGTTGCCACGGCAAGGAACCTTCCGTTTTGGGCGAGAGCCGAGGTGACAGGCAGAATTGTCACTCACGCTCTCTGTACCAGAGCCTCGTTAGTCACCGAGGGGTGTCCAGGTCCTACCACGAGGAGGTGGGGTTGGCGCATCAGGGAATAGAACCCTGAACCTTCTAGGACCCCTATTCTAACTACAATTGAATGTTAATATTTGAATTTACCGATTCGGTATATTCACACACGTGGTTAAAAGAGGTACTATGTTTCGTTCAAATTTACCGCCGAATATCGATTGATATAACCTAGATCGTGTCCAATACACTCACAAGGAGAAGGTACACCCTTGTCCTCACAGATTTAGTTGAGACTTTACAGAGTTATAGATCTCGTTCTCCTGATTTCGAATATACCCCATTATAAGGGCAACTATCCAGTAGTTTTCGAGATATTTGCAAATTAAAGTTCTATAGACGTTACATGTCAGTTCAGTACGCCATCTTACAAAGCAGTGCTGTGGCGTAGCGGCAGCGAGCTGAACTGCTACGCGGTGGGCCGGGGTTCGAATCCCGTCGTGGTAACTTTTTTTTCTATATTTTCGATTTATTTTTATTTGGCAAAGGGTTAATTGAAGACGATACTTATTATTTTATAGGAGAAACACTATATCTATTACTACATACACAAAAGATAGTAATTATAAAACAATAATTATATTAAAATAATACATAACAAACAATAAATGATATAATAGAAGAAACTATAACTAGAGACGCAAAAAATAATAATTATAAAACAATGATAATATTCAAATAACACACACAACAAACAATTAATAATATAATAGAAGAAACATATTTAATTGTGAAAAGAAAATTTAATTGTAGCTGAAGCATTCGCAGAAAATATCAGCGTATTGATTCTATATGTAAAATGCTTTTGTACATTATGTTTTTCTTTCTTTTACGATAAGTACCATTGTTGCACATAAAAATTGTTAGGATTGTATTCGATTTCTATATTTATTCTACGTCACGTATATTTTTTATATTCTATTACTTCCTTTGCTTTCATGTATGACTGATATTATACAAACTAGAGGAAGCGTGATCGCAAGACATATTGACCGGTTTAATTGCTATTTATTATATTATTAATTGTTTGTTGTGTGTGTTATTTGAATATTATCATTATTGTATAATTATTATTTTTTGCGTCTCTAGTTATAGTTTCTTCTATTATATCATTCATTGTTTGTTATGTATTATTTTAATATAATTATTGTTTTATAATTATTATATTGTTACGGCGGCTGGTCACTGTGAAGTCGCCGTAATGAAGTATTGCCCGCAGTGGACAACCCTTAAGGAAATAAAAGAGTGCCAGAGGGGTTGTCACGAAAGCTGTTGACGAGCCGACAGTTGAGAGTTACGATCGAACTGTCATACGGACAAGATCGTTAGAAAACGCCGCTATAGCTTCGCTTATTGATAACTGTTGTATAGTTTAGTTGTGTATTATATTCAATAAACGGGAGAGCGCGATGCCGCGACGTGTGACGCGCCCGTCTACGCGGAGTGCCTCCGAATTACGCAACAATATTTTGTGTATGTAGTAATAGATCTAGTATTTCTCCTATAAAATAATAAGTATCGTTTTCAATTAACCCTTTGGCGAATAAAAATATATCGAAAATATAGCAAAAAAAGTTACCACGACGGGATTCGAACCCCGGCCCACAGCGTAGCAGTTCAGCTCGTTGCCGCTACACCACAGCACTGATTGGTAAGATGGCGTACTGAACTGGCATGTAACGTCCATAGAACTTTAATTTGCAAATATCTCGAAAACTACTGGACAGTTGCCCTTATAATGGGGTATATTCGAAATCAGGAGAACGAGATCTATAACTCTGGAAAGTCTCAACTAAATCTGTGAGGACAAGGGTGTGCCTTCTCCTTGTCAGTGTAGTGACAGAAAGCAGTGTGTTAGCGCCAATATGTTTCGGGCCGAATCAGGGACGGCTACCGATACTTGGTAAGCACGGCGACCTCTGAGAGTCGGCCGATGCTTTGAAATCGGTGACAGAGACACCGATCCCTAATTGCCGATCGCCGACGCTACCGTTGACGCGACGTCAACGGTGACGTGTCGGATGAATAACCAATCGAGATGATTTCGGGGCGGATCTGGCCACGGAGTGGGGAAGGTGACGAACCTTCTGGCAAGAGGACCATGACGAACCGCAGGGCACTTACCCCAGAACCGCTGGACGATACGGGTCTCTCTAAAACTCTGACATCAGAAGTGGGACGGTGAATCCTTAAACTCACGTGGTAAAGTCTTTACGTGTCGGTAGTCCTGACCATAGTATCGGTAGTTCGTAGTGTTACGGCATATCAAATACCTACAATGGAATCCGCGAATAGTGAGTCACCCATTGACGTACTTGTTCGTCAGGTGTTAGAAAAGATAGGCGCGAGTGTTGCTGCGTGTACTACGGCCGGTGGCTCTGGTACACAGACACAGACGCCTAACCTGGTAGAAGTGGTACCCGAATTTAATGGCAGCGGCTTGGGAGAAGATGCAAACGCGTGGTGCGAATTGGTTGAAGAAATTACGAAGCACCATTCTGGCCAACAACGTCTTTGTCTTGCAACCCATGCAATGAGGGGATCTGCGATGAAGTGGTACCAGGAATGGAAAGGACAACCTCGCA
>JAQQRT010000056.1:0-12616 GCA_028454225.1 Lasioglossum leucozonium | reverse complement strand
CGTCTCGACCGCTGTCTCGGTCGTGTCTAACGGCTCTGGCTCCTACAGTATCGCGACCCGATATTTTTGGCCGGGTATGTTCCGTACCGTGGTCGAATACGTGCGACGCTGCCCCACGTGTCAAGCCACGAAGGTGGATCAAACACTCCCCTCCGGCCTTATGGGGAGGCGCCGCGTAGAAGCACCGTGGATAGTCATCGCCGCGGATATAATAGGCCCGTTTCCTCCCAGTCGTGCCGGATTCTCTTACCTGTTGGTCATCCAGGACCTCTTTACGAAATGGGTGGAATGCCGCCCCCTCCGCCGAGCCACCGAGGCAAAAATATCGGAAGCCCTAGAAGATCTCGTATTTTCCCGATGGGGAACCCCCGAAGTACTGCTGACCGACAACGGCACCAAATTCGTTAACCAAGCGATCCACGAACTCGCGAAAACGTACGGTATCGCGATAACCACGACTCCGCCCTACCACCCTCAGGCGAATCCCGTCGAACGGGTAAATCGCGTACTTAAAACCATGATCGTCTCATATATCGGGAACGATCATCGCGCATGGGACGCGAATTTACCGAAATTCCGTTTCGCTTATAATACCGCCTACCACACGGTCCTGCAAGCGCCACCCGCTCTCTTAAATTTCGGACGAGAACCGAGGCCAGCGTCGTGTCAGCGAGCGACATGCGAGTCCCTCATAGACCTCGAACTCGCCCCTACCGAAGGGTGGAAAAAACGCCTGTCCCACCTAGCCACGTTACGCCACTGGGTCGCCGAAAATTTAGATCGGGCTTACGAGACCCAGTCGAAATATTATAACTTGCGTCACAAGGACACGCGTTTCGAGGTAGGCGACTTGGTCATGAGGAGACACCGGGTTTTATCGTCCGCGGCCCAGAATATCGCGGCGAAGCTCTGCCCGAAATTCCACGGACCATTTCGGGTGAGCCAAAAATTATCGGCGGTGGTCTACCGGGTGGAAACACCAGAGGGCAAAGACGCGGGGAAGGCCCACGTGTCCGATTTAAAACCGTACACTCCCGCCACATGAACGGGAGAATCTACATCGCCCCCCGCTAAACCCTTTTACAGATGGCAGAACTAGGAGGGAAACAGCGGATTACCGACGAGAGCGAGGCGGCGGCAAACAAGATGGCAGGGATCACCGCCATAATACGGAGACTCGCGGTGGACTTCCGCCGGGTGCCGGAAGAGGACGACCGCCGCCGACTGCTGTCCCGCACGAGCCCCCAGATCGCGGACATCTTGTCCGAAATCGCGGATAGGCTCGACGGGATTGAGCAGTGGCTGAACCTGCTACCGCCGAGACCCGCCGAGAAGGACACTGCCGCCCCCGCCAGTGCCTGCGAGAAGGGGCCTACTACAGTTCCCGTCAGCGCCAGCAAGAAGATTCCCGCTGAAATTCCCGCTAGCGCCGTCAAAACGAGCCCAACGGCCGCTGCCCAGAACACCACCGCAAGGGGGAACGCCACCGTTTCCGCACCGGCCGGCTCACCGACAACCGAGCCCAAATACCGGCGACCCAAACCCACTCAGCCGAACTGGAATCAGTTCGGTCAGTCGGAAAAGGGACACCGGGGACCCGCAAAAGACCCCGACGCGTGTTGGAACTGCGGGAAGGACGGTCACCGGCGCAGCGAATGCCCGAATCCACCGCGGGCCCATTGCTACCGCTGCGGCCGTCCCGACCGGTCAGTGCGGACCTGCGAGAACTGTGGCCCTCACTGCAGCCTACACGGCCCCACCGTTTCCCGAAAGGGGGCAAGAAAGTAATACCGAGGGTGTCCTTTCCTGCTTCAGCTAAAACACAACGGGGAGTACCGCGGCCCGAAAAAAAAATGTTTTTTTTGTAAGGGAGGAATACCGCCAATAAAAGTTTCAATACCGAAAGATTCGGAGCCTCAATTTACATCCCTGACCCTAGTCTCGTCCGAACCAACCCGTGCAAGCGTAAGGGAGGGGAGAGTCCGCGAATATAAAATAGAGTAAATGTAAGGGTAGCATGAGTTGCCCCCAGGTAAAGGGTCCCGGGAAGGGTAAATTCCCGGTAGGGTGAAGGGTGGGAGTGCTCTCGCAACCCCAGGACCGGAGACCACTGGATCGACCTGCCGCTGCGAGTCCGGTCCTTGTTCTAAGGGGTAGGGAGTTGTGACGTTGCAAAATTGTTACGTCCCTTCCCCGACGAAATAACGCGCATTCCGTAAGCGGAAAGACAAGGACCGGACTACCCGCGGCCACGGGACACTAGCGTACCGATTGCGAGAGCGCTCCCCGGGAAAATATAGCGAACATCGGCCCAAATATTAACGCTGGCCGCGCACGGCGAGTACGGATAATTTACAGGGACAAGCCGAGAGCATCACCGGCCTGGTGGTGCGGTCCTTGAAGACGCGGACGCGCGAGGGAACGCAGACCTGGTGGTAAGACTCGACGGCGGAAAACGAGGAGGAGGAACACCACCACACACGGGCCGATCAATCCGGAGGCGCCGAAGCGGGACGAGAACTCCTTTCGCGATCGACAGATCTTTTACGCGGTCCTGCCGCCGCCTCATCCCGTCTAAAATGGGGTTCTGGCGAGGGTGGTGTCGGTGGTGGTGAGATCCGGGTGACAGAAAATGTCGCGAATAGGCACGGTTCCCGAAAAGGACACGCCGAGGTACGGTCCTCTGCTCCGACATGTGGCGCACGCTAAAGGGGCCAATAGGGAAATTGGGCAGGCGGTGAGAATGGGGGTAAACTACGACCGACGCGTCACGTATCGGTAATCGAAGGATCACTGTCACGCATACTCCCGTTTCGAACGGACTTGCAACAATACCGCGTTGAATAACGTTAAATATCGTGCCGTTAGTGTCGAGTGACGACCGAGGAATTCTAGCTAGGCCGTATCGCCAAGAGAGCGAAGTCCCGGAGTACCGGACTACCCAAAGTGGAAATCGCGGAGCAGTAGCGGTAAGTCGACCAGTGGTCCTTTGATAAAATTTCGTAGCGCGGTCCTGGAAAATTCGTACGGGGACGAAACGCTTCTCGTTTCGTCTTCGGGTTCGAATACCGTGGTGCTTCTCGCCTCGGTTCGCAGCTGGCGTCCTTGCTGGGACGTTTTGAGAAAAACCGAGGGTCCCCATCCTCGCTGCCGGGAGTTTTCCTCAGGGGGGAGCGCCTCGCGAATCGGGAATGGTTTCGTTTCGCGTGTAGTAAAACCGTTATCGCGCCGAATTTCGCGTTCTCGTCGGATGTGCACGTTACACACGCTATCGACGAGATTTCAAGTACCGCGGGAACGTCCACAACAGTTCGAAGACCGCATCGAACATCTCGCGGGATATCGTAATGTCCCGCGATTGCGTTTTCGTAACAGCTGCGCCTGCGACTAACGCCTCCGCACCTCCTGTACAAAGAGCGCGGGCTCTCGGGGCGGCCACGTGGCCGCGCGCTTGTAATTTTTATTTTATCGACGATAATAAAAAGGGTAGAGCCTAAAGCGTAGTTGATTATTGTCCGGTAAAATCCGCCTTGCCACGAAGGCTGTCCCCGCTATTCCCGTGTCCGAGTATTCTGGCCCGACGCGTTCCTTTACCATCCGCATCTTCCGTGCCTCCGACGTTCGGATTCGGCTCTCCCGAATCCGAGGCCGTTTTCGCGTATCGCGTGGCACTTTTCCGGTGCCTGGCGCCCGAATCAGAGCATCCTTAGAACCGTCGGAAGATCGCGTTTGTCCCGGGTGGACCGTGTACGCGCGGTCGTGCACGGCCCGGCCTCAGCGCCTGTAAAAACCCGGAGGCGGTTCCCCTTTTCCCCGCCGTACGAAGCGCGGAAAAAAAATCGCCGTGACAGTACAAAAGTGGTTTTCCTACCCAAACCTGGTAAGACTGATTATGCGGAGGCTAAGTCATACGTACGAATATGCTTAACCTCCTTTATCTTGAAAACAGCAGAAAGACTTGTCGACCGACATATTAAAACGGTAACCCTCAGAGCGAGAGACCTGTGTCCGGGTCAACATGCCTTCAAAACGGGTCACTCAACTGAGGTGGCCTTACACAGATTAATTCGTGAGGTGGAATTAGCAAAAGCAAGGAAAGAACAAGCCATAGCTTGTTTTATGGATATCGAGGGGGCATTTAATATGACCCCGATAGATACCATAAAACAATCTCTGGAAGACTACAATGTGGAAGAGAATATTATAAAATGGATTTATAATATGTTAAGCAACCGTAGGGTACAAGCAAGTAGGGGAGATGTCACCATTGCGGGTGACGTAAGCAGGGGCACCCCTCAGGGAGATATATTATCTCCTCTGTTGTGGTGCCTGGCATTGGATCCCCTGCTGTGGGCATTGGAAGAAAGTGGGGCGGAAATAATCGCCTATGAGGACGATGTGGCGATAGTGGCTAGACGTGAAAGTCTCGCCGACTGTATGGATGTAATTCAGACAGCTCTACACTGTGACGTGGCAAGTTTTGCCTACGTCCCTCCGAACTGAACGAGAGAGGCCGGGCCGCCCTCTGGCAGTGCCGATGCGAAACGGCCGATTGCGAGCGCTCTCCCTGGGAAATTCGAACCCAGAGGACGAGCATTTACGCGTTTTGAAACGTCGCGCCACTTTGGGCGACGCGAACTTGCAGGACCGAAACCGGGCTCCAGGGGAGCCCGCCACCCTATTTCCTATCGAAAGAGGCGCTTTCGGAACCGGCTCGGGAGAGAATTTCGTGCCGAAACAACGAGGGAGAGACTAAGCCAGGGCCAGCAAACCCGGAGACACCGACAAAGAAATGTGGACCTTCCGTCGCAATAATATCGGGATCGCGCCGGCTTGTAAATATCCGCTGCCGGCTCTCACCGGCAGCCTTGTCGTCATCGTCACGGACCAAATAAATGTCATACAAGCCGAAACCTTGACTCGTTATTCTGTGAGAAACCTTTCCGCCGCGGGAAATGCCCCATACTCCCTCCACGTAGAATCCTGCGCCCGTTCTCGAGCTATCCTGAGCCACGCGCGGTGCTCGCGGTTTCGGACGATCCGTTCGCGCCACCTAAGAATATCCTAGGTTTCGTGGGACACTCTAGAGTGCCTGGCACCCGAATATCTTTCGATCGTTTCGTGAAAGTCCGAATCTGCGAGACACCGTTTGTCCCGGGTGGACCACGCATCGTGCGGCCGAGCGTGGCCTGGCCTTCCGCCCGTAAATACCCGGTGTCGCACGCGCTTCCGTCCCTCCGACGGTTTGTGAAAAACCGGCGACGTGACAGTGCTAATGATAAGAGTAATGACAAATGGAATGAAACGGCAGGTTTAACCCATAGTGAAAGCTTTATTGGTGAAAACTGTTGGCCGGTCAAATATACTAAGGGTATAATTAATTTGAATAAAATGGAGGTCCGAAGGATGGTGGAAATCATTACAGGGTTTGCACCATTGAACCGACACTTACAAAGAATACGGAGAACATCTACGGACAGATGTGATCTATGCGATGAAGAAGAGGAAACCCCTGAGCATTTAATCCGGAGATGCCCAGCAATACTACAAAAACGGATAACGTTACTAGGAGATCATACGATTGAAGGAGTAATTTTGGCAGAACTGAAATGGAAAAGGATCAAAAGCTTCATGGAAGCTGTTGATCCATGAAAATTATGAAATGGAACAAAATAGGTAGAGGGGGGCTATTGAAGGTAACGGATTGAGTCTGGCAGGTTACTGAGACTTTGGTCAATGTTGTTTATCACCTGCCAGTATGGCTCAATGCCCTGTCCAAAAATACCACTCTTTATTAAAAAAAAAAAACGAAAATAACAACAAAATCAAAGTAAATATAGTAGAGATACTAACCTCAAGTTAGTGAAAGAAGGAAATGAAAAATGGTTTATGGCATATAATTAAACCCACGAAAAACAAAAAAAAAACCGACTAAGGTTAAATACCTGCAAAGGAAACTTGAAAAAGAAGAAAAAGGGAATTAAAAAAATGTAGCGACCGCCGCCTCTTGACCGGCGTCACTCGCCACTTGAGAAGGCCCAACAGGGCACGCGTCTCGCGCGGCGGAATGGGCGCGACTTTGTATATATTTTCCGGCGCCGTTCCGTCGCGCTGAAAACCGTGAGAAAACAATCGAAGCGAGGCACGCGACTATGCGTTTTCGGACAAACGCATCGCGAGTTAGTTCGTCACGAGACGCGCCTGAGAACAGTCGTCAAAATATAAAAGTGCTACGCAGCGCATATGTGGGTCAGTCATTGTTTCACCCTGCCTATCCACCTTTCCCACATAATTGGTGACCCCAAAGCGGCTGTTCCGAAGTGAAAATGACCGCGCGAGTAGGTGCTCGATAATTTATAACGCGACGTGCGATTTTTTTTATTCTTTTTATCGAGTGTGCAATCTGCAACGATGGCAGAAGCCGCGACAGGAGTCACGGTATAACGGGTGAGGACGCGACGGTTAACAGGGTCGCCGTCCGAGTCGTACCCTTTTGGGAGAAGAATCCGGCGATGTGGTTCCACCAGTTGGAATCCCAATTTGTGCTGGCGGGAATCACGCAAGATTCTACCAAGTACCACTACGTATGTGGCAACCTCGACAACAAGTACGCCGACGAGGTAGTCGATATCGTCAGAAATCCTCCGCAGACGGCGATGTATGAGACGCTGAAAACCGCGTTAATACAGCGACTTTCCAACTCCACGGAACAGAAAATCCGACGCCTCCTGGAGCATGAGGAGATGGGCGACAGGAAGCCGTCGATTTTCCTCCGACGCCTACAAAACCTCGCGAATGGCACAGTGTCGGACGACTTCCTAAGGACATTGTGGATCGGCCGCCTCCCCACGAATGTGCAGGCCTTGGTAATTGCGCGACAAAAAGAACCGCTGGCCGACCTGGCCGACCTGGCCGATCTCGCCGACGCCGTGGTCGACATAGCGCCGCGACCGCAGGTCGTCGCCGTACCGTCGGATCGTTTCGACATGGAAGCGGAATTGATCGCGTTACGTCGCGAATTCGCCGCCCTCCGTATGGGCAACTGTGGACCGCGTCGATCGCGATCGAAATCGCGGAACGGGCATCGCGCATCTTCGCGGTCGCGAAATCGCGATGATAGACAATACCCGGTCGACGGAAAATGCTTCTATCACTACCGGTACGGGGCCGCAGCGCGCAAGTGCCGGGACCCGTGCGATTTCATGTCGGGAAACACCCGGGCCGAACGTTAACGGCGGCTAGCGATCCCGGGCCAACGACGAACCGCTTATTCGTCACAGATCGCGACACGAAAACCGCGTACATGGTAGATACCGGGTCCGATTTGTGCGTATTTCCGAGCACGCGAGTGAGTGGCCCGCGTGAAAAGACACCGTATGTGCTTCACGTGGCAAATGGTTCGGCGATATCAACTTACGGATCTGTCACGCTCCGTCTAAACCTCGGCTTCCGCCGAAGTTACTCGTGGAGATTTGTGATCGCCGATGTTACCACGCCAATTATCGGGGCCGATTTTTTGAGTTTTTACGGCCTTCTCGTCGACCTTCGGGGGAAACTGCTGACCGACAGCCTTACGACCCTGACGACAGCGGGACGTATGACAGCCGTCGGCAACGGGAGCATCAAGGCGATATCCGGCGAATCGCGATACCACGCGATTTTGGAAGAATTCCCGGATATCACGCGACCGTCGGGAGGGCACCGCACGCCGAAACACTCGACGTGTCATCACACCCGGACGACGCCGGGCCCCCCAGTGTCCTGTAGCCCGAGACGTCTTGCCCCCAACAAATTAAAAATTGCGAAGGCCGAGTTCGAGGCCATAGTGAGGGACGGAACAGCTCGACCTTCCGAAAGCTGTTGGTCATTGGCCCTACACCTTGTCCCCAAAGAAGGCAACGCGTGGCGACCGTGCGGCGATTACCGCGCATTGAACGCGAGGACGATCCCGGACAAGTACCCAGTGCCGCATATTGAAGACTTCGCGCAGTGCTTGTCCGGAAAAACAGTGTTTTCGACGATCGATCTAGTGCGGGCATTTAACCAGATCCCGGTGCATCCGGACGATATCCCGAAGACCGCGATCACAACACCTTTCGGCCTCTACGAATTCCCGTGCATGTCCTTCGGTCTGCGAAACGCAGCGCAGACATTTCAACGATTCATGGACGAAGCGTTGCGCGGCCTCGACTGGTGCTACGTCTACATAGACGATATCCTCGTGGCATCAGCATCAGTCGAGGAACATGAGCGTCATCTGCGGGAATTCTATCGCCGTTTGGACGATTACGGGGTGTTGGTGAACGCGGCTAACTGTGTTTTCGGGGCGCCGGAAGTGACATTTCTGGGGTATGCAGTGTCCACGCGTGGCACCCGACCGTTGCCAGAGAAAGTCGACGCGATTCGAACTTTTCCGCGACCAGAGACAGTGAAGGAACTGCGTCAGTTTCTGGGTATGGTGAACTTTTACCGCAGATTCGTGCCGGGCGCCGCCCGAGTCCAGGCTCCCTTGAACGACCCCCTCGATTGGAGTGCCACCTTGTCGTGGTGAGGGGGCACAGAGCCCGAATGATCTCCGAAGCTGTGCCGGCGGGGACTTCGGTCCCTGGCAGGTTTTACCTTGCCGGAGTGGTTCGGAGTGACGGGCCCGTCTAAGAGCACTCCCCTAGTGCTCTGGGCGACAAGTTGTTTGCTCAGGGTCCCATACCGTAAGCCGGAGCTTCGGCTCCGGAACGGGGGGCTTGCCTTCACCGGCCGGCCCGCGAGGATGACAACCTCTATAAAAAATCCCTTATCCCTCAAGCTTAGGTGTGCGGCGAAGGGGGCACCCCCGGATTAGACACCGGGGGTGGGTCGATGGGTGCATCAGGCCATTAGCACACCAACCCCGGGGCACCAGCCCGAACCACGGGTGTAAGTAGGGCCTTCCGGTGCAAGCGGCTCTGGGCCGGACGAGTTTATATTTCCGCAGATAAAAAAGAGGCCACGAGTGAAATCACCCCTCCGCGCAGGATTAGATGTCCTCGTGGTGGGATGACGGTAACCAGGGCCGTTTATGAAATTATGGATCCAATTAAAATAGAAAACATATTAATTGTAAATTCGGGAGAGGAGTCGGATATGGAATGGGTGGAGGCTAGGAAGACAGGAGGGACCATGGCAGGAATTAAGGACACGAGTGGGATAATGGATCAAAAGGATGTATCGGAAGGGACAGAGTTCAGGAAAAAGCAAGAAGAAATTTGGAAAAAGATCGAGGAACGCGTTAAAAAACAAAGAATAATAGAGGGTAGGAAAAATGAAGCCGGAACATCAAGGGGAAAAGAAAGAAGATCGCAATCTGCGGAAAAAATGAAAGGAAGGAATGAAGAAAGAGAGGAGGGAGAAAAGGAATCCGAGGAAAAGGAAAAGGAAGGGGAATCAAAGGAAGAAAGAAAAGGCAGGCCTAAGGATTTCATTAAGGATAAAAACAAGGATAAGGATAAGGATATGGATAAAGATAAGGATAAAAGAAAGGAATTCATGAAGGATAAAGAAAAGGAAAAAGGAAAAGACGGGAAAGGAAGTAAAAAACTGTTGACAGAAAAAATGCTGGCTGGAAAAAATATTAATGAATCATTACCTGAAAAAAACAGAGAATACGAAATATTAGTAAATGAATCGATAAAAGCAGCAAAAGAATTGGCTATCTACCTGGATAGTAACAAAATCATGCGGGGGTCCTTCAGAGACTTGGCCTG
This sequence comes from Lasioglossum leucozonium, assembly GCA_028454225.1. Classification (NCBI taxonomy): domain Eukaryota; kingdom Metazoa; phylum Arthropoda; class Insecta; order Hymenoptera; family Halictidae; genus Lasioglossum; species Lasioglossum leucozonium. Next base: position 2,876 of record JAQQRT010000056.1, on the reverse strand, counting down.
AAAACTGTCCGGAAACCTGGAACAAATAAAAAAGATTAAATTAATAAATATATCACATGCAGAAAAAACTGAACAAGACAATAACAAAAGTAAAAATGATGCTAAAAAATATAAAGAAAAAAGCACTATGACGGCAGCAGAAGACTTCCCTCAATGGAGAATTCCCTCGGCGGATGGCAGGAAAAGTGCGGGATCAAAGTTCGGCTACGGTTCCACAAAAGAATCAGGAACACCATCGATGGAGGTCTCGTCCTGCGTGGGAGAGGACACGGACTCGTCGATACGTATGGCGAGACCCAAAGGTGTACCCTTAAAGATGAGATCCTATGCGGCGGTAACTGAAAGAAACGTTAAAAGAAAGAAAGGTGAAAAATCATCGTCATCTGGAACTACTACACCTAAAAAAGCAAGAAAAGAAGAGCTAAGTAAAAACAGTAAGGAATCTAAGAGGAAAAAAGAAAACAATAAGGAAGCGGTAGAGTCCTCCTCCTCGGAAGAAGAAGAAGAAGAGGACCCGATGATACATTTAGTGAAAGATTTCCTAAATAAAATAATGGAACACAAAAGGAAAGGGAAGAATATGAATAATAAAAAATGGACAGGAGAAACAAGAGAGGAAAGTATGAAAGGACAGCCAGGAAGAGGAATTAAGAACAGAGAGGAAGAAACGTGGAAAACGATTTCAAGAAGGAAGGGAAGGATAGAGTTAGAAAAGGATAAAGGGATAACTACGGGTAATGAAACAGAAATAGAAATAAGTAATAAAAAACCAACCAGACCGAAATGGACGGTACCAAGAGCCGACGCTATCGTGATAAAAGTTAAAGACGATGCGGATTTTAAAAATACCTATAATAAAATTAATAAATGCGCAAACGGTTTAGAGAAAATTAAAAGAGTCAGGAAAACACGAACCGGACAACTACTATTGGAGTTGACGGAAGGTGGAGACTCTGAAAAACTAAAACAATAATTAGAACTCGCTCTCAGCGAGGATCAAAGTATGAAAATTTTACAAAAAACATTCGACATAGAATTAAAAGACCTGGATCCAATGGTGGAAGAACGCGAGATAATGACTGCAATAAAAGATCTATTAGGATTAAAAGAGGACGAAATTAAAATGAAAGTGCTACGCAAAACCAAAATGGGTACGCAACTGTCTGTGATAGAAGTACCGCTAAAACATTTTAAAAAAGTGACAGAAGCGGATAAAATGAAAATCGGACTAACGGTGGTTAAAATGATACCAACACCAAAGATAATAAAATGCTTCAGATGCCACTCGTTAGGACATTTCAGCACAAACTGTCGAGAAAACATTAGCGAGAATAAAAGATGCAGACAATGCGGCACAGATGGCCACGAGATGACAGAATGCCGAAATAATAAAAAATGTGTAGACTGCTATAAATTAAGGCTGCCATTCGACCATATCATTTGCTCAATGGCTTGCCCCCAATTTAGAAAGAAAATAAAAGAATTAAAACTACAATTTTTAGAATACCACAATGCAACGAATAAAAATCCTACAAATCAACTGTAATAATTGCAAACTCGCACATGAATTATTATATCAGACGACCACTTCTCAAAAAATAGATATATGCTGCATGCAAGAACCTTTTAAAATAGAAAAATACTGGATCAGTTCACAAGACAAAAAAGCTGCAATAAATATCATCAATAAAGATATAATTAATATTTATATCTCACCGAACAGTGGAATTTTGAACCTACACAGAGGCTTGGATGAAATAAGGAAAGAAAAAATAACATGGATACATCCTGTAATCATTTTAGGTGATCCCAACGCTAGATCTTGGCTGTTTGGTGACAAAAAAGAAAACAAAAGAGGCAAACAAAAAATAAAAACATTAAATATAACATCGATTGGTCGTGGAATTTTAAAAGTTTTAACAAAGATGAATTTTTTAAGATTTTTAACAAATTAAATAGTGAAATTCGTTGGGATGACCTAAATATAGATGAAATAAATAAATACTTTAAAAACATTAAAATGACATGCAATAAAACCATTAAAAAGAAATCTAATACTTACCGTCATAGAGAAAATCCATGGTGGTCGCAGGAGTTGGCTGAGCTACGATCCCAAGTAGCCAAGGCACGCAGGACATACCAGAGGAAAAAAGCCAGGAACCAGTCACCTGAAAAAGAAAAAGAGTTATACAATAATCTAAAAAAGAAATTAAAATATAAGATATCCTATGCTAAAAAAGAAGCGTGGAAGGAGTTCGTTAACTTGTTGGAGCTGGATATTTGGGGAAGACCCTTCCAAACGATCAGGAACAAAATCCGAAGTAGAGCTCCTCCACCAACACTGGAATCGATGGATGCCAAAAAAATTCTGTTAGAATTATTCCCTAGAGAAAGAAAGAAAACAGTATATGATAATTTTGATAACTATGAAGATCTAGAAACTACTGTAACAGACCTGCCCGGTGCAGGCCTGTCACTAATTCGCGCCGCGCCGAACCCCGCCGACCGAACCCGAAGACAGCCGAAACACCGCGTGGCCAGGCCACCGACCCCGCGCCGGCATCCCCGCACCGCGCTAACCCCGGCCCGCGAACTGTCAAAACCGAAAACAACGCGCATAGCCCGATTTTCGAAAACGACAGTTTGGCGGACAAGTAAGTCAAAGTCAGACCCACAAAAACTACCCGTATTTCCTTGCCGCACCACTAACCCGCGCCACCAACAGGATCATATAAAAGGCCTGTCAAAACCGTCAAAAATCACTCCTGCCGATCGTTGCGACAACGATATCCTGCCGAGGAACACCGCACTGAGACAGTTGTTACGTCCGAAGTGGACACTTTTATATAATATTGATTATTTATCGAGATAGAACG
>JAQQRT010000055.1:1448-12695 GCA_028454225.1 Lasioglossum leucozonium | reverse complement strand
GCCGCCTACCTGCTTAACCCCTGCTGTCCCTTCGGAAACTCGGGGTTTATGGTACCCGTACTAACTGTCCAGGCCTAAGCTAAAAAGATCTACCGGCCAAAACGTGCCAATGCAAAAATTCTGTAATTATCGTTAAAACGGCTAACGGCTTCCTCAAAAACAGCTGTGGGCAACGCGTACCATAAACTTTCTCCCGACCATCTGCATGCCGAATATTGCTAACCGTACATGCCGATGGCCGCTACAGATTCCTTTCCTGCTTGTCGGAGCTGTCAAAATTCAGAGACATATTGCTTCTTAATTTAAAATGTAGAATTTTCAATCATAAACACGATTATCAAACGATCATCTAAATATTCGCTGACTTATTTTTTTAATTAATCTAATTTGTAGATTTTTTAATATATGTATATTCAAGTTGGGCAAAATTTTCATCTAAATAAACATTTAAAATAACGAATACAAGATAAAAAAATTCTTATTCGTTATTGGAAGAAAATAAAATGTTCAAACAAATTATTGTTCAAATAAAAGATACAGATAAAAGATGAACAAATTATTCGTAGTTCGAATAAAAAAAAAGTATCTTTATTCGACGAGAATTTATCCGACGAATAAAGATCGGAGAATATATATATAGTACGCGCTTTCTTTCTCTTTCTATCTCTACTTATTTCTTACAATTATCTTTATTCGTCGGATAAATTCTCGTCGAATAAAGATACTTTTTTTTATTCGAACCTTCGAATAACAAATAAAAATTTTTTTAACTTTTCTTCATGTTGTAAAACTCAATATTCTGAACAACTTTTTCCTTACATGTAATCGTCGCTCAGCCTTAGTTTTTGAGATATTTGCGAAAAACTGCAGCTACTACTACATTGAAATTTGCTTATACGTGCACGTCCGAGCTGTGCGTATGCGTCAGCATGATGCGACCGCTCGTCAACTGTTTCACTAGGATTGTCGAACGATCTACAATATACCGTGTAAACTTTTTCAGTCGAATAAATTCTTTAGCACAAATAGCACGCACTGAAGAAGCAGTAAAATATTATAAAATATATATAGTGAAGTATAGTATCTGTATATGTGATATACATTATTGTAAAATCATCATGAAGTTACATGAATTTCTAAGTATATGCAATGATCGCGAGAAATTATTAGATTTTTTGATTGACATATTCCCAGCCAATAATCAAGCAACAATAGAATAATAAATAATTAAGTATAATAATTATTCTGTTTTTTCTTCACTAACTCGAAACTCCTCTTGTCTTCAGATTCGCGTAATGCAAAAATAAAATATAAAACATTATGGGTTGAATTTTACGTTACTAACACACACCCACATAGTGTTCCTAAGAAAAAACGGCTAACGACTGTGGATAACCCGAAAAGTTTATTTTAAGAGCGTGCGACAATGACATTTGTTTGAGTTAGGTTTGGCTAGATAACTGAAGTTGTTGTTAATCTGGAAGTGGAGTTAGTTTAATAATAAACTGTGGGGAATTATTAAGCCAAACCTAACTCAAACTAATGTCATTTCCGCTCGTTCTTAAAATAAACTTTTCGGGTTATCCACAGTCGTTAGCCGTCGTCGTAATATGTACTAATTCTTACGTAAGAATCCAGAGTATAAAAAAAAAATCGGAGGTATGGGCTATTCGGAAGTTTATCCCGAATTCTTCATCATCATATATTTTAAAAAGTTCGCGCGGTATATAGATTGTTCGATAATCGTAGTGAAACAGTTGACGAGCGGTCGCATCATGCTGACGCATACGGACAGCACGGACGTGCACGTATAGGCAATAGTTAGTTAGTTAGTTAATTCTTTACTCTATTTTGTCAAATAGAGATGGCGTTGGAGAGCCGGAGCTCTATCTGCCCAATTCAAACCTGTCTTTATATTGCACAACCCATGATTTTCCTTACATGTAATGATATTGCATATACACTATCCACATCATCTATGTATCATATGTATCATCTGTGTATGTCTATACTTAATATATTAATATGTAGTGACATATATATAAAAATATATAAATATATAAAAATATATAAATATATAAAAATATATATATATTTTTTATTTTGGTATATCTTTGGTTTAAAATCTATTTTGTACTATACAAATCACAAGGGCATAACCCCTTCTCAGGGTATTCCTCTTTTGGACGGAATTCGTTTAAATTGGTTTATCTATTTGTAGCAGGAAGGCCGCTATTGATCTCAGGACGGAGTCATCTTTTTTAGATATTATTTTGGTAACTTCTTCTTCTAATTCTATATCTTTTGTGGCGAACATTCTTAACAGTTTTCTTCTTTTCCTATCATATATGGGACAGTTCCATATTATGTGGTCTATATCTTCCACTTCGTGTCCGCATTCACATTGTGTATAATTAATATAATTTTTCCTGTACAGTGAGGCTGCAAGGTTGTAATAGTTTGATCTTATTCTACTTAGCATGTTTATGGAGCGTCTACCTAAGTTTTTTATAGCTTCGAACCATGGTTTTCGTTTGCCAATATTGCTGTCAGAGGTTTCAAAGTATTTTGTTCCTTTATATAGTCCATCATTTCTGTGTTTTTGATCAGATTTTTGCCACTTGCTGTCTTTGATGTAATTAGATATATCACTTATTGGTATTTTGATGTTCTCATCCTGTTCATAATTTGTTCTTTCTTTAGCAATTAGGTCTGCTCTTTCATTCCCTTCAATTCCTACATGAGCTGGTATCCATGCAAGGAAGATTCTATTGTTTCCATTTATGTTGATATTATTAACTTGCTTAGCGATTTTTTTGGTCCATGGGTTTATATTCTTATCTGAGGAGATGTTTTGTAGACCATTCAGAGCACTCTCCGAGTCTGTTAGAATAATTATTTTTTTATTATCATTAATATATTTTTCCTCAACTATGTTGATAGCCTTGCTGATAGCTATGCATTCTGTGGTAAATATGGTTGCGATTTTATTGATGCTGAGACCTTCTTCTTCCCATGTGTTGTCCTTTCTGATAACTATGCCAGCACCATTTGCTAAACTATCTTTTTTTTTCGAACCATCTGTGAATATTAGGATCGGATTTTCTTCTGCGATCCCAAGTCGATCCTTGATCAAGTTGATAAGAATTTCATCGCTGATGTTACAACATTTTTTAACAAAGCCAGATACAAGATTTATCAGATTCTTCCAGTCGATTTTTTTCAGATCTCTCAGTTCTCTCTCTTCTTCCCAAATGTCTGATTTCCATATAATATCATCCATAGCTTTAGTTTCCAACCATGCTTTATTTAGGGTAGAGTCTTCCAGTCTCGGTATGTCCATTCCTTCATAGTTAATTATTTGACTATTAATATGTTTCAGTGTACTGCTATTCTTTTGGGATCTTAGTTTCAGTATGAACTTCTCCGAAAGGAGATTTACTCTTTCCTCGAAGTGCATTATTCCAGATTCAACTACCATGACATTGGTTGGAGTAGAATTTCTATAACCCATGGCTATTCTAATTCCTTCATTTTGTATTTTTTGATACCTTTCCATAGATTTGTTAGAGGAACTATAGTATATGGCTATAGCGTATTCCAGAACTGATCTTACCAAGGCCTTATATAGAGCTAGCATGATATTTGGTGAAGCTCCATTCTTAATGTGGGTTATATATCTAAGCATGCTTAGTCTTTTTCTCACTTTTTTCTCTGTCTCAATTACCTGCAAATTAAATTTCAATTTATTATCTATTGTTATTCCAAGGAATTTGGCACTGTCGGATTCTTCGATAGAACTTTCTCCTATTCTGAGTGTGAGTTTTATTCTCCTAAGAGTATGTTTTCTGAAATATAGAATTTGAGTTTTGTCTCTGGAAATTTCTAGATGTATGTCATTCAGTTTTACGGCGAGAGTTTGTATTGCCTTTATGGATTTATGTTCAGCTTCTTCTATGTTATTGCATGTGATTATTATTGCTATGTCATCAGCGTATTGCAGAATTTCGCAACCAAACTTCTCCTGTTCCTTGACCCAGCTCCCGTGTGTAAACATTATATAGTATAGGGCTTAAAATGGCCCCCTGTGGTAGCCCGATCAGGCAATCTTCAGTCCTGTCTGGTTCAAATTCTCTGGTGAAGGTGTTTCTCCTATTTCTTAGCCATCTTCTGATGTAACTGAATATCCTTTTCGGGCATTTGGTTGTTTTTAGAATATCTAATAGTGTTTTGTGGTCTACATTATCATATGCTGCTTTTTACGTCCACCAGTATTATTACAGATTCTTTATTTTCTCTGCTATTTCGTCTTATTATCGAAAGGATGGAGGCCGGGTTATCCATGGTACCTCTGCCCTTCCTGAAACCATTTTGTGTTTCGTGCATTAGGTTACTTTTTTCCAGCCAATCGGTAAGTCTGTGTGCTACAATTCTTTCGCAAATTTTACCTACACAGCTGGTCATTGCGATAGGTCTAACAGCATTTTTCCCCACTTTGTCAATAAATACCACTTTAGCAATTTTCCATTGCTGGGGTATTTCTTCCTCTTCGAACCATATCTTTTGAAAGATTTCTAAAAGTTCCAGTTTAGCAATAATAGGTAGGTTTTTGATTACGTTGTTACCTATGTTGTCTAGGCCCGGAGCTGATTTACTGTGTGATCTTAAAATGCTACTTTGCATTTCGTCTTGCGTGATATTACAATTCCATGGTTCATCCTCTTGTGAGATATGAACTTCTTGCAGACTTTGTAGTGCTTCTCTACTCTGTCTCGCTACTATATCTTCGTTCCTATTGTAATCTTGGGTTTCTTCGGTTCTAGGCTTTTTGGTGAGGTCCTTTATAACCTTTTCCTCCAGTTGATTTCTAATTTCAGGGGGTTGTTTATTACCTTTCTTTTTTATAAAGCCATGTTGTAATCTCTTGATTTTGTCCCAGATTTCACCTGTAGGGGTTCTATTGTTAATTGACTCTGCAAATTCTAACCATGATATGTTTTTCTTAGTTTTGATTAACTTTTTTAGCTCAGATTCTTCTTTTTTCAGTTCTTTCCAGTTATCCGGGGTTGGGTTTTTACAGAAACTATTTGCTGTTTTTCTCAGTTTTTTCCTCTTTTCCCAGCAGCTCTTGTCCCACCATGGTGGGTTTCTTTTATCAGTGATTACATTTTTAGGAGGTTCATTTCTTATACCCTGCACATGGTTGTTGATCATGTTGGAGTTTTGGTGGGGGTTCCTTCCGTTATAATTAATCTTCTTTTTTTGATTACCGATTTTGTCTTGGGATTCAATAATGGCATCTTTTATTATTGCTTCGAATTTATTGTATCTCTCTTGAATTGTTAGTGTAACTGTTACTCCATTGCTTCCTGTATCTTTATCTGTTATATTCCTTAGTTTTGGCTCTGTTAACCGTCTAAATTTAGACCAATCCATCGTAGCGTTATTGTACAGATTTCTGGTTGTTTTCGTTTTATTGCAGAGTCTAATGCTGTCATACAGTTTCATTTCAAGGATGAAATGGTCCGATCCCCATTGTTCTCCTGTGCTTTTGTATTGGCTCTTTCCTATAATGTTCATTGTGGTTATGAATAGGTCTATATTGGATGGGTTTGTTCTTACATCCCCTAGTCTTGATGTGGTATCAATATTGCCAATAAACAGATCTGAATCCATTAAAACCTCTTCTAGGGTACGACCTTCTCTGTTTGTATTGTGACAGTTCCATAGTAAGCTCTTTGCGTTAAAGTCACCCATGAAGATGATGTCAACGTCTCTTCTCCTATTGTTAAAAAAATTATTCCATTTTTGTTTGTTCCATTTTAAATCTGGTTTTCTGTATGATACGAATATGTCTATTTCCTTCTCTGCACTGAGTATTGTGATGGAGATGGAATCTGTTTCTTTCATTTCTTGGTTTCTTATGTCGTTTAGTTTATGTATAATCTTGTTATTGATTATTACGCATACTCCCCCACCCTGTATATTCTTTTCCCTGTCTTTTCGATATATATTATATCCATTGATACTAAAATTTATATAATCCTTATTTAGCCAGGTTTCTGTAATGCATAGTATATCAAAATCGGATTTTGACGTCGTTTAGCTTATTTTTTAAACTTCTCGAATTCCAGAGGCCTATTCTGATAGCGTTAGCATTAATCATTTTCCTGTTGCCTATGTATTGAGTAGGTTAGGATTTGTAATGTAACCCTGTATTACTGAAAGACCTTCACTTTTCCCTTTATTTCCTGAATATTTGTTACCGCTATACTTTTTTGCCTGTTCATGGAGGAAGAAGTTATACTTTCTTTAACCTCCCTTGTATTAACATTTTGAATGGGACTGCTATTTGCAAACTCATCTTCTTCTTCCGCAGTGAAACTACTGTAGAAGGATTGTATGGTATTAGACGAGGAGGGATGACTCTCCCTGTCCTCTTCATAAAATTCTATTTTTGATTCTCCTTTGTAAAAGTTATCTCTAACTTTTTTTCTGATTTTTTCTATTTCTTTCTCTCTATTGAGTTTCCTCTTTGAATTCTCCGAGGCTATTAGTGTTGGTTCATGATTGTATGATCCTTGTGTATCCACTTCACAATTCTCATAGCTCCTGTGGAGGTGTCTTTTTTGTTTCATCCTCACCTCAATCTTCTCTTCTAGTTTTCGTTCCTGGATAAGAAGAATTAATTGCTCAAGTAGTTCATCGTCTGATTTAATCTTCATTGCTTCCGTAATTTCCTTACTTAGATTTTTATGTCTATTCATGTTTTGAGTCTGTTCTCCATAGAGTTGTGTTCTATCTTTGAAGTGGTTCTTTGTGTATTTCATCTTCATGTTGTTGCTACTGCATTTTTGTCTTGTATCTTCCAGTTCCCTCTCTCCATGATGTTCTATTACCTCTTCATTATCCTTATTAAGTGTTTCAAATCTATTATATAAACCACTTGACCATCGCTGTTCATATATTCTACCATTTGTGGGGATTCTTCTAGTGTTATCGTTGGTTCTGGTGTTATTACCGATTTGCGAAGTTCTTTCCAGTGGACGTTTGGAGACCACATCTGCCCAACTGTCTCTGTTGTGTTTTGGTCCTAGTGTTTGGTTATATTGTTCAGTTCGTCTTGTATTGTGCATTCTGAAGCTGGGGTATCCCTCTATGGCTTTTTGCCGGTTACTAATGTCCATTTCAACTGGGCCAGTAATTGTTTCCCAGTACTCCATTCTGTTTTTGGTATTGAGGGGTGGAAAATTAGAATTACTTTTTCCTTCTCTTTTTCCATATATATCATCGTATTGCAAATGTACGACGGTGTCATCCATCTGATTTATCTCTTGAAACGAGTCACATGTGGCCCTTTCCTTGGCCACTTTATATGGGACATTTTTATATGCCATGATTTTTTTAATTAATTTCTCTTTTTGATGTATTCTGCAATCTCTCGAAATGCTTGTATGCTCTTTACCACAGTTAAGGCATTTTGGCTTTTCATTGCATACTCCATGGTACTCTCCTACGCACACGAAGCATCTCTTTCCTTGACTTCTGCATTTTGTTTGAGTGTGCCCAAATCTTAGGCATTTGTAGCACTGTTTCACTGGTTCAACAAACGGTTCTACTTTTACCCACACATGTCCAAATCCTATCAGCAGTTTCGTAGGTAGTGAATCTCCTTGGAATTTAATTAGTATGGCCTTACTCTCTTCCCATATTACATTGTTGTCCTTTTTTTTCCTTTTTTTGAGTCTTTCCATAGAAAATTGACCTTGGTTGGGTGAGAGTTGGTCTCTCAGTTCCTCTATAGAGCCTTCCCATTCTGTGATAACTCCTTTTCTATATTTAGTTCTATACGGGATAGAGGTGTACATAATACTATCTTCTTTAGATCCTTTTTTTAAGAGCTTATTTGCGTCGTTCATATTTCTAGTGGTCATTTCTGCCCTGGAAAACCCTGTCATTTTAATTGACATGGGATTTATTCCTTCGCAGGTAATAAATCTGTAAATTTTTATTAAGTTGTATTTTTTTGATTTGGAAACCGTGTGATTTTTTAGTGAGATAGAAACGATGTAGTTTCCGCTAACCGTCTCTGAATAATAAAAATCTGTTTGTTCACTATTTTTCGGTACGTTTTGATTTTCCTTATTAGGTGAACTACTGTGTTCATTATTTTCAGAGTTGTGATTCCTGTTAGTAGATTTGTTTCCATTATCCATTATAATATCTTTCGTTTGATTATATGAATCAGAATTATTGGTTTGACCTTTCAAAATTACCGGGATCTTTGGTGTGTCTTGTAGGGTTGGATTGGGAGTTTCTGTGTCATTTACTATTGCCATTTCTTGGTCTACCATTGGTTCAATTCCTTCCATTCTTAACTGATTGGACCACTTTCCCAGTGTGACCACTTATCTTTCAGACGTAGAGGGGAACCCTGGAGAGTGTCCCCTTCTCCTTGTGCCCGTCCCGCCAGGTGGCGGGACGGTTTGTTGTCTTTTAACGGAAGAGGCAAATAGGTTATGTCTCTTCTTTTAATATTACCAGCTTTACCTCTCTTTCCTTCTTCAAATTAGAATGTTTTAATTATATCTTGCAACTTACTTATTCATTTGTTGTAGACTTTTCCCATAAAACATCCTTAGCATTTTATATTCACTACGAAATAAACTACACACAGCGCTAACGACCTTGCGTCCTAGAAGCGCCATCACCATCCCCCCACGTATAGGCAAAATTCAATGTAGTAGCACAGACGAGGTATAAGAGTAGACCAATCGCCCAATGTATTTTTCTGTCTCATGTTCCGGGGGCTCTAGAGCCCCGTACCATTCCGTGTCACATCCTACCGTATCGACTAAAACTAATATTGTGGAACTTATATTCTAGAACGGCGCTGTTATTGATAGAATTTGATATCTCATGTCGGGGATTCTATAAATGATGTATCAAACACAAGAATGTTGTGTCCTTTTAATTCTGTTACACCTGTTACGCGAATGCATTGGAAGATGAGTTAGGCAAAATGTTTATCCAAATAAAAATTTCGAATAACGAATAAAAGATAAAAAAATATTTATTCGTTATTCGAAGGTACGAATAAAGAAAGTATCTTTATTTGACGAGTATCGAATAAGTAATTTTATTCGACGAGAATTTATCCGATGAATAGAAATAATGTTTTTTATTCCAAGCGGATTTAATCAAACCTCGAATAATTTTTTCATCTTTCATCTGTATCTTTTATTCGAAGGCTTCGAATAACTCTTCGAATAACTTTTGCCAGCTCTAATAAGCGGCAACGAGGCCCGATGAGCGCCGAACTTGGACCCGATCTAAGCGTTTTCTCGGTTCTCTGGATGCACGTATTTAGATCGTGCCCTGCCACTATTTTTTATGCCTGCCTCGAGCGTGTCGACGCGTCGAACGCGCCCGAGGTAGGTACAAAGGAAGCCGAACGTAGAAAAGGACAAGTAAATACGATCGCGTGGCCAAACGCGCGTATCGGTGAGGCAATACGAGTGCAATTATGAAATTTTTAGTGAAATTTTATCAATATATTCGTCACATTTTTCTTATTAAAATGATACCAAACAAGCAGCTATAATTTGTACATGTACATGTGAATAATAATTGTAACATGTGAAGCATAATTTATACTTCATTATACATTTATCATACATGTAACACATGCTATATATAACATACGTTTACATAAACAGCTTAACATCTCGAAAATATCTTCTCAAATAATTTTCAAACAATTAGACTTGAATTTTGCAAATTAACGAAGCTACAGCCCATTGGAGCATAGCGCAGCCAGCATAAATGCCTCATAACGAAAATTTTTATGTGAATTTGGGCTCTTCGCACAAGAAGCCTCCCTTAAAGCAAGACGGCAGCCGATTTTGGATTTTTCTTTATTTATTTTCGATTCAATTAATGTTTAGTGAAGCGGCTAGTTAAATGCACAAAGAAAAGTATTTCATTACAGACAATTAGCAAAATTTGCGACATACGTGCCAGCGAAGTTATTTTTGAAAAAGTTGTTTCGTGTCTGAGTTATTAATTTAGGATTGCATAATGCAATACAATAAGTTTTTAATTTTTGCCGACCATCGTATTCGCTGTTTCTCTGTCACTTAAATCATTAAATACAGTTGGAATTATGTCGTGTTTAGCGTCATTTTAATCAGAAAAATGCAAGAAATAAATCGGTGAGAGTCCCATAAAAAAATAATGAACAATAAAGAAGTTTTGTAATTGGATTAGATTGAAGACCCAGCGACTGACAAACGGCATACAATGTAAGCAGATGGGAAATCTCACATGAATGAAAATTTAAACTTAGATTTTTCACTATGTCTTCATAAAATTATTACAAGTGAATTGAGGTGCCTTTCCTGATGAAAATAAGTCCAAACTCGAGTGTAATCGAATAATTTTTATTGATCCATAATGATATGATAAAAATCATAATTTTATTAAAGATAGTCCAAATGATGTATTAAAAATATTATTCGTATCTTAAAAATATGAAAGTTTAAATTGTCAATAATGCTTGATTCCGTATCTGTTAACAATGTATGCTGTTAGTCGGTCGCTGGTCTTCCAAGTTCGGCGCTCGTCGACCCTCGTTGCCGTTTATTAGAGCTGGAAAAAGTTATTCGAAGAGTTATTTGAAGCTTCCGAATAAAAAATTATTCAAAGTTCCAATAAATCCGCATCGAATAACAAATAAAAATTTTTTTATCTTCTATTCGTTTTTCGAAATTTTTATTTAGTTTAGTTTTATTTAAGATTTTGCGCAAATCTGTCTAAGACTGGACGTGTCTAATCGAGCTCGATAAATGCGTAGTGTCTGAGTCTGTACGTGTCGCATTGTTTCGTTCGCCGTTCATGTATTTTTTCACAAAAACGTGAAACGTCTAGACTAGTGAAACTCGCCTCCGTCTGAGGTTAATCTCATAGCTCTCGAAGCGCACTATAAAATCGTCTCATCGTCTTTATCCGTCATCTCTCTCTCTCTCTCTCTCTCTCTCAACGTCCTTTCAACCGTCTTCCTTGGACCGTCGTTTTGTCGCTGTTTCTCTCTCGGTGCCGCCGTTACGGCCACACCCATTTACTCTCACACTCCTTCACATTTTTTTTCGCATGCATACTCTTCGGGATCTTTTTCTTTCTCGCATGTACTGTCTTCGCTCGCTCTCTCTCTCTCTCTCTCTCTCTCTCTCTCTCTCTCTCTCTCTC
>JAQQRT010000053.1:0-12841 GCA_028454225.1 Lasioglossum leucozonium | reverse complement strand
CAATCATACGATACGAGCAGAATGCGGGCTCTATGGTGTCAGCATGATGTTCGAAGCACGCGATGCTCTGAATATGCCCTGATTTGGACAGCAGACCCTACCAGCAGAAATATAGGCTTATTCGGAAGTAGTAGTATTATGTTCTACCGGCAGAGTGTACTGGCACAACTTGACGGCAGCAAGAGGCAGAACGAAGGCACGCCGCACAGTGGTGCAAAATGGCCAAAAAGCGGAAAAAAATCCGTAAAAACGAATCTATCCAACGGATTTGATTGAAATTTTGTGAAAAGATTATCACAAGTACAACGCTTATTTGGCAAAAATAATTTTCTAAAAAAGTTGTTAAACATTAAGTAATATGGGCTAATCGGAAATCTCTGTTTTCCGCTCATTTTTTATTTATGCAAGCATATCTAAAATCTGTTAAGCAGGCTCGATCTGACACTAATCGTTTTGGCAAGGTATAATGTTGAACTAACTTTGTGTAAAAAATCACGGACTACTTCGAACCACTTTGGCTGCAATTTAAGTTTAACTATCAACTTTTAGAATTTCCAGGAATGAATTCTAGCGATGGTTACGGTGTATTTGATGTTTTAGGTGAATTATTTTAGAAATATTTCTAAATAATAAAGAAAAATGTGAAATGCATATGATTTATCAATCCTTTATGTTGTTACGAGCCAGGGCCGCGAGCAGCTCGAGTGGCCGGCGAAGGGTTATCACCCTAGGAATATGGTCTCAATTTGTTAGTTGAGGTGCGCGGACGAACCCAATGTTAGATTGAGGAGCCGCTAGGGTTATAGACGGCGAGGACGAACCTGATACGATTGTCAGGGAGCTTCTAGGTTTGGAGTCAAGCGCAGACGAACCTGATGCGATTGTCAGGGAGCTGCTAGGATAGTTGAAATTTCGTGAACGAACCCAATGGTAGATTGGGGAGTCACTAGGAGTAACGCGCAGACGAACCTGATACGATTGTCAGGGAGCTGCTGGGAGGTTGTAAAACAGCGCGGACGAACCCAATGGTAAATTGGGGAGCCGCTAGGAGGTTGACAGAAGGCACGGACGAACCTGATACGATTGTCAGGGAGCCGTTAGGATGCGGACGAACCTGATATTTAATCAGGGAGCCGCTTATAGGTTCGATGAGATCACAGACGAACCTGATGCGAAATCAGGGAGCTGTTTGGATGCGGACGAACCTGATACGATTGTCAGGGAGCCGCTAGGACGGTGTGACTTTCGTGGACGAACCCAATGCGAAATTGGGGAGCCACTGGGAGGTTGGATAAATCTTTGGTGGATGATTTAAATGTCGCGAACGAACCTGATACGATTGTCAGGGAGTCGCTAGGAAAGTTAGTGGGCCTCGTAACTAGTATAATTTAGTTGATACAACCCGAGCGGTTAGATTGTATCATGTGGGAACATTGTTCAATTGTTCTATTAGGATACTGGACGATAATAATGGGTTTAAGAAGTTCTAGTGAATTATCGGTAAAACACAAGTATATTCTATTAATGAAGTTCGTTACATTTGTGTAAATGTCGCGATATAATTGAATGAAGTTGAAAAGAATGAAAGAATAGAAAGGTAAGACTGCTACCTTACTAAGGTGCTCGGTTTTGACGCACTGGCAATGCGGGGGGTCTCGGAATGACTTTAAATGCTTAATAGATTTTAGACCGACTCGCGGAATCTATATGGTAATATTTGATCGAAGGGGACTGATGCCCGATCTCACTGGAGGTCGATTCTACGAGATACAGCACGACGCGACACGATTCGTGACTACAGAAGTACTAGCCCCCTGAGTACAGAAATGCAAGGGTTTATATACCCTTGCAACGACAGGTGGTATTTGTCAGAACTCGTGGAAAGAACGGATGGTCCTTGTCTTTATCTTAAAATAATAATCGTGTCTCGTCGACGTCCAGTGGGTCGTGCGTTTATTTGGGACGGTTCCTGCCAGATATGATTTTAAATAATTGTTCGTCATCCGTAACAATGTATAAAAAAATATTTAATAACAATTTTTTTTATGTTACATAAATTATTTTTATAGCAGTCACTGTTTGAAAAATGCCAGTTGAATTTTTGTGACAGTAGTCCAGTGAACGAAAACTTTTGTTTAATTAACATAAAAAAATTTTTGTTAAATATTTTTTTATAAATATGAATTTCATATTACAACCGTGCACAAAATCCTGATTCACGGGGCAAGCATAATTGATGACGCAGTCTTCCCGGTCGGTTCGCTTTCGGAAGAGGCGAAAGAAAGTCGAAATAAAGATTATAAATACTATCGTACACATCATTCTAGGAAATGTTCTCGTTTCTCAACGAATGAAGATGTGTTTCATATGCTAATGGCATCTTCAGATCCGTGGATCTCTTTTTTAAGACCAGAGCCAAAAACGAAGCACCTTCCACTGTAATAAGTCGTGCCGAAATAACTGTGACGCGTGTATTTTTAAACAATAACTATTTATTTATTTCTATACACGACGGTTGCCGGCCGAATTGACTTTGGGCAACTTGTTTTTAATGGAACAGCGACTGTTCGCGGTACAAAGTAATGTGCGGTTGTGACGCCGATGTGAATGTTCGTGATGATTCGCGAGATCTGCGCGCTCTGAGTTCTTAAACCTTCTGTTCGTTTCGAGGTACCAAAAGCTTCTGCTCCAGGGTCCTTACGCGTGTCATCTCGTGGGTGCGACGATTCTGGGCATGAACCCATTTTTGGGGGAAAAAGCAACCCCATTCGTTGATTGCCTTGAGGGAGGAGGAACTTCTTTCCCTGTTGAAGAAAGAAGAATCCCCACCTCAAGGCTTGTTAGGGAAATTCCCGAAAAGTGTTTCTTAAGAGACCCCGGAGCAGTTTTTATGGCCTCTTGACCTGGGTCCGGTGACACAGGCCAAGGGCTGCGAAATTGTGCCTGCGTGGCTCGCACGTGGGGTGCAACGCGTGCATCTTTGCCCACGGCATGTGCGGGCTAGACCGCCGATCCGAACCCGGGATCCTCGCGTACCTCGCGGACGGTACTCGGAACGAGGACCACACGGAATGGATTTATGGCCACTTTCCCAATGCCATCAGCTCGAATCCTCAAATGCCGTATTCGGCATCTTGAGGATTAGCATTCTTCTAAATATCGAAGGATGGCAAAAAATCGGGAAAGGGCTTTTTTACTGCCCCTTGACCTGGGTCCGGTGACGAAGGCCAAGGGGGTGCGCATATTGCCTGCTGCAGGCAATTCCAAACTAATAACAAAAAAATGCTAGAAACCGGACATCCACTAAACCTAGAAGCTCAGGACTTATTATTGCAATAGTATTATAACTTTTTGTTGCTATTGTGGGATAGTTTCATTTTTACGGATTGTTTGCCATCTTTTGGCCAAAAACAGTGATCTAATGGACGAAAACTTGGTTTATTTAACATAAAAAAAATTATTATTAATTTTTTTTTTTATTTAAACAATTGATTCTAACTAACTATTTCACATTTTTCTTTATTATTTATGATATATCGTTTAAAAATTTCACTCTAAACATCAAATAAAAGTAACTTCCGCGCGATTCATTCTTGGAAATTCTAAAAGTTGATATTTAAACTTAAATTGCGGCCAAAGTGGTTCGAAGTTGGCTGAGATTTTTTACACAAAGTTAGTTCAACATTACACCTTGCCAAAACGATTAGTGCCAGACCGAGCCGGCTTAACAGATTTTAGATATGCTTCCATAAATAAAAAATGAGCGCAACGCAAAGAGGCTTCCGGTTAGTCCATATTTCTTAATGTTAAACAACTTTAGCAAAAAATTATTTGTGCCAGTTAATAGTTTAAACTATGCGGAATGACCCGTATAATTTGTAGACCCCTAAGTATTCAATTATAGGCGGAATAATTACATAAGTATGGCACTGAAAACTGATGATTTCCCAGGAGAGAAGAAAAGGTTATTTACCATGCCTATATCTCTGTAACAAAATTTTTTTTTTAAAATTGGACTTTGCCACATTATTCATTTATTATTTGGCAATACGAAAGTAATTTTTTTTTTTAAATCGAAAATTTATAAAATTGATTTTTTGCCGCCTTTGCACCACTGTGCGCCGTGGCGCCGTTATAGAGGGCAGGTCGGTTGCACTAATGTGGCGATTGTCGATAATGAAGATTTCTCATTTATCAACATTGTACATTTTCTAGTTTACTGACATCATCGTATTGACACAGACTTAGGATCAGTACAGTAGGCCTGCAGACAAGCTCGCATATGCGAGCCGAGTTCGAGTCGAGTCGAGTCGGGACTCGCATTTCGAGTCGAGTCGAGTACTCGACCGAAGCGAGCTACTCGTATCTATGCGAGCTAGTCGCACCGATGCGAGCTACTTGCACCAATGCGAGCCGCTCGCACAGAAGTGAACGGCTCGCACGAAATAAACAGTTCGCATGAAGGGATTGACTCGAAATAAATTCAAGCGTAATATGACGTCGTGCGAGGAAATACCGGGATGATCAGCAGATTAATATTATCAAACATTTTAGTATATTGAGAATGCAAAATGTTTGGGACGTTTTATTATATATTTTGATTGTAAAATGGATATAATGTTGAGTAATGTAGATTCAGAATTTGTATAATGCAATAACAATTGTTTGCAATAACAATAATACAATAACAAAAGTTTCAGTCTCCTGTCTCATCTGTAAGGGTAGTTATGGAGGAAAATCGAAAAACCAGTTTTTGAACCATTTTCCGCATTTATTGGCAATTAAAAATTCTGACTCTTTTCGGATATTATGTCACATATTAGTTATCATTTTCAGACCTTTCCGTTGCAAACTCTGGTTGTAAAAAATAAAAAACACGAAACAAAATCGAAAAAGTAAAGATTTCACATAGAAATCGAAAAAGCAGAATCACAGATTTAATTTAGTAATGAGATATTATCGTAAGTTTAATACTCAATTTTTTTTTTCAAATTCTTGAGTGTGGTGCGTCTAGTTGAAAAAAATTACAAACCACTTAATATGTATTAAACATTCCTACGTTCCGAGAAACATTTTCCAGACTTTAGAACTCGCGTAGTGCAAACTATTAAAATAACATTATCTACGTTATCTACTAATACGTTATTAAAGCATTGTAAAAACATATTTTAGGTATGTTTAAACTATTTTGAAATAACCTTTGGGAACACATTTTTGGAATACGTTCGGCCAGTCGGCCACCAGTCATTTAAGTACGCTTGCACCGGTGCGAGCTGAATGCACCGGTGCGAGCCGAATGCACCGGTGCGAGTAGCTCGCATCGATGCGAGTAGCTCGCTTCGTTCGAGCCGCTCGCTTCGTGCGGGTACTCGACCCGACTCGCACACTCGAGTCGAGCTAAGCTCGACTCGCACTATGCGAGTACTCGCACAGCCCTACTCTAAGAGCCCCCGTACCATTTCGGTGTCGCGCTCACTGTTACCGATAATTCGCGAATTTAGGCGTATTAGCAAGAACTGAATATTCTGTATACTTAATTTTTACTACGGATGTTTAATATGATTTGGATCATACATGAATATGGCGCGTATATTTGAACAGAGAAAATAGTATTTACGAAGAATGAATAATAAAAATACCAACTATAGTAAAATTAATTTTGTTATATTGCTCGTATTATTAAAGAAAGTATATTGCAATAATTTTACATATTTTAAACTAATGCTCTACTTTTATTACAATTATTTAATGCGTACACACATATTTATTATTCTTGTCTTTTAAAATAACGACTTGCAAGTTTAATAAAACAAGCCTGATTGTCCTTGCACTTTTTTTATGCCTATACAAATAAGAATTCACTATATTTTGACAATTTAAATTGCAATTAATTGTGTTAATTTTTGTTATAATTTTTTATTTGTACAATTCTTGTTTGTCCAAAGAAACAGTGCTTTATCTTTATGCAGAATAGATATGAGAAGAAATAGCATATTAGATTCGTAAGATATAAACTTTGTTTTTACTCATATGTGTTATTAATTCTTATTAAAATTTTATCAACCTGAGCACATGATTTATTAAACGTTTCTTCTTGATTAAATTCCCAATATTCTTCGATTATATATATAACACATAAGAATCATCGTAGCCAAATATATATATATATATATATATATGTATATACATATACATATATTTAGCTACGATGATTCTTATGTGTGCTAAAACAAATGCCGCAGGCAACAGTTGTCACGTACAAGCATTACCACATTCATCGAGCTCGAGACTCTTCAGATTCGCCAAATCCCATAGACAGATTTTGTCGCCGGAAATGTTTCGCATGATACATTTTCAGTACAACCTGATTATATTATTATCCGATTTATGCCGTGTTTGGACTTATTTTGATCGGGAAAACGTTTACAATCGATACTATATAATGCATATTGCCAGGATAGGATGATTGAAGCGGGTGTTGAATTAAAAAAAGTACTGACGGTGAAGTCGTTCGCCAACGAGTGCGATTTATTCTAAAGAATGATTCCTGCGATTCTAGCCGTTTCTAGTCTTAACTCTCGATGTTCCTTCATTCGCTATTTCTTACATAATTTTGTTTATTCGAAGAGGATTAATTCGAATCTTCGAATAATTTTTTCATCTTTTATCTGTATCTTTTATTCGAAGCGTTCGAATAAAAGTATGCACCTGGGGAATCAAGCATAAATGACAATTTAATCTTTCATATTTTCATTATACATATATATATTTTAAGATAATTGTTCCTTCGACACTATCCATTCCACTGAGGAGCATACCCCGTGAGGGGCCATGAAGAGAGGCCTCGGCCGCCGAGCAGTGTAATCCGATACCGGGTTGGGTATATCGGTGTGAACCATTACTAATCCAATGACAAAACTTCTTTATTTTTATTATGTTTTATTGAACTTTCACCACTATATTCGTGGCATTTTTCTAATGAAAATGATACCAAATATGATATAACGATGAAAGTTGCGGATTGCAAAGAAGGACAGCGTATACGAAAGAAAGAGACGCGGAGAGTTGCAGTCGCCGGCAAAGTTTAAAGGCCCGCGTGTTCTCACAAAGTAATGCCAATAAAAAAATCTTTTTTATTATTACTTATTTTTTACGAGACTTTGACCAATATATTTGTGATATTTTTCTGATTAAAAGAATACCAAACACGATATAATTCGGATCATTGATAGTTGTCCCTGGCCAGACCCATTTGACTAGTTATGGATAAAATACTGTATTTGTCTTTTCTGCAATGATTATACATCTTCCTCTAGATAGTTCTGCCTTTCTCACAATTCTTTTATGTTTTTCGCGATCTCTTTCTTTTATTTCCTTCCCCCTTATTGTTCCGACGCGGGACCATGACAACTTACTTGTAACAGATAATTGTTTTGAAAGTGACAGTCAAACATTATCCACGCGCACCACTAGTTCTCGTGTATTTCGTGTTAAAGACCCACGGATTAAAGGTCTCGCAAACGACGCGACGTGACGCGAACGTGATTAGTGTAAGTGTCGTAGAAAAGTCTACAGTGACTGTGCATTGAGCCAGGATTTGGAAAATGGACCAACAGGTAAGTAAAACACATTTAAAAAAAATGCGTTTATAAAAACTGCGGCGTCACAAATAGAAATGCCACACGTGGTACATCGTTCTATGGATTTCCCGTAAAGGACCACGAACGATGTATCACGTGGCTTGTTAATTGCGGCTTGGATGACTGGGTAGAGGAAAGTGATTCCTTTTTGAAGAAAAAATATGTATGCAGTAATCATTTTAATAGTAGTAGCATGTATGCTTCCGGTCGGCTTATGATGACCGCTGTTCCAAATTTATATGATATTTGCGATGATGATTCGGAAGGTATCACTTTCCATACTAGCGCAATTGACATGGAAACATTAATGAAAGAACAGAAATGTTTGAAAGAACGGTTGTTGGAAGCCGAGAAGGTGATAGAGCAAGAGAAAATTCGCTATAAGAATCTTCACTTGCGATATTATGCGAAGCGCAAGGCATTGATGCGAATAGAGGAAAAGCTTTCTTCAGGCGATTTGAGTGATTCATGCTTGAAGAAAGCTATTGCAAAACGCGTTCCGAAGAAGATTTTACCTTTTATTTTTATGCAAATTTTTCGAACGAAGTCTAGTTATACAGCCGCGGAAAAGGAACTTGTTTTATCAATGCATTACACTTCGCCAGCTTTGTATCGAAAAATGCAATTAAATCTCGGCTTTCACCTTCCAAAGCCGAGCACTACTTTTAGGTGGTTTTCTAATATCGATATTTGGCCTGGGATTAGCCAGCAATTATGTAAGAATTTAGCTTTAAAAGTATTAAATATGGACATTAGAGATAGAAATTGTGTTCTTTCATTTGATGAAATGTCAATTCAAAAATGTTTTAATTTTCATAATACCAAACAAGTCATTGAAGGTTTCGAAGATTTAGGTACTCACGGACGTTCATCGACCGTGGGTACACAAGTACTCGTATTCATGGTTAGAGGATTGTTCCGTAATTGGAAACAACCGTTTGCGTATTTTATTTCGGGAGGTGTTACAAAAAGAGCGCAATTGTCGCCAATCTTAGATGATGTTTTAGATGCTTTAAATTCAATCGGTTTAAGAGTTCGGGCGATTGTTTCCGATCAAGGAACAAATTTTCAAAGCATATCTGAAGAAAGAGTCTCGGTAAAAGTACCCTATTTTCGCAGAAATGGCCACAAAATATTTTATATATTTGATTATTTACATTTATTTAAAAGCGTCAGGAATAACATATTGAAACACGATTTTTTAGTTAATGGCTCTCGCGTTTCCTGGCACGATGTCGTTTCTTTGTGGAGCCTTGAAAATTCTAAATTGACTAGAGCTGCTTACCGTTTATCAGAAAAACATGCAAGGCCAAGTTTATTCGATTGTATGAAATGTAAGCTAACTCTACAAGTTTTTAGTAAACGCGTTTCTTCAGCTATGCTTACAGCATGTACAATTGGAGCCGTGAATTCGAGTACCATGTAAGACACGGCAATTTTCTTCGAAACGCTTAATGACTTGTTCGATAATTTAAACAGTAAAGTTGTACGTGACCCTAATCCAAACAAGCGTGGCTTGTCTGTTTCTACAGATTATATTGCAAGTAACCTGGAGAAGCAGTTGTATGCTATAGAAAATTGGAAAATGATTACTCCAAACGGTTTTAAAGTTCCACCTTGTTTTACAGGGTTACGTCAATCTGTAGGCGCTACCGTGCAATTGTGGCGCGATTTACAAAACGAGGGCGTCCCGTTTTTATTAACGTCCCGTTTAAATTCGGATATAGTAGAAACATTCTTTTCTATTTTGCGAATGCATGGTGGCACCTACAATCGAAACCCTTCTGCAAAAACAATACGTCAAGGTTTTAGAAAAAATGCATTTATGAATTTAAATTATAGTTCGCCCTACGCGAATAATGAATGTGATAATGACGTAATGCTTTTGCAGGAGACAGTTGTCTTAGCTGAACACGAGCAAGCTTTTGTAGTTGATGACGCCGTAGTAGTAGATGAGGGGGATGAAGAAGATGCAGATATCACAATGAGTGAATCTGTACCCTCTCCATCCTCTTGTACATTAGAAACTTGTGCAATAGAGTATTTCGCTGGATACGTTGCAAAGAAATGTACGGAGAAAAGTAAATGTCCCGCGTGTTTAGATTTTTTCGTAATGAGCAATTATTAATCTCTTTTCGTTCATATTTGCTGGACGAAAACATTCACTTTAGGAACTTAGTAGTTCCTACAAGTGAATTTTCTAAATTATTTATTATTGTACAAGATTTTGTAATAAAACCTGTACGGATGAGACGCTGGTTCGTTGAGAGTCTGAGGGAATGAGTGCTCTTCTAATATATTATTAGCGCGAGCGTGAAAATATGTGAAACGAGGATTCAACCAATAATATTTGAATCACACTGAGCACCTTGAGTTGTCTTTATCACTGAGTTGTCACTATACTTTGAAGCAATCTTATAATCCTTTATAATCAGCTGAGATGCCTGAGAATCCAGAGATTTATATTAAATCTCTGACCACGTCAACAATGTCTGCCGATTCAAACGAACTATCCGTTGGTAATGGCCGTCTTCGGCGTTACGCTGCCTCGTGGGCACCAAAGAGGATTAGATAGAGGTGAAGGTGCTGTAGACCACTTTTACAACGCCACCTAGCAAGTCAAACACAGAACTGCACATTTTAGTTCTATAAGTTCTATTTCCCTTCTTATATTTTTCTTGTACACGCCGACTGAAATATTCGCGTCCCCACGCCATCCTGTGCCATTCATGTACGCCATTTGTGATCAAATCGCTGTGAGTGCTTCACCGTATCGTATTTTTGTAAGTGTTTTTGGTTTTGTGATTGTGAAATTCGACAAAAATGGGAAGGCATTGCAGTTTTTTTAATATACCAAAAAAAGGCAGATATGTAAGTATAACCTTAAATAAGTATACCCAAGTATTTCAATTTTCGACTTACATGTGGTTTATACAATTACTAATATATCGTGGTATGGTATTTTGTAGACAAAAAGAGTGGTTGCGATTCTGTAAAATTGAAGAGAATCCAGACGGAAATTATGTGAAATATAAAGTTTGCAGCGAGCATTTTGTAAGCTCCGATATTATAAAAAAGTATCCGAGGCCACTACTAAAACATTGGGAAGCACGTTTCATCAGAGAGAGCATACAAACAAATGATGTAGCAAATAAATATAAAAAGTTTTTGTAAAGATATGTAGTATGCAAATATTTATTATATGTAAATATAATTTAGTTTATTAGTAAATATAGTTTAGTTTTTGTAAATATGTATTATATATAGTATATAAATATGTATAAGTTTTTGTAAATATGTATTATATGTAGCATATAAATATGTATAAGTTTTTGTAAATATGTATGTATATTACTTTTCAATATAAATGTAAATGTACTTTTCAATTGTATTTCGTATTCTTCATTCCTAACTGTATAACATGTATATGAATTAATATTTTATACCCAGAAAAAAATTTAAGAGTAGCGACCCGTAAAATGAGGGATTGAGGACGGGACTGTTTTCGGGTTGCGGGGCAAGGGGATAACTAAATAGTTCTGTGTCTCACACGTTAGGAGCGCTGCAAAACGAGCCACAGATTTAACATAGAGCTCTTATGGAACCTTCGCCTCTATCTAATCCTCTTTGGTGGGCACCTTCTTCTCACGTTGTCTCACTCTTTTCCGCAAGAGTGAGAGAGATGGCACTCGGGGTATGAGAGAGACCGCGGGGCTTGCACGCATGTCTCCGGGAGGTGCTGCCACCGCAGCACACGTGGCACATATACGATTCTCCAACAATTATAATTAATACAATATTTGATAAATATTACCCTCGCATACGATGTGAAACACAAATTCTAGACAAATTATTTGGGATAATTGTAAAAACAGTCGAGCACAATTATCCGAATTGGTTTGTCGACAATGATTGTGCTGAACATCGCAAGGCGATGGTGTATTTTTTTATGAAAGTTAAAATTCATAAAGATACGCAGTGGATGGGACGAAATATACGTTTTCAGTCCAATCAAAGATCAGTGGCTCGACTACAGATTTTGAAAGGATCATAATTTTTAGTCTTTTTTCTTCGTATCGTATGTCGGTCATTTACTCATGCAAATATTTATTGACGTATAGTATAAAATATACGAAAAAAATCTTTTTTATTTAAAAGTATAAAGTGTATATTTTGTTTTTTATTATATATAGAGATATTTCGTTTTTTATTTAAAAATATATATTTTGTTATTTATTATATACAGAGATATTTCGTTCTTTATTTAAAAGTATATATTTTGTTTTTTTTTTAATGTATATTTTATGCTTGAGTTTATTCAATATCAATCTTTAGGGTACGGATTTATATTGAAAAAACTCCGGGGTGGACAAGTCCTTTTTCATGCCTTCACGTGGCCCACCTTGTTATCACTACTAATTCTAATATTTATAATAAAAGCCAATCTATTACTAGATCGATATTAGATTGTGAATACCGAATCATTCCAAATACATAGAAGAAGTAGTGTAACTAAATGAAAAAAGGCAAATTGTTTAATATTGCATGTATATGATTTAGATGTTATTTCATTTGAAAACTTATAATAATATTATTTCATTTATTTACAGATTATAAGACCAATTTTGTAACAGCGGATTATGCAGATCCGAGTGAAGTAATAGGTGTTGCGACAATTACAGTCAACGGGTGCGTTATTCATCATTCTCAAATTTTTTTAATCTTACATGGTTGCCGAAAAAAAAATACTTTATCTAAATATATCTAATAACTATATCTCATATAAGTTTCATCAAGATTGGCGTATATGTATACTCTGAATATTTTGTTCCCTTGTTAGTATATTTTGTCAGAAAAATGTATATATAATACATAATAAAAAATATCATAATAAAAAAATGGTTATTTTGTCATTGTTTCTCAATAAAAAAAAATGTTCATTACCATGCCTAGTTTCCACATTTTCCTTAATCGTATAATTTTGAAATATTAAATATATCATGTTAGATAAAAACGTATTAATAAATTTAATTTTAATATAATTTAATTTAATTAATTTTAAATATAATTTCTTGTATATTCTACATAATTCGCGGAACATTGTCGGTATATTTGAATAAAAAACATATAGTTTGTTTTTTTAATGTTTGATTATTTTTTTTTTATTTTATTAACATGTGCTTGTAATTTACTATTTTCAT
>JAQQRT010005857.1:0-26769 GCA_028454225.1 Lasioglossum leucozonium | reverse complement strand
TTCGTACCCCGTCCCGTCTCGCTCCCTCTGCTCGTGCGCCGTACCTTCCTCTTCCTTCCCAAGGGGAAGGGGGGATTTTGGTGGGAGCCCCCACCCCTCCCCCTCCCCTCCCCCTTTGGGGAAGGGGGCATTTTTGGGGAGCCACCCCCCAGTCCTAACCAGGCGGACTTTTTCGGGGGTCACCCCCAGTCCTAACCGGGCAGACATTTTCGGGGGGTCACCCCCGCCAGACCTAACCGGTCGAACTTTTTTTTTTGGCATCGAACGGGTGTCGAACGGGTGTTGAACGGGTGACGAACGGCATCGAACGGGTGTCGAACGGCGTCGAACGAGCATCGAACAGTTGTCGAACGACATCGAACGGATATTGAACAGTGTTAAAGCGTTTCTAATCGAGCATGGGGCAAAAATCTGTTGAACAAAAGAGGGAAAAAGAAGTGTTAACAAAGGAGATTGCCAAGATGAGTAAAGCTATACGAAAAAAAATACTTAGCGCTAAAAGCTGGGAAAATGGATATCGATGCAGTGTTGGAACGTAACTTACAGCCCGTGATTAGACCTTTGAAAGAATTTATTGAAAACACAAAACAGAAGCCAATTCCGGAAGGGACATCTTCAGAGACGGCATCCCCATTGTATCAACAGCAATTGCCTGGGTTTAACGCTACTCCCCATATCGATGTATCGATGTCGTCGCGATGCGAAATGCGTCGCATGGTTCGTTGAAGAATTAGAAAATTTGGCACATTTTGTTAAATCCACTCTATCCAGTAATATGCATATGAAACAGTTATCGACTGAACAGTCTGATGCATTTATCGGTGCAACACATTGCCACATTTGTGACAAACCGTTCGAGGAAGACGATATACGGGTGCGCGATCATTGCCATCTAACGGGGAATTATAGAGGTCCAGCACATCAAGATTGCAATCTAAATTACAAAATTTTGTTTTGTATTCCCATACTTTTCCACAATTTATCCGGGTACGATTCGCATTTTTTATTATCGAAGAAATAGCTAATGCGTTTGAAGGTCATGTCGATGTATTACCCATAACGAAAGAAAAGTACATTTCATTTACAAAAAAAATGTTAAAGACCCGCAATCAGAGTCACGTAATTGTATTAAATTACGATTCATCGATTCGTACAAATTTTTTGAATACCAGTCTCGACAAATTGGCATCTTTCCTCGATACAGACAAATTGACAATTTTACGTTCCAAATTTCAGAATCTTTCCGTTGAAAATTTCATGTTGTTGACACGAAAGGGTGTCTTTCCATACGAATGCCTGGATTGCATAGATAAATTAGACGATCAATGTTTAGCACCGCGCGAATCATTTTACAGTTCGTTGACAGGCGAAACAGTATCCGAACGCGATTATGCACACGCTGAGAACGTGTGGACTTGTTTCAACATAACAACCTTGGGTGAATACAGCGATCTGTATTTTTGAAAACGGCTACATTCTCGAGGTGGGTCTAGAATATCCGCAACGTCTGCACGATGTTCACGCTGACCTACCGTTCTGCCCGACGCGTGACAAACCACCTGGCAAAAGAGAGGTCAAGTTGCTCGCAACGTTATACGATAAGCAGCGTTATGTTATTCACTATTATTTGCGTGTAGACGGGAAAAAGGATACAAAAAAAGCGAAAGGTGTAAAGAATAGCGTTGTAAGGACGACAATAACGTTCGATGATTACATGCAGTGTCTACAAAATGAAATTGTGATGAGCCGTACTCAGACATGCATAAGATTGAAATTACATGAAGTTTGTGGGGTGGGGGTGGGGGTGGGGAGGGGGCCTTGCCCCTCCCCCCGGTTAGGTCTGCCCCGAAAGGTCAATGAACTTGGTCCAGAATCGGCCTACCCTTCCTACTTAATTTGAAATGAATTTAGTGGTTTAATTGACAGTACGCAGTAAGTTTAGGACGTAGAAGAGGATAGCGAGTGAAAAAGAAAGAGAAACAGCGATCGCGACGGTCGGCAAAAATTAAAAACTTATTGTATTGTTTAAAATACCAACGCGATGCTTTATTGCATTTTATATATCGTCGTAATTGAGAGAGATGTTAAATGCCACAAGTACAGAAAATTGTGTAATTATTGCATGCGATAAAAAGAAATGAATTTTTTGTAACAGATTATATAAATTTTTAATGGCGGATTATTCTGAATGTCTTTGTTTCTGAGTCTTTAAATTCTTAAAATCGAAAAATAAAATCCTTTTGTTCTACCAAGGGTAGCTTCTTCAGTTAAAATCTTTGTGTGTAATGATAAACAAAATTACAAAATAATGGGGCGTGCAGATATTATTACGTACGAATTCATCTCTTTTACGCTAACCGAATTCTAGAGGTTCAAGATTCATTGTTCTAATTAGAATAAAAATTTTTAAAACTGCTCTGGTTCTCGTTATTATCCAATTTATGGCATATTTCAACTCCTTCTCATGAGAAAAATAATTCAAGTCTGAAGCGTCCCGAATATCGCAATTCTTCTTTCGAATTTCGCGGGTCGTAAATCCGGTTCGCGCGTTCGCGACGATATCGGGGGCTATGACGTAACTTTATAGTTACGCCTATTTGAAAAATGAATAAGGTCGACACTTAATGGAAAACAACTTTAAAGCATATATTTAACAATGGTTAGAAACTCGGTACAAAGCGTTATAAGTGATGTGGTTTTCGTGATTTTATATTTCGAACTGATCGTCCTGGTTCTGTCACGTATTACGTCGGTTCTGGTCTTGTCCTGAATGGTCAGTATGGGAAACGTTGCGTGAATTCTCATTGGTCTTTAAATGTTTGTTTTAGCGGTCGGAGTGGGAGTCTGTTGCAGTCTTATTGTGTTTTCGTCTGTCATAGTTGCGTGCAAATGTATCGTAAATTAGTTCGTCGCCAGATTGTCCTGTCCAAGATTCTTAAACCTAAGCTGAAGCGGTGTCCGGTGACACCCAAACAGTCCTAGGACCGTCGCCGTCGAGTGGCTGTCCCTACTCTCACGTTCGGTCTTATTTATGACCGAACAAAGTCGTTTAGCAATGTTTCCATATTATAAATTTGAAGTAGAATGAAAATGTAATTTCCATTCTCTCGTCGCCAGTACCTCATTTGAAACAGCTAAAGTTTCACTGAACTTCTTTTCAATTGCAGTATTGTCTGCGCAATGCTAATACCATTTCATTATATCCAGTATTGAGAACAACTTTGGAAATCTTTTTCAATTGAGACTTTGTTTTCGAGAAAATCGGGCTAGAATATTCGACGAACACGCGTGCTATGTATTAATAATTAATGAATATGTAGATATCGGTTCACGCGTCCGATCTTGACGTATCTGTTCTATTTTTTTGCAAATACCAGGCACGCAAACCTAACGGATTATCAAAGTCAATTTTCTCGAAAGCAAAGCCTCTAATGAAAAACATTTATTGCATATTTTCGACATATTTTCGCCCATAGAATCAGCCCTCCACGGTTGCATGCAATACTGGGACACCATGTAGACATATGGAATGAAAAAGTTTACAAAACTTTAATGTCGTCTTTGAAGAGAACGGTTGATTTCCGACTCATGGTTTCGTTCTGATTTTCGTTCCTTGTGACGGGTATTAAACAACGCAAAAGAAAAACACTTTCACCTTGAAAATTATACTCAAGGTCAATTTTGCGGCCACTTTTTTTAAAATTTCACCGTGTATATTAGTGTATAAGGCCAAATAATAAAACTACGCCGACAAAAATAGATATAAAAATTTTTTAAACTAATGACAAATACCACCATAACGTATTGTGAGAAACAGCTCACAATGTAGCGTGAGAATCTTCTTTTTGTTAACGCAACACAGTAGTTCGTGCGCATGTGCAAAGTGATGTTATCTTTCGGACGGCCAATATCAGTCATTTGCGCCAGAATTGTTGACGAGGTAATTACGTTCATCCTATTTTCTTTCATCTGCAATTATTGTTAACACAAATGTAAGTTGTACATACTGTTAATATACTATGTTCTATGAAATACTATTTTTGTTTAAAAAATATTTATATGCTTACTTTAGCTAGAGTTATACAAAAAGTTCCGAATAGTACACCGATTTTTTTTTACTGGTTCAAAATAAATGTCTTATAACTAATATAAAAAATTAAAAAATCAGTCCCCTACTTTCCCCTTTCGATCAATAAAGCGGATTGTTTACAGCTAGTCGTTATATTCTTGTTTACGAATTCTTCG
Organism: Lasioglossum leucozonium; assembly: GCA_028454225.1. Classification (NCBI taxonomy): domain Eukaryota; kingdom Metazoa; phylum Arthropoda; class Insecta; order Hymenoptera; family Halictidae; genus Lasioglossum; species Lasioglossum leucozonium. Next base: position 22,524 of record JAQQRT010005857.1, on the reverse strand, counting down.
CTTGTTTCCCAAATAACTGGAATCAATAGAGATTTAATAGAAAGATTTTCAAATATACTTTCTATTATACGTATTTTGCGGATACTATATTAAAGAAGATTTATTTAAAAAATATTGTTTTGAAACAGCACAGATGGCTATTTTACTTTATGGTTGGTACAAAATGATGATGACGATAATGATGATAACAATGAGGATATAAAATTATATGTTCTTATCGCATACTATATACCACTAATAAAACTACACCAAAATTTAGTGTAAAATTGTTTTTTTTTAATTAGAATAATATGGACCCTTGGCCCCAATTAACCCTAAGGAGCTACTTGTCCAAAAATAATTATTAAGCAGTCTTCTTATAATCATTTCAAAACAGAATATCAAATCAAATCTTATTTTATATTTTATTTCGTAATTTCCCATAAGACTACTTCTATGATTTTTATAATATCTAATCCAGATTTTCCAAGTGAGATGACCCACGGATATCATTGTAATCAATTATGTTTGAGCTTGTCTAAATATGAAGAACGTTTTGTTAGTTTTGCAGTTAAAGCCTCTTTTGACTTTTGTTATTCAATATTTCTTTTTCCTATATCTTCAAGGGATGTTAAAATTATAGCAATTTGTTTTCTACGATTATTAATTAACTGAACTACAGTTGCATACTGCGAATTCAATTAATTTAATTTAGCAAAAATTATCTTATTCCTCCATTACAATACAAATCTTAGCAATGTTTAATGTGCAACTACAAAAATCTGAAAATTAGTGCCTGGAACAGTATTAGGGCAATAACCTTTTTAGGCGGCATGGACCTTCGTGGAAAATACACAAGTCCGTGATCGATCGTCGAGCGTGTCTCGCGAAATACTTCGAGGAGATTAGGGATCGATGACGACTTCCGCTGTATTCCACGAAGGGTAACGTCACTGAACCCTACTGTATTTGAAATCAAAAATAAAAATAATTGCAGATATTATTTCGAAAACTATATTTATAGTTATTTATAGTTATTTTGAATAATTTGAAATATCTATTTATTTTTGTACTAGTGGAAATACTATTTGAAATATTTATTTAATCTCCCAAATATAGGATATATGGATTCCAATTATGTGTTTCTCAACACGAACTTCAAATAGTTACTTGAAATAAATATTTCTGCCATTATTAGTGGAACGAAACTTCAGTACTACCTTATATATCTAGACAATAATAACTGTGCTTATACATTATGGAGTAAGTAAGCTAAAACACATAAATGTTTTGAAAAGCTAAGACATTAATAATCCTTTTTCTTGCATACTTTCTTAATTACTTTCTTCCTCAAATAATTATAAAAAGAAATTAATATTTCATGTTCTTACGCGAACGTTCCCCTTTACGAATTATACGGTGAGGGGTGATTTTAATAAACGACTCAAGTCGACTGTATTTTAAACTTTAAAAAAAATGAAAACTGTTTATTTCAACAAGTTACAATGTTGTGTAGTACCACGTATTAAGAAGGGTGTTTCCCGGTTGAGAGTTCGAGACCGACTGACTTTCTCCTTTTTTTGGGAAAACCTTTAGCCCCTCCCTCATGGCTGTTGATAGAATTGTAAAAAAGAAAAAGTGTTGTGATTGGTCGGAATTTTGCGCATCTGGGAAATATGTGTTTTATGTGCGGGCGACCGTTTTACCGAGGGGTCGGCAGACGCCAGGTAAAAAAGGGCACTCGTACCGACGACCAAATCTCTGACACGTGTTAAATGATTTTACGAGAAGCCATAGCCTATTCTCCCGAAAGTCATAAACGAAAAGGCGCGATGCAAAACAATAAGCAACTACCTGCCGCTGCAGGAAGAGTACAAATCTACAGGGTTCTTGCTAGGCTGTACCTCCTCGAGTCATATTAAAAATAAGGGGCTGATTGTTGACCTGAAGGGTCGAGCAATTAATGAAATGTTATTACTGTTACGCTATGTAACATTTCAGATGTCTATAGTAAGTAAAATACTATGAAATACTAGTTGAAATAATTAATTTGCATTTATCTTTAAAACAATGCTATTTCAAATATTTTTTCCTAATACATTCTACGAAAACTATTATTTCAAATAATTATTTCTAAAACATCACACAACAAATATTACTTCAATTAATAGTTTCAATTAATAGATATTTTCAACTATTCTTCTATGTAGAACTAAGAAATAAAATAAATGCTGTAATACTACTTTATTTCAATAAAAGTATTGTAATTACTATTTCTATTAAATTACTATAAGTAATTACAATTTAGTTAAAATAACATATGCGCCAATTGTCACTATCATATTCGTAATCAGCACGTAAAAATACGTAAGAATCCAGAGTATAAAAAAATCGGAGGTATGGGCTTTTCGGAAGTTTATCCATAAATTATGCGAATGAAAATTTGTATAAAAGTTTTCATCCAATAAAAAATAAAGGTGACTACAATTTTTATGCACATCAGTGCATATTTGTATTCTCTTCGAAGAAGTATCAAGGCGCCTAGGTCGAAAATTGATTAGTTTAGAAGTCATGATTTGTGTCCCAAACGCCCGTATAAGCGAAACACTGATGGTAACATGTGTAGGGAAAAGTTGTTCGGAATCACGTCCTTGACAACACATGTCAAGATCAAGCCCAGTGGAGTATTCTCCTCTAAACGTAAAGTTTCGCCGAAGCATCCGTCTTACGAGGATTAAAGAAAGTAGAAATAGCGATAAGTAAGGTACATATTGTGCTAAGGATACAAACCTGTGTATGCGAGTAAAACATCGAGAAATTACTGACGATGACAGGAACCGGAAGAGCAATAGCTAGAACCCCAGCAATCGCGCACATGCCCCCGATGAACATTCCCGGAAAAGTTTTCGGCGTCATATCGCCATAGCCAACCGTTGTCATGGTCACCAAAGACCACCAGAGGCCGTGCGATATAGTGTCGAATTCATTATTTGGATTATCCTGGAGCCAAAAGCAATATATCATGCAATCACAATTCTTGATTCTCTTAAGCGAATGCGAAAATTCCAATGAATTTTCAGTGTCCGGCACGATCGCTAAAGGTTTGCTGAAATTATACTTTTTTTAATTTTATTACATATATTTTTCATTAATAATTTACAGGGTGCCCCAGCTAACTTGACCAACTTACGAAACTTTATAGGACAATATTCACCTAACCGAAGGGGCAACATAACGATTCGGAAAAAACTTTTTTCAAGGTCATTTTTTTCTAGACATCAAGGCCATCAATTTTTTTTAATGGAACTATATATTTTTTTATCGCGATGTAATACTAGTACCTCTTCAATGACATATTATACAATGACCTTCGTGTGACCTTGGGTATGAAAAATCCAAAACGCATTACAGGTATTATCAGTGTTTAATTTTCTTCACCATTTAATTGCCGTCCGTACTCGGGTACCTTCGAGTCTGTCCCTACCATAAAACGTTTAAAACATTTGTTCTCTAACTTCAGCGCAGAAAATCCCAAATTTGGTCGCCAGATGTGCGACTTTGGCAAAATTCTTGGGAACGTTAAAAATACAGAGTCCTTTTGTTCCGTCCACCCCCAAACTGTCCCAAAAGTAGGGATGACTTCGTTAAAGGTGGGAGGACCGATATGATAAATAGGAGAACTCTCGGTCCTCCAAGTCAGTTGTTGTTAAAAGGTCGAGTCCACATTATACATATATAAAGTCATTTTGAAAATATATTTCGTTAACATAAAAATTGTGTTTGACTTACACATCCTAACAACCCTGTTCCTATAAACAGTGATAGGGTCCAACGCGAGTCGCGACAACGAAAATAAAATTTCGGAACGGAAAGTTACGCCCTTCGTTTGACTTAAAAGGAAGTCTTGCCGCGGACGCGTTCGCATAACAAATTTACTACACTAATTGGTTTGATTGAACTACTCTATTTCAATAAATGTTCGAAATGATGACCATTGTTTTCAATACATTGTTGTATACGGAAAATAAATGATTCTCTGGCTCTTCTAATAGTTTCATTGCTAATATTGAAACATATGCTGTACAGTAAAATCTCTTTCTCTGTTCAACAGCCATGGTTTTATGTTTATTTTATATTTATTGTAGAGAATCATTTATTTTCGGATAAAAAAAATATATAGTTCCATTAAAAAAAAATGGATGATCTTGATATCTAGAAAAAAATGACCTTGAAAAAAGTTATTTCCGAATCATCATATTGTCTCTTCGGTTAGGTTAATATTGTTCTATAAGCTGGGACACCCTGTATATTAACTATTAATATACATGGTGGGGCATTTATCCTGGCCATCTGGAATATCTCAAAAACTAAATTCCGGAGAAAAAAATGTTTCAAATAAAAAGTTCAAATCATAAGAGGGACTGTTGCACCAGTCATATCCATTTTTAATTTTCATCATGTTTTCAAGGTAATTTCAAGGTCAACTTTATTTTTTCAAATGGAAACATATATTTTTCATTACAGATTATTAATCTACGACTTGAAACAGATAACTTTTGTTTGAAACTATTCTCCTCTTAGTCATTACTTTTTACAATATTGACTTTATTAGGGTAAAATAATCTCGGGTAAACTGAAAGGCAATTATTTTATTAATAATAGTACAGGAGAATTGCAACTTAATTACAAGAAAATAAATTAAACAAGTGATTAAAATGTTGGCCTTGTTCCTGGATACATTTTTCAAGACGACTGATAAATGAATTGTTAAATCCAGAGGGTTTAGATCTGGCGATCTAGCAGGTCCAGATACTGGACTGCTTTGACAAGCGAATAACAACTATTGTTATTTGCAATCTTGTTTGTTGCCATCGCATCGTTTGTTGTTATGTTTATAAGAAAAATACGTTTTTTGTCATTTTTATAAAAATATTAAAATAAATTTCTAAGAATTATGACCTTGACAAGATATTTCACGGTCATCAAAATCGGTGAAAAGGACCAACTTCCATATATAGTTGTGGCGGCCCGTGCAAAGAGCACGCCGCCGATCCGCCGACAAAGGTCGTGTACGCGACACCGACCGGCGACCGCTCTCGGCGAACCGCACAGAAATAATTGAGAATCGGTTCCGAGAGCGATCGCCCGTTGTCACACGACTAATAAATGAAGAACGATGTTCGTTTGTCGGAGACGTCGAGGGTTCGACAAGGAACAACCGACGATTCGCTCGCGAGGACCCGAACTGGACGGACGACCGTCCGCGCGCAGAATAAAGATCGTTCCCAGCGAACCGAGTCTTTCCTCATTACACCCGTGCCCCACATAGTTATCGAAATGTTTTAGATACATTTTTTTCTAATGTGACAGACTGCATATCTTGATAAGCGATTTTTACTTATTCAATTGTTTCGACCATGTGCCTCGCGACTGGAAGTCGTCTATAGTCTATGTCTATGTGATGCTTTGGACGGGATACGCGTGTCTACATTGAAGCTGTAATTTCAGTTTTCATATTTCATTCCATGCTATAGCAATGAAAGTAGGACGATTGAAAAAAAAATTAAATTGCACAGACGTGAAATATCTTCAGGAGATATCGTTTAAAGTGTCAAATAAAATGTCGAATGAGTTAGGAAATCACTTTGTGAAACGTCTCGTTCAAGAATACGGAAAGGTGTAAAATGAGTTTATATTCGACTGATATACTCGGCAAATACTCATTTAGAATTAACAGACACCTACTGAACTTTATCTTTCAGACTGCCAATTATGTCAATTAATGACTAATAAACATTTAACGCTAGAACTACCAAGACCGTCGAGATGACGGATTTGAGATTTTTTCTTTTACAAGTAGTGGAATCAAAGAAAAGTTTTAGTATACATATTTCCTTATTCGAGTATATACCGGGTGTACGAAAAATGTACTTCCTGGAAAGGGACGATTCTTAAGGTTATTCGAAGTAACTTTTTCCTTAACGAAAATTTCCGAATCGGTTTTGTCAAGGTGTCATTAACGAAAAACGTCAACCAATCAAAACGCGGCTACAGCAATGTAGTCGTGCTCTGATTGATCTATGGTTTTCGTTAATAATTCGAAAACAAAGCCGCGGAGAATATTTTCGCAAAGGAAAAAATTAATTCAAATTACCTTTGGGACCACCTCTTTCAAGGACATACAACATTTTTCGGACACCCTGTTCAAATACTTTTTGGATCCACTGTATCTTAAACTTCATAGCGCTATACTTAACGTTAGAACAAATTAAATGACCTATTAAACAGTTACCTTGAATTCAGAAATGTTTAGGAACGTTAAACTCTCTACAGTCCCACTATTTTTTTTCAGATATAAAAAACTTGTGTAACGTGAAATTAGGAAATATTAACTTTGTATAAACAAGCAATTAATTTGTAATTTATATTTTATTGTACGTTTGCAACTTTAAAGTTACAATGTGGCACAATATGGTACAATATTTACATAAACGCCATCCAATACCACTCCTTACAATAAAAATTAGAGTGGCTTTGTACGTGCGTCACGTTCATATCAAGAAAGTTGTGGTACGCGAGGTCCAAGTTTTATAAGAAAAGATCCTAAAATGGAACGGTTGCGGAAGTTTCAGCAATAAATTCTATACATTGGTGTAATGAGTGTACAAATGCAAAATTACACAGAATAGAAATAATTCATCTTTTAAATTAATCGTGATCTAAGGGTGACTATTCGGTGAATAGTCAAAGTAAGAGAATTTTTTATTATTATTATTTATTTATTAAGGTCGCATCAAGTGCCAGGTCATTAGCGACCACGGAAGTGCGGATGAAATTTATAGCAGTGGATTACATACAGGGTGTTCGTTTGAAAACATTGCAGCCGAATATCACGAAAAGTATGATAGATATTAAAAAAATGGAAAACACGTGTCCAAGAATTTCGTGGGGAAAAGAGGGAGGCAGTATCACTTGTTTATTTGGGTGGCGTTTTCAAGGTCATTTGAAGGTCAACTCTGCTTTTTTTAATGGATACTATTTTTCCTACCATAGATCGACAGAGTATCAAATTCTGAGTATAAAAATGTTGATCTTCATACGTCCTAAACCTAATAGTTAATGAGATATCAGCAGTAGTCTGTCAGGTACACATTGTCAGATAAACACTGCCGTCTTCGCGAATCACTCGGAGACATTGATCTTTCAACGCGACTTTAGACGTATCAAACTATTGCTAATATCTCATAAACTAATAGGTTTAGGACGTATGAAGGTCAACACTTTTGTACTCAGAATTTGATACTCTATCGATCTATGGTATAAAAAATGGGACGTTCCATTAAAAAAAAAAACAGAGTTGACCTTCAAATGACCTTGAAAACGCCACACAAATGAAAAACTTATACTACCCCCCTCTTTTCCCCATTGAAATCCTTGGACACGTGTTTTACACTTTTTTAATATCTTTCATACTCTTCGAGATATTTGACTGAACAGTTTTCGAATCAACACCCTGTATATGTATACTGTATACCAGGGTCAGGATTTAGTTACTCGCGACGGCCAGTTTTCGAGGGCTACGCCTCCTTTACCCGGCCGCGCGTCTCGCTCCCCGCGGCGGCCGTAGTTCTCAAGGCAGCTCAGGCTCGTACCGCATAGACAATATTCGTGGCGCATTAGGGCGACACCCGTATCAATAGGTTTCCACATTACCGTTGAGGTATTAATGTCAATGCGTTTTTTTTTTTATCAGTGGTATCCCTAGTAGGCTTATTCCACTATGTCGCACAATAATTTCGGACAACAGCTGTAGAAAATCAATTGGCCAGAAAATCAACTGGCCCTGCTGTATACTGTAGTGTGAAAGATAATTTTCTTGTTCTTCTAACAATAACATTGCAATTCAACGGACAAGAAGGCCCTTCATATTTCTTTCTCAAATGAAATGGCACTGTATTAATATTTTTTTTTAAGAGATGTTAAGAAAGTTTGATATGTAAGCAGTTTGTGAGAGACGCACTTATCCTCCTCGAGAGACCCTCATGGGTTTGAGACATTGTATATTTTCTCTCGAGAGGGTAGGTGTGACAAAAGGCGAACGCACTGTCCGCATCCACAGGACCAGGCCAGTCCGCATTTGCTCCTCGAAGCAGAACGATCGTCAAATATAGTTCTTTGTCTTTTACCACTTCGTTCTTTTCCCGGTTCGATCACCGATCCACCCGCAGTCCATCCTTACAGAATCAGAAGTGGGATACGGTTCGAACGCCTTAGTGAACAGCGCACGCAGTTTTTGTGGTTTCCGTGGCTGTTACTACATTTGTGCTTCGGGAAGAGGAATTTCTGCTGAGAGAATTTTGAATTGTGATATAGTGCGGTCTCATTCAGTTGTGAAACTTTTGTAGAACAGTTATTTTTTTTAACAATTGTGTACGTTCGCAAAACTCTGACAGAATTTTGTCTACAACTGCCAGAATTTGTTTTCCACTCAATAAGCAAGTCAAATAATATAACTTTCCAAAATGCCAAGAGGACCTCGCGAACAGCTCAGCGATTTCACAGTAACAGAACTAAAGGAAATCCTCCGTGTGAAAAATTTAAGCACAGGGGGATCGCAAAACGAACTTATTGCCCGATTGATAGTCGCATATCCAGATATAGAGAAACAAATATACACATTAGCAGCTGAATTGGATTGTTACGTATGGAGAACAGATATCATAAATGCACGACATCTGTCTAATATCGTATCTGGCAGGAAACGCCCTAGACAGCCCTTCGTTAACCTAGTCCAGACACCTAATGGAATACAGTAAAAAACAGTATGACGTACGACATTAGATAAGCAACACACCACCCTATTCATTCTCAGGGTGTATAAACCCTTCGATCCTTCCTCTCGTCGGTCAGAACTAGTAGAGTCACGGGCAAAGTAACGTGTCATACTGTTTAGAGTAACCTGAGCAAGATCGGGCTAAAGTTCCCTTTCGGATCAATTCAAGCATTTAGACTCCGTAAAGATTCGGTTGTAAGTCTTTTTGTAAATTTAAGGTTTCTCGAGACCCCGCATTGCCAGTGCGTCACCAACAGGCATTCAATTCACTTAAAGCACACTTTAATCGCGACACTACCAATTGTAAACGAACTATATATATATAGAATATATTCTTGTTGTTTGGTAACTCGCATAATTTAATAAACCCTTAATTATAATCCAACAATCCTAATCTAGTAATTGAACGTTCCCACACGATACAATCTTACCGCTCGGATTGTATCTATTTAAAATCATAAAAGTTACGAGGCCCTACTAACATTCCTTGCAGCTCCCCAATTACGCATTGGGTTCGTCCGCATCCTAGCAGCTCCCTGATTACGCATCAGGTTCGTCTGTGCTTCAACCAACTTCCTAGCAGCTCCCTGATCACGCATCAGGTTCGTCTGCACTGTACATTATCCTAGCAGCTCCTCAGTTACGCACTGGGTTCGTCTGCGTTTGATTCTATTCCTAGAGGCTCCCTGCCTTTGCGTCGGGTTCGTCCTCGACGTCTATAATCCTTGCGGCTCCCCAATCTTGCATTGGGTTCGTCCGCGCACCTAATTAACAAATTGAATCCTCATTCCAAAAAGAGAATAAACCCCTCGCCGGCCTATCGCGTTGCTCACGGCCCTGGCTCGTAACAGGATAATGAAGATACTGGGGCATCAAGCACACCTGCAGAAGAGCGACGAGAGTCGTTTTCCTCAGTTCAAGATACCGAATTTACACGTAAAGAATTTGAACTCCTCAAAAAAGAAAAAGAATTGCTGGAAAGAGAATTACGTTTAGCTCAAATGGAAAGGCACGTTTTGACTCCACCTTACTCCCAGTTTTCGGAAAATAACATCCCCAATATAAACACAAAAGCCATAGCAGAAATGTTAAACACGTATTCAGGTGAAGGTGATAGTTTCACAAATTGGACACAAAGAGCAGATCTGATCAAATCCACCTACAGACTGGAAGAAAATGCAATGAAACTGTTGATTCATCAACGGTTACGGGGAAAAGCGTTAGATTGGTTCCATGCGAACCCAAACAATATAACTCTGTCAGTTGCAGAAATATTTGAACAATTGCGACAACGTTTCGACCATAGGCCGAACAGGCTGGCCCTTCGTCGACAATTCGAACAGCGCACTTGGCGCAAGGAGGAACCCTTTACGGACTACTTCCACGAGAAAATGAATTTGGCCGATAAGATATCTATCCATAAAGAAGAATTGGTAGATTTGATAATCGACGGTGTACCAGATGCAGAGATGCAAAACCAGGCACGGATGCATTGTTTTGAGACACCTGGAGATGTATTGAAGGCCTTTTCAAAACTTCACATTAAAAACACAAAAAAATGCAAACAACGTGACCCCAACGCTAGAAGACCAGGGAACAAGAGACCCGTGGAAATTGCAGCCACCCGCCGCGATGATCTTCGTTGCTTCAATTGCAACAAAGTGGGCCACATGCAGAAGGATTGCCGAAAACCGAAACGCGATTGGGGTTCGTGTTTTGGGTGCGGTAGCAAGGACCATCGTCTCGACAGCTGCCCACAGAGCACGAGATCGGCAGCGACAGCGACGGTACCGGCGACGACATCCCATGTGGCTCAGCCTGCAGAAACCGACGCAGCGTATATGGTACCAATTACATTCAATACTACAGACAATGAGGGTAATACCGCGGGCTACACTATTTCGGCAATGATAGATTCCGGATCTCCCGTCTCTTTGATGAAGCGGAGTGCCGTGCTCGAAAACATGTACAAACCAATAACATTAACAAATTCGCCTTTTTATGGACTCAATAAGTCACCGGTTAATGTTATGGGCATATTTGAAAGTGATGTTCATGTTGACGACATAAAAATAAAACTAAAATTCTTAATTGTTCCAAACGATACAATGTCATATTCGATAATACTAGGCAGAGATTATATGGCAATACCGAAAGTTAAAACTAGCCTTAGCCATACATTTGGAATTTGTTCACAAAATAATTACAGTAGTGATACAGATGGTATTGATTTCCAAAAAACAAATATTGCAAATCGAGTACACAGAAATGCCAGTTACAGCTAAGGAACATTTAAATATCAATCCACAGCTAGACGTACAAACAAAAAAACAGAGTGCAGGAACTATACGTAAATGAACAGACTTTCGAGAATAACGATAAATACCCAAATGTAGAAATGACGATTACATTAAAAAATGAACAACCAATTACGTTTAAACCGCGAAGATTAGCATATTCTGACAAGGAAATGTTGCGGTCTATTCTAGATGAACTCTTAAAAGATAATATCATTAGACCTAGTTACTCCCCGTATGCAAGTCCAATAGTATTAGTACGTAAGAAAACCGGAGAATTGCGCTTGTGCGTTGACTATCGCGAACTTAACAAAATAACAATTAAGGATAATTTTCCCACTCCACTAATTGACGATCACCTCGATCAATTACGAGATAAAAAGTATTTTTCCAAATTAGATTTGAAAAATGGCTTCTACCACGTTAAAATGGCTGACGATTCAATCAAGTATACCTCATTCGTTACACCTTTAGATCAGTTTGAATATTTACGAATGCCGTTCGGATTAACAAATGCACCTCGCGCCTTTCAGAGATTTTTAAATACAGTTTTCCAAAACTTAATTAGAAAGAATAAAATTTTATTATACTTAGACGATATTTTAGTAGCCACAGAATCTCTCGAAGAACATATCGTTATTTTAAAAGAAATATTTCAATTAGTCGCACAAAACAAACTCCATTTTCGTTTAGATAAATGTTCATTTCTATATAACGAAATAACATACTTGGGTTATTTGATTGACAAACAAGGTATAAGACCTAACAAAGAAAATGTAGAATCTGTTTTAAATTACCCAATTCCGAAAAACAGTAAAGAAGTTCTCCGTTTCGTAAGTTTAGCGAGCTACTTCCGCAGATTTATTAAAGATTTTTCGTTAATTGCAAAACCGTTATATGATCTTGTCAAGAAATCAGCAATATTCAACTTCGGTCCTAAACAACACGAATCCTTCAACATATTGAAACAACATTTGGCGAACGAACCAGTCTTAGCAATATACGACCCTAATTTAAAAACAGAAATCCACTGCGATGCTAGCGCTAGCGGTTTTGGATCAATTTTAATGCAAAAGCAACAAGACGGAATCTTTAGACCAGTATTTTATTTTAGTAAGAGAACAACAACGGCAGAATCCAAGTATCATAGTTTTGAGTTGGAATGTTTAGCCGTTATATACACTATAAAAAGGTTTCATATTTATTTAGCAGGCACGCATTTTAAAATAATTACTGATTGCGATAGCTTTCGTTTAACTTTGAATAAGCAGACAGTTAATCCTCGCATTTATAGGTGGGCTCTATTTCTTCAAAATTATGACTATGAATTAGAGCATAGAGCAGGAAGTCGAATGGGCCATGTCGATGCATTAAGCAGATGCCACAATATTTTAGTATTAGAATGTAATACTTTCGAACAAATTCTAGCGCTAAAACAAAATCAAGACAAACAAATTCAGGAATTGCGAAATAATTTAGAAAATGCCGAACACAAATTTTACGAGCTCCGTGACAGACTCGTTTACCGCAAAACTAGAAATAATAAACTAATATTTTACGTACCAGAATGTATGGAGTCGAACGTAATAAGATCATGTCACGATGATTTAGGACATTTAGGTTTAGACAAGGTTTTCGAATGTATTAATCGCACATATTGGTTCCCAAAAATGCGAGAAAAGATTCGCAATCATATTAGTAACTGTCTGAAATGCATAAATTTTTCACCTATTGAAGGAAAACACGAAGGTTATTTACATAGTTTGCCAAAAGAGAATCTTCCATTTGCTACAATTCACATTGATCATTACGGTCCATTAGAAAGAAGCAGTCGAGGACAAAAATTTGTTTTAACAGTTATTGACGGATTTACCAAATTTATTAAATTATACAGTTGCAAATCAACTACAACAGATGAAGTCATCAAACATTTAAAAGATTACTTTAGATATTATAGCAAACCACGCAGAATAATTAGTGATCGCGGTTCATGTTTCACATCTAATATTTTTAAAGAATTTGTACAAAACGAGTGTATTAATCACGTGCTAATTGCTGTAGGCACACCAAGGGCAAATGGACAAGTAGAGAGATATCATCGAATGATCACCCCGATGTTAGCGAAACTAAGTAAAAATCCAAACCATTGGGATAATGCGCTGGAATCGGTGGAGTTCGCAATAAACATCAGCGTGTGCAAATCAACCGGCACGAGCCCTAGTATACTGTTATTCGGGATAAATCAATTAGGCTCATCCAACGACACCCTGAAACCTCTCTTGGAACCCAGTATTGAAAGCGATAGACAATTGGACGTTAAATGCGAACAAGCAAGCAAATGTTTAGTGCAAAAACAAAAAGAAAATGAGGAAATTTACAATAAACGACACAAACCGGGTACTTTGTACAACATTGGGGACTACGTAATGATTCGTAATCACGATGTCACGCCTGGCGTAAACAAAAAACTGCTACCAAAATTCAAAGGACCCTACGAGGTAACTAGAGTTCTTGACCATGATCGATATGTTATTAATGACATTGAAGGGTTTCAAATAACTCGTACACCCTTCACGACCGTAGTTGGCCTGGATCAAATGAAACCGTGGATCCGAGTCTATGAATCTAACGACGAACCATAACATAGAAATATAGTTACTATCGTGTAATACAAAAGTATTTCTATTTTATATACTATATAGTATTTCGTCATCCTTAATTACATTTATCTATACGTTAGACAATAAGTTTATATACATGTATAAATATTACTTTCAAGTTTGCGAACACTTAGTCTTCTGTTTGTAATTTAAGTGGCTATGTCTCCAATATTGTTACCCTTCATTACATTTCCCTCTATGTTTTATCACATGTTTGTATACATGATTAATTAGTTTTAAGTTTGCGTGTATTTAGTTAAATTTTTTTTTAATATTGTAAGTAACGTTGTCTTCAATCCGTTGTTCTTTGTTCTGTTATAACCTGTCATATCATGTTAGCCGAACATTTATATACTCGTGCGTTCCGTTAAAACCAATTTTACTATAATCTATGTTATGTTAATTGTAATCAGAATAAGTTCCATTGGGGCACAATGACAGGGGACTGTCATTTGTCAGGTCTGGCCGAGCTGTAAGCAGTTTGTGAGAGACGCACTTATCCTCCTCGAGAGACCCTCATGGGTTTGAGACATTGTATATTTTCTCTCGAGAAGGCTAGGTGTGACAAAAGGCGAACGCACTGTCCGCATCCACAGGACCAGGCCAGTCCGCATTTGCTCCTCGAAGCAGAACGATCGTCAAATATAGTTCTTTGTCTTTTACCACTTCGTTCTTTTCCCGGTTCGATCACCGATCCACCCGCAGTCCATCCTTACAGATAAATGTTAAGAAATTCCATAGAAAAAATAAATGTTGCATGCTTAAAGAGTTGTGACAAAAGAAAATTCTGAAGCCAGACTCCACGGAGATGTCTAAAGATATTTACAAGGATTGTTTATCCAGGCCAAGAATCGTTTTATTAAACGTTAAAAGTTTACTGCGATCAGATTATAAAGTGGAGCGTTGTATTGTGTCGCAAGTCATCGGGTTACATTTACGTCGAATCATTTCGTATTGTGTTTTGTGTACTATTTATAAAATTGTTTCTACAATTATTCTTTACTCTAAAAAATGATGAGTAATCTTATTTCTTTAAATTGTTGATTGTCTATACTGCTGATTTTATTCGTTTATGATAAAATTGTTTTGCCTTGTATTATTCCTTTTTTATACAAAACTGCGTTTCGTATTGCTACCTGTTGGAATGAGTGTATGTACACCAAAACGAGCGAACCCGAATAGACGCGAGAAAACACTCTTTGTCTTACGTGCCGTGTTTACGGTTGACACGCGTCCTTCAGTTCATATGTAATCCCCATCAGAGCAAGTCGCATTTTCATATAAAGTCGTTAGATACAGAGCATACTAATCTTCATTTAATCATATTCACCTGTCCACTGAGTATAGCCCAGTTTAAGGTTTCAACAGGTTATGGGCCCAGATGAATGTTAATCGCGTTAAAAGATTAAATAAGTGCCACGATACGGAAAAGTATTCGGAAAGTAGTTCATGAGTGCGTAGTGTGCCGGTCGTTCGATACGATACGTATTGAACCTTTGGGAAAGGACAATTACGACACGTGGAGAATACAAGCGCAAGCATTGTTGATTAAAAACGACAATTGGAAGTATGTAAACGGCAGTAAGAAGAGACCCGATGTAACTCAGGGTGCGGAAATGGTTGCAGCGGCGCGAGAATGGGGCGATGCAGACGCGAAAGCAAGATCTGACTTGATCTTAGCGATTAATCCGTCTGAGCTAAAGCAAATTAAGAATTGTAAAACATCGAACGAGATGTGGAAAAAGCTCAAAGATATTTATCAATCAAAGGGACCTGCGCGAAAAGCGATATTACTGAAGCAACTTGCCCTGCGAATTCTTTCGATTCTTTCGAATTTCTTCGATGCCGTGGACAAATTAGAAGATATGGAGGTAAAAGTGAATCCCGACATGTTGGCTGTCCTGTTGTTATACAGTTTGCCCAGTTCGTTCGAGAATTTTCGGGTAGCTATAGAAACGAGGGACGAATACCCTTCACCCGAGGCCCTCAAAATAAAAATACTTGAGGAGAGCGACGCGCGAAAGAACAAAGGGGACGAATCATGCGATAGCGCGATGTGGATTCGAAAGTTAAACAAACAAAACAAAACAATACAAGGACACTCAACACATGGAAACAGTTATAATTCAGAACGGGATAATCCGAGAAATTCTTCGGAAATACGATGTTACCGTTGCAAGAAATTCGGACATCGGGTTAGCGAGTGTCGTACGCGATTCCGCGGAAAACAGCATTCAACCGCAGGTATGGTTGAAGGGGATTTTCCTACCGATGAGGGACCAGACAAACAAGTTGCTCTCCAGATTGGCGAGAAGACGAACGGACAACCGAAGAAGACGATGTGGTGTCTAGACAGTGGATGTTCGTCGCATATGAGTAGCGAGAAGAAGTCTTTCAAAGCAATGAGGCCGTCTCCGTGTGGTACGTTGAACCTAGCCAATAACGCGTCGACCCGAGTGAAAGGTCAAGGTACGGTTTGCTTGTCCACGAAAAAATCTGGCGCGAATACAATGTTAAAACTTCGCGAGACGTTGTTTGTTCCCGACCTTCGCACGAATCTTATGTCCGTCGCAAAAATTACCGATAGCGGATTTGATGTTTTATTTACAAAACATAACGCCCGCGTGCCAAAGCCTAACGGAGAAATAGTTTTTGCTGCCGACCGAAGCGATAATTTATATTATATTCGCCCTACAGCCTTTCTAGCTGATTTTGAGTCGGACTCCTTAGGCGGTATAGAGTCATGGCATAGGCGTCTCGGGCATATTAACGAGGAAAGTCTGCGGAAAATTAATCGCGATGAAAGTGTACGCGGTGTGTCATTCAAGAAAAGCGAGAAGTCTGATCGTGCGGTTAATGTAGTTGAAATAATACATACGGATGTATGCGGTCCGATAAGTGTAAAGTATATTTTCTGCGACAGAAAAGCGTAGCGTTATCTGTTTTTAAGAAATTTAAAAATCAAGCAGAGAATCATACGGGGGGCGCGAATCAAATATTTACAGTCGGATAACGGACGAGAATTCGTAAACGACGAATTTAATAGATATTTAGATTCTTGCGGAATCAAAAGGCGGCTGACGGTAACGCATACACCTCAGCAAAACGGGGTCGCAGAACGAAAAAATCGGACCCTCGTTGAGACAGCGCGATGCTTACTCCTTCAAGCCGATCTTCCGAAACGATTTTGGGCCGAGGCGGTATCTACAGCAAATTATACGCGTAACAGATGCCCCTCCCGAGCCCTTAATGGTGATACCGCATATCATTGCTGGACGGGTAAAATACCTGACGTTTCACATTTTAAAGTATTTGGTACTAGGGTCGTCACGTTAAATCGGAACCCGCAGAAACCGAAATTCGATTCACGCGCGAGAGAAGGCATTTTCCTCGGTTATTCGGAAGAGGCGAAGGGATTTAGAGTATGGATTCCAGAGGAAAATCGCGTTAGATATTTCTCGAGATATTAAACCCGTTAACGAGACATTAAAGAAGAAGAGTCATTTTTCGGAAGTAGATATAGATAATGATACAGTCGAGCCCAAGATCGCGACGGGAACAGAGCAGGCAGATCGCGACGGTGAAATAATAGATTCAGATGAGAGCATCATTGAAGTCCTTGTCGATCCCCCGCGAGAACCCGAAAGCATAACAATACGTACAAGCGAAAGCAGTGGATCGTCACGTGAACACGTAGATACAGTAGATAATCTTGCCGTAAAAGATTACTTGGAAAACGAGAATCCTCGAAAGATAAAATATAAACCGGGGAGGCCTCGAATTATACGAACAGGGAGCCGCGGCAGGCCGAAAAAATCGCGCAACACGATTGAAGTCGAAGATAACGTACAGATTGAGGAAGGAGATGACGACGTATTTGAAAAAGATGCTATCGAGCCGTCAAACCTTCCAGAGTCCGCGAGCATTGCTGAGATACCCTTGCGAGATGCGCTCTCAGGACCGAACGAAACAGAATGGCGTACGGCGATTCGAAAAGAAATAGTAGCGATGTTAAAAAATGACGTTTGGGAAATAGTTGATCGCCCCCGCGATCGCGAAGTCATTGGCTGCCGTATGGTTCTCTGCGATAAAATTAGTGCTAACGGGCAAGTAAATCGTAGAAAAGCGCGCTTGGTCGCTCGTGGCTTTTCACAGCGACCGGGATTAGATTTCGAAGAAACTCACGCTCCGGTAACAAGGCTAAGTTCGATTCGAATGATAATGACACTGGCTGTCGAGTTCGATATGACAATTCACCAATTGGACGTATCTACGGCGTATTTAAATGGCGAAGTTGATAAAGATATTTTATGGAGTTGCCAGATGTCCTTCTCGAGTCACTACGAGAGATTATATCATTCGAACCGAATGTGTCTAAAATGAGAGCACAACAGATGTTAAGCAAGATTTCGAGTGGTGATAAAGTGTGTACAATTAAGAAGGCCTTATATGGCCTAAAACAAGTAGGTAGGCAGTGGAATATACGCCTAGACACAGAACTGCGAAATACTGGCTTTACCCCACTACATGCCGATCCGTGCGTATACATTCTTCGAAAAGGGGAGCAATTTATGATTCTAGCCGTTTATGTAGACGACATAGCGATTGCCGCTAGAAATAGTGCGTGGCTAGAACGCGTAAAGAAAATTCTCATGCAGAAATTCGAAATGACAGATTCCGGAAAAATTAATCATTGTTTAGGAATCGAATTCCAGCATCGAAATGGTGTAATAAAAATGCGACAAAGCGGTTACATTAAGAGAGTGCTAGAAAGATTTGGTATGCAGAATTCGAATCCTGATTCCTCCCCAATGGATCCTTCACAAAAACTCATAAAGCCAGAAAAGGTGAGCAATGAGGCTAGGGATTTTCCTTATAGGGAACTCGTAGGATCACTCATGTATTTGGCAACAGCCACACGTCCCGACATAGCTTACGCAGCGAGCGCACTTAGTCAATTCCACTCGTGTTATGATCGTGAACATTGTATGACAGCGATGAAAGATGTATTTACATTCGCGTTTTGAGGGGGAGTGTTGGAATGAGTGTATGTACACCAAAACGAGCGAACCCGAATAGACGCGAGAAAACACGCTTTGTCTTACGTGCCGTGTTTACGCATCCTTCAGGGCGTATGTAATCCCCATCAGAGCAAGTCGCATTTTCATATAAAGTCGTTAGATACAGAGCATACTAATCTTCATTTAATCATATTCACCTGTCCACTGAGTATAGCCCAGTTTAAGGTTTCAACACTACCAAAATTAATTTATCAAAAACTTGGCTAAGTATAATTAAAAATTGTTTTACTACTTATTTGCTTCTCACTTCTCTAACTTTATTTGTTCTTTAATAATTAATATGATAGAATAATAAATGCTAAACTTTGGAAATAACTATGTACTTTTAAAATGAAAAAAAAATTCCGTATACAGACTTATCAGTAGATTACAGGTGTTTATGCAAAATCGGAATTGTCTGCATCAAATGTAAGAAACAGAAGACACGTTAAAATTTCTTTTTTTGTTTAGTGAACCTAATAAATTAAAAATAGCATATCGATTAAATTTTTTGAATTTATTTGCTATCTTATTAGCACTAAATAGCATATCAATTAAATTCTTTGAATTTATCTGCAATCTTAAATCGCACCAACTTATTTTTGTCATAAATGCATCAAATCCGCAGTCTAATTATCAGACATACCTAGATATAAGTTTTCTTTTAAGAACAACTGTAAACCGTAGTGCTAATCATTATTGCAAATTAAATGAATTACCATTTCGTTTCTAAGGACAACGGAAGCATACAGGGTGTCCCACGTGACTGTCGCCGCGATTTTTCAGGTACTTCCGGTATCCAGATAAAAAAATATTTGGAACAAAATTCATTAGTTTTTATTCGGCTACAAAATGCAATAGAAAAAATTGCAAAAAGAAATTTCCTCATGAAAAATGAAGGTCGCCTTAATTTTTTAAATGGCACTACATTGTTTTTAGTACATAAAATTAGTGCTTATATTAAGATGAGTTCAACGCCCTAGTATTATATGACCTTGACATGACCTTAACAGTGAGGTCTTAACAATAAGCTGGGCTGGAGTTCTCGATATTTCTTTCGAGAGATCAATATCATGATCAATATATGTATCTCCCGAAAAATCGTGGCAACAGACACCCTGTATATTGCAAGTTTAATGTGTATATCGAACATTATTTTACTTTGATAATGCAATTGATGTCTCACATCCAAAAAGAAGAGGATCAAATACTTACTTTCGATGAACTGATTTCAACTTTTGTGTCATTCTTTAATGTCCTTAAGGAATACAAATGGTGGCTTTCAGTCGAAGAAGTCGTTAATGCATTTTCGGCCCCCTTCTACTGTTTTGATGCGTGTATCAAAGAGATTATTAGATTATATTAGGACCACTAGATCACTGAGTATCAATCAAACGGTAGTAGGTCTAATGAATAATCTGCACGAGGGAGAAGCCTACTTCGTCCCTATTACATTCCTCCAACGAAGGAATTGCTATTGTAACGTTCCGATGGACAATCTGATCAAATTACAACACGACTCTTCAATCTTGAACATTTAGGAAGACGTTACGTAAAACAAATAAGATTGCCATAATAAAACTTTTGCCATAAGCAACGTAAATACGCTATAGTTTATATTAATAAATTATTATGATATTATGATTAGGATATTATGATATAATAAATTGGACGAATTATTTGTTGAATTAAGAAGGAATTAACAAATTTTCGACATGTGATAGAAAATGATTTAAAATTACAATGAATGTAAAATCCAATTATTAATCGTGGCTACTTATTACTAAATAATCAGTAAATATTGATTAATGAATAAGAGTGACTCAGAAGTTATTGTAATCAATGTTTGTTAGAAAGAGCGCTTCGCGAGAATACCATATATGAATCTAAATTCTTACAGCACCACCTTTCGTGCAACGCCACAAAACTGTACCGGCGTAATCACTTATTTTTCCCTTCCATATAAAGCCTTCGATAACACGTGTACAATTTTACTCCCCGCGAATCCAAAGAAATCCTACAATCATCAATGTTCATGATTGCTTTATATTAATTATGAAATGATTACGTTTTTGATTATGATTTAATCTGTACTTTTGCAACAATACCAACATTGTGAACATTTTTTTAGATATATATTGTTTACATATTTTTACATAGAAAATCCTTAGAACCAGTTATCTAATATTTATTTTTAGTGTAATTTGCTTTTAATACAACTTTCAACGTACAGATACACATTACAGATCTGTGTAAAATATAATTAATCATTAAACGATTTAAAAATTACTGAAGGTAATCATGATTACTAATTTATTTAAACGATGATTGACTGATTAATGATTGCTAATTACAGAAAGTAATCACGATTACTGATTTATCGATTGAATAATCGATTACAGAAATCGATTACAAAAAAATTAATCACTATCCAACTCTGGTGTTAGCAAACACAAATCTTGGGTTTTAGTGTCGATGTAAATAGTCTACAAAATTTAAACAATACCTTTTTCGTTAAGAGCCCGGTTGGGTCAACGTGTTAGGTGTTCGACTGTGGACGTGCTTACACAAAGTTCGCGCCCGGCTTACGTCTACATTTTTCGTTAAGAAATATTATAATACAGTAATGCCTTGATCTAAGAAAATGGAAGCCATAGGATCTACGAAAAACGAATATCCCCTCCACTGCGGAGTCCATCTCCTCTCCATCTCTTTTCTTTTTTAACGTTTGACTTGGCATTTTTTAAACTAATTTTTTAATGTTTGTAATGATCTGTTTTTCCAAGTGTTCTGTAGGGGCTACCATAATTTTTATTTATTTTTGCTAGTGGTTCCTAATTTTTCGATCCAATTCGTGCCATAGAAGCTCTGTCAGATTAATTGTTATAATAATATAATAGCTATTTTATTAAATCTCAAACGTTAACGATTCGGGTTTGAATCTACTAACATCCTTAGCCACGTTTGCTAAAAATTGTTTTTCTATTGGAGGAACAGACGGTGTTGTTTCGTTCTAGACCCGCTAGAGGACTCATCAGTAAGGCTATCGTGTTTTTATGACAGTAAAACCATACAAAATGTCCCCAATGAATAAGATGTATAATTATAATGTATAATTATAATTTGCAATATAATGTATAATTGTATATTTTAAATTGTATATTTTATTAAATGTATATTTGCTTATAATGTATAATTATAAATTGCAAGAGTTAGGAGCCAAATAGAAGGATCGTTTTCTTTTTAATTATTCTAAAGTGTTAAAAATAATGTGCTGACGTACCTAAATTTTTTTAATTGTTCCTCTGTTTTAAAGGATTTAGAATGAATGAATTTGTTATGAATAATATGAATATTCTAATAATTGGATAAGATAAGAACAATACACTATATTCCTTTCGATATTACTATGGCTTGTGTAATAGCAACCGTGATGTTTACTATTATTTATATTTATAATGTGATGTATTATTATTTATTTATTATTATTACCGAAATTATTATTTCATTGGGTTACGGACAGGTTAATAACGTCCTCTCCACGATCCACTTACTTGAAGACGTTCCGCATAGAAGATAAAACTGGCGAAGACAACGATGCCCAGAACGAGAAAGAAGACCAGCAAGGCTAATTCCTTAGCAGACGCTTTGAAGGTATGAATCAAGATCCTAAGCTCCGGAGAATGCCTCGTCAG
>JAQQRT010005856.1:0-10000 GCA_028454225.1 Lasioglossum leucozonium | reverse complement strand
CGAGCAATTAAAGGTGGATCCTGAGAAACGTGCTCGTAGATCGTGTTCGTCCGGTGGCCGCTCGAGGGGGACGCACTCGCGCGCGCGTGCGAGAGAGAGAGAGAGACCAGTCGGATTAGAAACCGTGCTCGACGACGAAAGACACACCGGGACGGGTTCCGTGTCGTTTCAAGACAAATTGCGCGTCTGAAAAATGTCCCTGAGCGGTTCCGCGACACTTCCGGCCTCGCCGCGCCACGGTAGAACCTGTTTCAAACCAGTTCCCGCGGCTGCCGAGCATTTTTCACCGGAGCTTGCCGACCCTGTGTTCATCCCTTCGCTAACAGATGGCGGCAACCTGCTCGAATCCCTTCGTTTTCCACCTCCATTTACCAACATCATCATCATCCTCGATCCATCGTGAATAGTTACTAAAGTCATTTTCTCTCGAGGATCATTCATAGGTGAATTAAATATATTTTTTTTCCATTAGCGCTGCTTAGTGAATCTTGACAAGAGATCGAAATTTTCTGCATCAAGAAACGATGGATAGGAGCGAATGTTGTTAATACGTTATTAGCGTTGATCCAATCGGTTTTCGATCAATGATCTCCGAAATCGATCGAAGGCAACTGTTCAAACGGACTCGCTGTCTGGGAAGGGTTCCATTCCCAGATTAGCCGATATGTTCCCGTTCGGGTCTCCTACGGAGCGTGCAAATATTTTGCTCGTTCAGCGTGTCGACCCGTAGTCGGTATCTGTCGGACAATATTTACATCGGCGTGGTGTAAAGTCCAATGAAATCATTACTCGAGGCGCCTGTCTACGCTGCTGTGCCCGACATTTTCTCATTGAAGCCAAACCGTTCGACAGACAGAACTGTGATGCCGATTCGTTGTACTGACTTTAGGTGTTCTGCACGTTCCACAGCTTTGCGATTCTTAAATTGTCCATCGTGATCACATAAAAATCCTACAGTGACAAATAGCGGATCTTTATGCGAAATAAAAATTTTCTTCAATTACAAGACACAGTATAAGAGAATTTGTTTATATATTTAATAATTTTAATAAATCGGAGATAACATATGGACGTTCTTAAATTGTATTAATGTTTTTCCATCACATCCACAGATTTTTGCCGTTAGTGCATAAAAATCCTACAGTGATAAATAACGCATTTATAACAAAAATGAGTAGTTGCAATATGAAACGGAAAAGAGTTTTAAAAAATTCAAGAGTATCAATAATATTACTAGACTGTGGATCTTTATGCAAAATAAAAATCTTTAGCAGTGATTGTGGGAAGCAAGAGTAAAATTCATTTCATCCTCTAATAGTTCTTTTACACTGAAAACAACATAACTGTTCTTAGAGTTAAAAAATTTGTTACTGTTTTATATTTCATGTAACCAATTTCTTCATAAATGCATAAAAATCCATAGTCTATACGTTACATTTGACTTACTAAAATTATTAAATGAAGAAACAAATTGTGGCTTTTGTTCCTCGCAAAGAAACGCAGAGAAAATATTTTGATTTTGCATATCCGCAGGATAAATAACGTAGAACGAACAGAGCCCCGAGCAACACGAGCCGAATCCAGCTGGTCCAGCGTTCGTCCAGCGCGTCGGCAAATTCTACGGAAGAAATTTTGAAGATGTCGACGAAAGTGTTCCCGCGAAGATCTCGAGGAACGGGTGAATCGGCCGCACGTGCCGGAAGCGGAACACGCGCGTCGAAAACGCACGTGATCCACGGATAAACAACCGAGCTCGAACCGGCGCCGAGTACAGAGAGAATACAGCCTCTGGATTAAAGGTAAAGGCTGGTTCTCAGGGAGTCGGCCGGCAGGCACGAGGTTCCTGTGTGCACGAGGTGGTTGCGTGCGGCACGTGTGATCGTCGGGGATCATCGTTTGCTCGCGAAATCAGCCGATATAAATGCACATTCGCGCGGCCCGGCCGCGGTCGCTCGGCGTCGTTCCGGCTGTCTGCGAGAGCGGCTTCCTTCTCTCGGCGTTATTACGCGGCCCCGGCATTCCGTCGGTGTCATCGAGCTCGGCGAACAGGGAGAGAGAGAGAAAGAGAGAGAGGGAGAGAGAGAGAGAGAGAGAGAGAGAGGATCACTCTGGCAACCTCCGGGATATCGCTGACATCATTTCACCGAACAGCTCGTTCCCCGGTCAACGGTGCCCGCCGAAGGCCCGAAATTACTCGAGAATAGGTTCTTCGTCGCCCTGGTATGCGCACTGCTCAGACCAAGATGATTCGAAGGTCGTGCAGGGTCAAGGGAGCTCTAGGATTCGAGATAGTCGAGATTGCGGCTGGGAGGATTCGTTGCACGGGTCCTTCCGGGCAACGCCAGAGTTGAAGTTAGGTTCGTAGATGACGACGACGGGAAGAAGAGTAGACACGAAGAAAGCTCGAGTCCTGAATCTATTTGGTGGATGATCCGGTTGGGATTAGACGTCGAAGTTTGTTGAGTTGTAGACTTTAATGGGACGAAGGTTTCAGGCGAAATGAAAATCGAGGCTTCTAGGATCAGGCTTCTAGAGGAAATAGGATTCGGTGGCACGGACAAGGTGTATCGGCTTACAGATGACTCGTGCCGGAGCGGACCGGCGTGGTTCGCACGTGAGTCATTCGGGCCGCGATCAACGAGTTGCGCAAGGAGCATGATCGCTCGCCTGCTGCGGAGGCGTCGTATAGAGCATAAAACGCGCCGCACCGCGCCGAGCCTCGCGCCGCGGGTTGAAGGAGAGGCCAGAAAAACAAAAACAAGGAGAAGAGCAGCCCGGCAAGCGGGGACACGTCATCGAGGCGCGGCTTACGCGAAAACCGGGACACGACGTGTGTCGCAGATACGTCTGTCCCGATTCTTCTCTCGACGCCATTGGACGACGACCACAGGTGATCGTTGGACTGCGGATTTTTCTGCGAGATGAAAATTTTTCGCATCGAAATTTAATGTTGTTTCTTCAGTTAATGATTTTGATGGAGGCAACTTCAATTTTTTTTAATTTTTCCCAACAAATTTGAATCCTACTTAACTTTGCTGTGAACGCATAAAGATCCGCAGTCTAACGATCGCTGAGCTGAAAGGATTGAGACAGAATGTCGGAAATGAGTGAAACTCTCCATAATGGGTGAAACAGCTCAATAAAAATCTAACGTTGCTGAAAATTAAACATCCTATGAAATGTTGTGCGTCGATACACACGCGTTTCGTTCGCACACCGATACCCGCACGCGTACGAACTGAACGTTTTTCGCCGGAAAACTCGAGGGGATTCCTTCTTGCAGCTTTTCACGAGGTTTCGCGAAAATATTGTTGTTTGTAACGCTGTTACTGCGACAGTCAGGTGAGGGAGGGTTGGAGGGCTGGAGGCGGGGACAAAAGGCGGGGCCAAAGAGAATGACCGCGTGTTTAGCATTTTCTGTTGAAAATACGCGGCGGTTCTGCAGCACGCGAATGCAACCGTCCGCTTATTGTGACGTTTGGATAACACGCAACGTGACTACAAAGTATCGCACAATGCGGCATCCGGCAAAAACGATACAGCGACACACTGCTCGCTGCGTACACATATTTCCACGTGATTCACGCGACGACGCTTTTTGCTGGATTTTATTCGACCGGGTAGGTTCTTGTCGGACGCAGCCGGTTTTTCCCTTTCGCTAACAGAGCCACCACCGCGCGCCGTGTCCGTCCACGTTCCATTTCCCGTTCTGTTTATTCCGCCAATTAATTAGCACCATTACCATTCACCCCCGCGGATCGATCCCGATCCACCGTCCCGGAAGTAATCGATTTCTTGCGAACCTCTATCCGGCTTCACGCTCGATGATCATCATTCGGAGGTAAACGGCGTATTTTGCAAACCCTCGCGATTAGTTGAGCACGGTGTTTATCCCAAAGTAACGAGCTTTGCGTCGAGAACTTTTTTATTTCCCCACGATTTTCGCACCTCGTCGATTATTCGGCGATGATTTCCAACCTCCTCGTATACCGTCGATTATTCACCCTCTGCAACCCGGGTCTTGAATTTTTTTATTTACCATTAATTAAGCATTTTTCCAACGATAATATATTAAAATAGTATTTTATTATCATATAATAATTTTTTAAAACCCAGCACAAATCCTCTAAGGGTTAAACTAGAGATACATGTCCACGCTTATCAGGACATCATCGACCGATCCAACGGAGGGAAGTTGCGCAGGGGTAGTTAGCCCTCCTCGCGAGATCGGGATGCATTACTTATGGCAGTACAAGCCGGGCGTCTTGTAAATTTAATCAAGGGATGCGCTTCCGCGTGTTGCGCCCGATGTCGGGATCGATTACCGTTGCTCAGGAATTTATGAAATATCGGCCAATATCCCGTTTCTACCGTAACGCGCCTCTTATTTTTCCCTTCCCACTCCTTTCTCCCCGTGCCCACCGTTTACCCACCCCCCTCTTGCAACAAGCTTTCCCTTACACTCGCTCCACAGCTTACCGGAGCATCCCTCAAGGACTCGTCCCGAAGAATTCTTCTCTAGCAATGAGTTCCTCACCGGAGGACACAGGCCGGGCTCGATCTATCCGTAGATCCACGATTTTATTAAAATTTCTGTCTGAGTTATTAGCGGATCATGGTTACGCGGACTCGCGCTTTTGTTATGCGGCATTCCCAATGAACTCCGGGAAAAATCGAATAATCCCGAGGAACATCTCGAAAATGGAGTCACAATCGTCTGGATTTATTAAATAAATAATTGATAAATGTTACACTATTAAATTTGTTACACTTATAACTAGTCTGCGGATTTTATGCATTTATGGCAAAAGTCGACTATTTGCAACTTATAACAGAGAAACAGTTAAATATTATTTATTTATTTAGGAATGTCAATGCGTTATTTTCAAATGCTTAGAATAATTAAAACAAAAGAAGACCCTTTCATTTGGTTGCTGACTCTTGCAATGTATACAGAAAATTTCTGTTTTTCATAAAGATCCCCAGTCTACTTGTGACGAACGATCTTCTATCTTTACGTTAAATCGAAATGTCGTGGAACGTACTTAAAAATTCGTCTAACGGCGCGCATACGATAAAAGACGCGCGACCGTAGCAGTTCGCGGAACGGTCCGGCGAAGTATCGCGACAATGGTGGCCGCGTTGTCGCGACATTAAAGGCGGTAACGGTGGATGATCAGACGGAAAAGGTATCGCCGCGAATGACTCACAGGCCATCCTTCTCTCGGTGGATATCGCTATCCCCTGGCTGTCCTCCCGCCCCCGCAGTTGCGGCCGCGATTCCACGTACTGCATCTGCATGTTAAGTTAGATTGGCTCCGGGAGAACTGAACCGTAAGCCACTGGAATATACGTTGTCTTCTCCCCCGCGTCTTCGGCCTTTCCTCCCTTCCTTCGCGGTACAAAGACAGGCGAGCACGCGCCCGCACACACGCAGGCAGATTCATGCACGGAGACGCATACATATATGAGACAGTGGTGCACAGGCGCGCGTAGATTCGCAGAGGACACGCAGACGAGTCCGTTCCCCGACGCGTGCTCCGATGGTATTTGCATATTTCAAATTATTTCGAGGAAGATGCTAAGTGGAGCGTCGCTTCTGTGCAATGGAGCGATCCTCCCTTCGTCTTCGTCGCTTCTTTTCGTCGTTCTACTCTGCCCGCTTCTGTCGCAAGTACGCGAGTGCACACCGACGTTGCGGAATCGATTCTCGCGAGATTCTCTCTTCAGCCTCTTGCCTCGTCTTCTCTCTTCGCGGAAAGAATTAACCCGAAGAGCCTCGGCAAACAAGCCCGCGCATGTTCTTTTTTTTCCCGAGGATGATATCCGGGTTATTTAATATCCGATTACCTGCCGAATTTCCCGGAGCCCCGGGTCCCGTGGGAATCACTAACACTGTTTGTCAACGGCAACAGATTTCATCGACAATCCGACCGGATTAGCCATACGATATTCAGTAGTGATCTGAGAATGTTTTGCGCAGGTTTTTCTTTCTTTATGCGATACTCGAGATGCCGGATTCGATGTTTGTCCGAGAGTGTGGTCCCGTGTCGAAGGGGATTAGCTTATCTCGATGCTCTTTATTTTGGTGTAGCTTCTTTCGGTTCGTTGACGGTTCGAGAAGCTCGAAAGATTTTCGCGTTTATTTCGCTGGCGGACGAGGGTTGAATTTGTTACAGTGAAATTGGAGAGGCAAATTGTTGAGGCAAAAATATCTACTTTATTTCTGATAACGTAACAAATGTTTTTAATAGAATGTAAATGGTATCGCAAGGTGAATTCTTTGCAAATGTTATTTTTTTTCAAGGTTACTTTTTCCCGGAGTGTTCACTTGAATTTTCAATTTCAAAGGTTATTATACACATCTGAATTTTTTTTTCTTATGACCTTGATAACGTTGAAAAATTATCTTGGGGGGAAAAGTGTTCTTGTCAGATATTGGTCCATCGACACTAGGGTGAACCTTAGCTACACATACTGAAAATTTTGTTTGCGAGATTTTTCACGCCGCCCTAAATACAGTACCCTAAATACGGTATTTGTCCTGGAAGAGAATTTTGATCCCGCAGTATCAAGGATTTACAAACCTTCCGAACAGAGGGCTAGATCGCGCAACCGAAAACGACGAGAGCATGTGAAATATCGAAAGTTACCGTGCTATACAATATACCAGTGTTTTTATGCATGCTATATGAGGCACTATGATTATATTTGTAGGAACAGAATCGTTTAAAGATAGAATATCTGCTCTTTATTAGCGTAATGCGACAGAAATACAAAGGATGTAGTGCAAGTGTAATAGAAAATGTGTCCGTATTCGCGAAGTGTGTCGTAGCCGTAAGTCGTAATCGAATTCGTATTTCGTAGTCGTGATTCGTTATCGTTGCATTTACTGAAACAGAAAGGTTTTTTCGTGACCTAGCTAGGGTAAAGGCGATGACATCGGCTAGATTTTGGGACATGACCTTACCTGTTCATTCCCCGGTCCTCGACTGTTTACGTTTATGGTGACTGCCTTGCACTACGTGACGTCTAATGTTTTTACCTTCGTTCGCGGATCTAAGTTGTTTTTGCACTCGTGACCTTTGTTTTCGGTATCAGGGCAACGACTCGTTACCCCCTTGCCATATAATAATTCCCACATATTGCCTGTTTCAAAACTTCGCGCTAAATGTGCCACGTTTTCCCGACGTCTGATCAATCTAAAATTTTGAATATATTATTTTCTCATGAAATGGAACAATATTAGGGACCGGCATGCCCAAAATTTCGTAGTCGAAAAATAAGGTCCACCCTAATCAACATCCATGCTGATTCCGTAAGAAATAGTTTTTGCATCACAATAACATGAAGAGATATTTAGGTGGCCTCCATGGTATTTCATGGTTATCGTATTATAACGTAGAATCTGTGGACCGTCCATTTTAATATCGAATGTCCGCACGTCTACCAAGAGAAAAGTCTACTGTCCATCCCGACAAGTCCATTAACAGTTCCAGGAAACGTCTTCTCATCTTTCCCCTCCCTTCTCCTCCTCCTATCATCCTGTCTTTACAACCCTTTACTGTCGCCAGAGAAACGTCATAACAACATCGACAAGAGTACCATTACTTACGTGCCTGACTGTCTGGACCATCCGGCAGTCTTTCATCCGATCAATCAAGCGAGTTCACGATCCAAGACGTTTGTCAATCATCGTATCACTATTGTCGCAAGAATAACATGGAAATTGCGTTCGTATTTGCCGATGTGCAATTTTCCTTGCAGAGAATAACCCGAGCAGTGGCGCAACTACAAATTTTCGGCCCCCCTGCAAATTATAATTTTGGGCCCCCTTTTTTCTTTCGATATTTTTGTAGAATTATTATTAGGATTTTAATATTATTATAATGTGTGCTATGAGTAAAATTCCTCCAAGGAAGGAGAATTCTAGAAACTCCATAAACGCAAAAATTATGGTTTCCTTCTATCAGTGTACTTTTAATTTAATTTAAATCAGGTATCGTTTTAGTAAAATTACAAGATAATAAATACAAAAATTTTGCCCTCCCCCCCGCAAAATATAATTTTGGATCCCATTTTTTCTTTTGACATTTTTATAGGATTGAGATTTTTTAAGTGAGTATGTTTTCTTTTGTCAGTGTACTTTGAATTTAATTTAAATTAGGGATAGTTTTAATAAAATTAGAAGATAATAAATGCAAAAATTTTGGGCTCCCTCCGATTACGGGTCTTGCCAAACGTGACTACCCAAGTATGGTATAACCTTATACATATAAGAATAAGTATAAGAATAACAGTATAATTATTTTTTAAAAATTCACCTATTTGTTATTTCGCGAAGAAGTTCGAATTTTAAATGATCATTCGAGCCACACGGTATTTAACTAATTCGCACGTGTCGCAACCGCGTAAATATCCGCGGAGCAGTAATCGTATATAAACGGCGAGGTTAATGGTAAAAGCCTCTTTTTTCGCGAAACAGCAGGGACTGTGAAAAAAGTTACGATCTCGCGCTGATCAAAATACTTTTAACTGGCGGAGCGGGCTTTGAGCCTTCTGCCTGGCCCGGCTCGGTCGACAGCCTCTAAAAATCATGCTCTTTTATCTGTTGTGTCGTTCGCCGGACATTTTGCCGTATTATGTGACGTGAGCTTGTTTATTGGCCGGTTCGTTACGATCACTTTGCCGGATGAGTAATATCGTAAACGGTTCTTTTAGCATCTACTTCCGGTGCTTGCGCTGATGATGCGGCTACGATATGTTCACCCAATTATGTCGCCTGGTTCACGTTCATATATATACATATATACTATACTTTCGGGTGTCACGACTCTCTTGAGATTATATCGGCCATAATTCTGCGAGGGTGGATTCGCGTTGTCCGTCAGCTAACCGGCTAGGCTGTGTAATCTCTCGGAGGATCACTGCCCAAAATCTCCGACATTCAGAAACCGTCTCCAACGAGCCTCGTTCGCCATAAATAATCGATACTACTCGTGTAGAATATTTAAATAATAAAAGAAAAATTATTTCAAGCCGCGACGAGCAGAGCGTCACTAAATTTTATATTCGTCCGACTTAATCCTGCTTCGAACCTGTTCGTTCATACAGATGCAGAAAATCCACAGTAATTATGAGTAGACTGCGGACAAAAATGTGTAATTGTAATTTGAAAAAGTGAAAACATTAGAAGAATTTGAAAACGCTGTTACATTATTTTCATCCCATTAAACACGTTGAGAAAGAACATAAATTGTTAGTTCACTCCAGTTTGTTGGAATTTGTATTCCGTATAAAGATCCGCAGTCCAATTAATGGGTTTTAATCGAAACAAATGAGGTTGTGATAATTGTTCTCAATGCGTACGTATTGGAAATTATGTGGACGACAGAGTATGACAGGAATCGCTTTTAGGCTCGGTTTTTTCGTCCCCACCCCCTACTCACCTCTCGACATTGTTGCAAATTAATTCTATGGAGTCGCGCGGCGCGGTAACTTGCAGCGACAAACTCTCGAAGAAAGATTGTTGCAATCTAGAGTTGCGAATCGGTGCTCCATTCGCACTAGAGGCGAGCAAATACTGTAGGGGTGAATGAACTTCCCCGAATGTTCGGCGTAAATGAACTTCTCGGGTGTTAAGCACGACTGACGAAGGAAGGAGCGTTTCGGGTCGTGTCGAATAGATCGAGTAGCTGTTTGGAATTGAAATTTAGTTCTGGATAGTCTTCGTGGAACTATAATAATTCTACCCACGGCTCTAACCGGTAAATTACTTTCGAATTAATTTCGGGCAGCTCCCACACACGATTTTTACCGTTTCCGTTCCGTCGATACCACCCCTGCTACAAATTGTTATTAAACCGTAGATATTTATTGTATAAATTCTTCGCCCGTTGGTAACTAATTACCAGGTAAATTATAACGATTCGCGGTCCGATCATTACTCAAACAGTCAGCTTAATAACGATTACGTGCCCACCGTGATGACACCGAAAGA
>JAQQRT010005855.1:0-10000 GCA_028454225.1 Lasioglossum leucozonium | reverse complement strand
TGCTAGATGCGATCTGATTGCTTCTTTTTGTTATGTTCCTCTGGACGTGGAGTTCATCGGCTAGGAGGAGTGGCCGAAAAGTAAGTTAAGGAATGCTGATTGGTGGATATAATTTAAGTGAGGGAAAATAGTAACACCCTTGCCCCCATCCACTCCTAGGTACTGAGGGTACCGAGGATGTGAGGGTGGTTCGAGTGGATCGTTCCGCAGATTTCGGACGATGATCGTAGCAGGCAATCAACTCGTGAAGCGCTTCGGACTTAATAAGCATGCTGACAGTAAAAAACTTGATGAATGAGATGACGAGGGCTGATAAACAGATGGTTCAAGCCCAAGATGGGAAAGGTCAGAAATTGAGTAACTATATGTCCCATGGCTTCGAGAATCTATTGTCGCTACACCATACATTTTCGTAAGTAATTTGTCGAATTGCGAGGCTCGTAAGAGATCCGTCCCTAGACGGGTCTGCAGGAAACATTTTTTGGGAACCATGTGGTGGCCAAATACGCTCGCTTAGTATGCTATTAAAAGCTAGGTACAATAAAATACTCCGAACGGTTCTTCTCTTTCTTAGAATTTCTAAAACGATAGAGTGTGGTGGATATGTCGCAACAGTGAGTAACCTCCAAGAGATTTTAGTCGTCGCACGTTTTTTATTGAAAAGTTATTTTTTTATTAAGAGGATAAAAGGTTTTTTGCAATTATCTCGAAACTATAAATTCGAGTGACGAGTAGATGTACAGGAAAAACTTGTTCAGAATGTTGTCCTTTACAACATATGTCAAAGTCAAGGTCATCCTGAGTCCTTCCCTTAATACGTAATATTTGCCAAAGATATTGTTTGTCATTATATCGAACAATTATACTGGGTGTTTCTTTCTTTTGCCGAGAAGTGTATTTTGATCGGTGTAACATTATAGCTAATGAAAAAACAAATTCAACCATGTGTAATATGTTGACCTTCAAATGACCTTCGATGCAGCTATTCTTCAAAAAGCATAACCAGGCATAACTTAATGTATGAAGAACATGGGTTCATGCCTACCTTACTCTACTATCAAACAAACCCGCGAGTGGACTAGTTTCTCGCAACGCTAATTGACAAGGTACGTAGTGAACCTCTCAAAAAAAAAACAAACGCGACCAGTGCATTATTTATTCGAGATGTTAATTGAACAATTACAATATGGAAAACTCCCGTGCACTTTCAGTTTCTTTGTACGCGACTCACCACAATAGGTACAGTAAACGCTACATCCTAGTCTGGGGTCGTAGGCAGGATTCCTGTTCAGTGCCTATCCACTCCACTGCCTGTCAACGCTGCGCCGCTCTGCAAGGCGATTGATATAGGCTCGGTTATATCGGTGTGAGCACCACTACATTGACACCGTGAATCGAATGTTCAAATTTCTTAATTTTCATTAATTTTTTATGAGACTTTGACTGGCTTGTTTCTTATATTTTTCTGATTAAAACAAGACCAAACACCATATAGTTTCAATTGTATTTAGTGGTTTAATCGACGGTGAGAGTTTCGATCGCAAGGAAGGACAGCGCATCGGAAAGAAAGAGACACTATCCGTATTTCATTCTGTCCTTCTCTATGTTCGACTCTGTATCGAAGTCTCGGTCGGCGCGATATCTAGACGCAGTCATAAATCAAAAAGTATATCCGGGCACGATATTAGTCTGTGATGGATTTAGGCTGTTGGACTAGGAAGGAGCGTTTACTGTACAATTTACTGTACAACTTACCCGGTGCCTCTTGTCCATCGTTCGCTGGTGTAAAGGTAGGAACGAGAAAACTGGCGCGGTTTCGTTTGAATATCTCAATTTATTCCATAGGGTCGGTCGTTAAATAAAATTCTCGGGTTAGATGCTAGCACACTGTAAGGATGTAACGGCGAGATTCTCCGGTGTCTGTGCACGTACGGAACGTCTCCGGATACGAGAGAAAAGTCGAGACGATCGTGTGAATATGTAAGGTTTCTGTGTCGCTTCGGCGTGCTTCGGAATTATTACTGGTTTTGCCACGTCACTCTATGGCACGTACATTCACACGCGTTTTCACCTATTTACGTTCTTTTTGAATGATCTCTCGCCGAGCCCGATAGAATCGCGTCTCTCGGGTCCCTGGAGAAAACAGCGAGAGCAGTTTTCATGGTCTCAGTGTCCACGCGGTTTTATCACAATATGCATCGGGCAGTATAAATCGGTGTATCCTCGCAGATTACAAGTGGTCTCTCTATGTATGCGGTACCGGGCATTCTTCACTGATCGCTAAACGTTAGATCAGCATCGAGAACGCTACTACGGATAAAACGAAGGACAATCTTGAACGCTCGATTGCACGTGCAACGCGTTGTACACATACACGCCCGCATTGTCCATTCAATCGTCGCGAACATTAAAAAATGAAAAATCGTCCGCTTTTCGGAAGAAGAGACTCGAAACCGATCGCGATGGTTCCGGCCCTATCGGAATCGGGTGAAGAACCATCGCGATCATCGGTGTGTGCCTAGACCTATTCTCCCGAACAGCTTACAGTTTCGTTTGCGATGCGATCGTTTACAGTGGGCTAGTCTAAGAAACAAAGGTTACGCAATCGACTAACAATTTCGTTTGAGGTCCGACGGATACAGTCGCCACCGATTTGCACATGAATCTTTGCTGCTCGCGTCACCTTTTTATAATAGCGAATAACATAAATACAATCGTTAAGAATAATAGTAAGAAACGTAAGTGTACTTCGCCCCGCCCGACGTTTTAGCTTTCGCTGCGAGAGATTTTCCGCGATTCTCCTCATTCGGCTGCAAGAAACCCTCGCACCGGAAGCGATGCAAAAGCCGGATCTCGGGCGGCGAACGATTAAATGCTCGTCGATCCTCGCCTTTCGCGAGACTTTCTCGATCCGCTTAAGTAAAAGAACAAACGAACGAACGAAAGAAAAAAAATAGAAGAAGAAAAGTAAAATCACTGACACTGTTTTAGGGAGTCCGTAGAATCGTTCAAGTGGTCCGTATATAATGCTTTCAAGATTCGAAAAAACCCTGTTCCCTGTCGCCGAGTTCTCCCGTTTCGCTCCTCGGGCCGGTCCAATCTTGAACAACCCACGGCATAGGCACTCGATTTTTTTCTCCAGCGATCGGACACGCTGCTGTCGTCGCACCTTTCCGTGGTCGTCGAAGAGTTTAACCGAACCAGAGCATCCTACCCACGATACGGCAAGCATACCGTACGTACTGTGGTCAGCTGACAAGAAGGTCCCCGGGGCAACGCATGTGTCCCCACTCTACCATCCCCTTCTACCATGCAGTCAATCACGCGACGCGTTTCGTCTCTGTCGTGCTCCCACTTCTCATCTGGTGATGCTGCTGCCCGCGGACCTTCTTGACAATCCCATCACGATACACGATCGTGGCGCGCGAAAAACCGCGCGCGAGCGATCCGCCATTTTTTCTCTTTGTTTCGCGAAAGGCAGATGATATATATCTTTCGTGGACGAGACGATCTAGCGTCCGCAAAAAAAAATGTGGGATCTCGCACGATCCCGACGCTATCGCGTCCACGCGACCATATCTCGAACGCAACGTACAATTTTTTTTGTTTTTATATTAATTTCGCTTTATAATAATAATAATATTAATAATAATAATAATAATAATAATAATATAATTATATAATTACAAATAATTATTCGTAATATTTATTTGAATATTTCACTAGATTTGTAGAATAATGTCTCTGTTTGTTTCGTTCTTATTCTGCCCGCGCGTTTAGGCTCGACGTTGCCTGGATGATGTCAAGGCGCTTCTTCATTATCATTTTCCGTTTTTTTACTTTTTTGATTTTATCACAGGAGTCGATTTTCGTCCGCGCTTCGGAGTAACTTTCCGGTTGCTGGAACGACGCGACGCGACGCGGCGGAGCGGTGCGCTTCGTAAAGAAACACGTCGATTTCAGAACGCTGCCCAACGAAATTTAACTTTCTTCCGCGTTCCCATACTCGACGGGTGAGTCTCGCAAGCTTGGATGTAGCAGACATGAGAGTCCGGTAGCCATTTCTCTCTATCAACCTCGGCTTTTCAGAAATTTCATTCTGATCGTCCTATTTCAGTTATTACTTACAATGAAACGAACAAAAAATGTTGTACTTTCTCGGAAGATTCCTGAGACGTTATTTCCAATCAATTGAAATAATTTACACAAAACATAAATTTTCATTTAGCTTCATTTAACGTTTATTATAACAATAAACGTTTTATTTTGCATAAAGATCCTCTAGTTATTAATTTCGTTGACATTTTGCAGGACTCAAAGTAGCAAACTCAATCAATTTTGGTGACGTAATCAAAGATTTTGCGGCAAAAAAAACGAGAAAAATTATGTAATATTCATCTTACAAAAAATATATGTAACATCCTGTGTACTTATAATAAATAATTTCTTATTGTGAAATTTAAATATAGGATTTGAATGTTTATTCTGACACCGTAAAATTTTGAACC
The DNA here is from genome assembly GCA_028454225.1 of Lasioglossum leucozonium. Classification (NCBI taxonomy): domain Eukaryota; kingdom Metazoa; phylum Arthropoda; class Insecta; order Hymenoptera; family Halictidae; genus Lasioglossum; species Lasioglossum leucozonium. The sequence goes on along the minus strand of JAQQRT010005855.1, from coordinate 5,492 downwards.
GGGCCCCGCAAAAGGTCACACCGGCCCTGGTCCTGAAAGGGTGAAACCTCTGAAAAGCCAAGGGGTGACGGAGAGAAATGGTGTTCAGACTCGCTCATGGAACATCGAATCCTATTAGCTCGAGTCATAAGTAACTTCCGCTTTTTCTTATCAGACATTTATTTTGCTTTCATTAAATAACAAAACTATATTAATTTATCATGTATTCGCGACTATTATGTATGACCTTCTCCCATCTTCCTGGCAGTTTATCAATTCAATAGATTCAAGATATTCAAGATAGATTAAAAATACAATATATTCCACGTAGCTGCCCCGGAAATTACTTATGACCCGACCTAATATAAGAAACACCGTTCGGTTATCGGCACGTAAAATACATGTTGGATAGTCTAACATCCCCGAACGCGCGAAAGAAGTTGGGAGGGGAGGCGTGCGTCTCGCGTTTCCGCGAGCTTCTCTCCTCTCCCTTGGATCTCTTTATCGCACGGTCGTTCTTCTTTATTTACATTCCACCATAGAATCTCAAACTGTTCAAACCACACCGTTCAACAAGCTTATCCTCGACGAAAAATAAGGATTTTCCTCTCTATTCTCCCCACTGTTCTCGCGACACCGAGCCGGAATATGTACCACCCGAATGGAGTTCCTCTCCTGCCGCTGTATCAGCTGCGCGCGATCTCCGGCTATCGACTGATCTTCGAATCCGGCTGGGGCTCGCTCGTAGATCCCACTGAGCCAGGCGAGTTTTAATCGTGACAATCGCTCGATAATCAGTCCTCGCGGTAGCTCGGTTCGCGTCGGAAAGGTTTTCGCACACGCGAACCCGTGTTTTCGCATCATCAAGATCATCAGGCTTAGCTCGAGTCTCGGCCATGAAGAGGTGGGTGATCAGGATAGGCTCCGGAAGCCGCGGTAAAAGTCCGACGCGGGTTCAATGGAACCCCACGGTCCAGAAACGTCGAATGTAAAAACGCTTGTTTTTTGTCAGTGGACCAACGCATGATCGAGAAAAGCGGCGAAACGTCTAGAGTCCCGTGGAGTCTAGCCGACCGGCAGCCATCGCGAATCCGTGTTTGGCGCTCGCGTCCTTGAAATCGGTTCTCTCTATCCAGAGTTTCACCGTGAATGTTTCGAGCCAGATCTCCAGCAGCAAAGGATGTATGGCGAACGTCTCCACGGGAGATGCGTGTCCCTGCGAAGCGTCCCGAAGGACGTGGTGTATCAGGTTTTGTTCGACGGAGGAGGCTAGCGCACACGCCTCCCCAAAGGCCGATCGATGTCCTCTCTCGGCTGCTAGCCCCACTGGGGACCATTGTTCTTCCCTTTAGAGTACTCATGACACATCGGGGACGCGAGTAACGGTCGAAAGGAATTTATTTACATCGCGGTACGCTATCCTGGGAAACCACACGATCACAGCCACTCGGTGAGACAACCACCGAACCACATAACCACTATGGGAACGAGGTACGTCGTCAGAGCCCGCGACAATGACATTTTCTGTCTGCTCGCGCCGTTGTCCGCGGTGGTGGTGCTGTTTCCGGTTCCTGTACTGCTGCCACCGCTACCGGTACCCGTGCCGGAAACGCCGCTCGAATCGGACCCGGAACTCGGTACGGACCCGACCTCGCTCTTCCCACCTTTGCTCGGAACCGTGTCCAACCTTGGTGGCACCGGTTCAGGATGCACCACTGGGGGAGGCTGCTTCGGCAAGTCCGGCGACAACACCTTCGGCTCGTAGCCCGAACCCTCCTTGAAACCGTCCTCGTCGTCGGTGGTCGGGTCTTCGTCTATGCCGCCGCCGGACCCGCTACCCGATCCGGTCCAATCTGTCTCGTCTGCAATTTCAAACACATCGTTAGCCTCTTCTTCCATTAGAAAAATCTTAACCCATTGCCGTATTTTAACGAGTCAGACTCGTGATGAAGATTTTAAACAAAGTCTAACAAATACGAATGTTACGCCTTTGTTTCTAGATGCAAGAAAATTTGACTTGCTTCTAATCAATATTTCAGCTTTAACATCCATGATGCCATACAAAAAATATATATTGTCTTTTCTCTTCTGCGACATTTTTGGGGATGCAGGCGTTTCAATTGCTGTAATAATAGATCTTCTTAATAGGGCCTGGTGCTATTTAAGAACAGGCGTGGCTAGGGCCAGGGAGAGAGGACCTCGTGCAGATATGCGAACAGCGGGACAGCGAGGTCCGAATCTCCCCGGCACCCTTCGGAGGAGGAAAGGATCGTTCGGGTTCCTGGGCGGTTTAGTGGGGTTTTAGTGGCAGGAAGCTAAGTTCCGTCCTCCCCAACTTCCATCTTAGGGGAAGCCGAGTTCCACACTACCCACCCTACTAACATCTGGAGTCGATTAAATAGAAAATTTACAACATTGATAAAATAGAAATTTACATTATCGACAATCACCACACTTGTGTGCTTGTGCTACCACCTAGCGGCTCCGCTCGGTAAGTAGCGCGCTACAGTCACTACGTACCAACATGGCGGCATTCTTACCGGTCAAAAACACTGAAAATCGTTAAACTTTAAACGCTCGTAACTATCGAACCACTGGTCTCCACGGATTGAAACTTGGATTTTCGGCACTTTTTCGCTAAAATCTACAGAATTAGATAAGAAAACAGGAATAATTTCTGGTTACACAAGTTGAAGTGAAGGCCGTGGGAGTCCTGCATATCTCTTGGAGAACCTCTAATGAGTGATCACCACCACGTAAAAGAAAAGGATACCAGTCGACTGATCTACGTTCTTGGGACAGTGAAACTGTCAGAACGCCAACTAAATTCATGAAACTTCAATTATTATGTACGCATATTATGAACATGAAAATGGACTGCTATGAAAAGACGCGTGTTCTTCGGTACGGTTGCATTGCAATTAACGTATTCCTCGTATCACGAGGACTCATTGCGAAGCAAAATATCGTGTACTGGTAGCTCCATTTAATCGATTTTCATTATCTCTATCGGACATCGTCGCTGATTACGCGAATGGATCTGCGTTTATGTATTAGGTGAATAGCGCGCGACATGTTGCCAGAGTGTTGGTACGTCAGCGGACCGATATTCGCTTTAACCCTTTCGCTGTTGAATCCGTACGACATGGGAACAGACCTTAACCCTTTGAACTCCGAATTAAGTTAAACTTTATTTTAGGTAAACAGAAATTTTTGCCAAAAATCCAAGTTTCAACTCCGCGAAGATCAGTGGTTCAAAAGTTATGAGCGTTTAAAGTTGAGCGATTATTTAAAAATTTTTTTTTTATTTTACTAATTGTTTAAATATATTTTTTAAAACTTTGTAATTATTATTGACTCGACAAAGGAGCTCCTGAGATAAAAACTGATGTCGAGTGTGACTGGACATAGGAGTGCAAAGGGTTAAATAGCGGGATAAGAATAGTCCAGCGGGCTACACGACAATTTTTGTCGCTATCGTGTGCAAAACGAAGCTTTTTGGTTGAAAGATAGACCCCTGAAATTTCAAGTCGCTAACTCCTCATTTAAGGGTAGTATTGGGGTAAACACCCTGAAATGTATTATTGTTTCCCCCGGTTGTTAATTAAGATATTAAGATAAAAAAAAAATGAAAATACTCGTAGTAACTTCCTGCTTTTCATATATGTTTTTTCACAATTGTGAGCAAATTATTAAGGGTTGAAGAAAATTTGCTTTTTTAGAGATTCCAGTGATTTCATACCTCTTTACGTTTCTGACCTTCAATCTGACCTTGAATGACTATATCGTTGAAATTTTCTCGAAAAAAATTTGTTTTTTTTTAGTTTGTAACCCATTGAGCGACATCTGCCAAAAAATTCGAGAACAATGTTCTGTATACCTATCTAATATATGTGAAAGTTTCAGGATGATCGGGGATTGGTGGAACATAGTTAAACATTTGTTCGTGAAACCTGAAAAAATTCATGAACAATAATTATAACAATATATTTGTGTACTGTAAAACAGTGGATTTACCTGAGTCTAACCAATCGACGTCTTGACCGTTGTACGCAGACTTGAGTCTATTCGTGATGGTGGTCAACGCGAACACCTGATCTCGAACGATGGTTGGCCTCGGGCCCGAGCTGCGCACCTCCGGATTCAAGCTCTGTGTTTCGCCGCTCGATGACAACGGGTATATGTACCTGCAGCCGCGACAATCAATATTCATTTCAGTTTATTCACTGTCTACGGAAATTCGTTACAATAGCTGTTTGACTGCATGTTGCGAATACAGTAAAGCCTCGATGTAAGAAAAGCCGTCACACAGTGAGCTGGTTCGAAGATTTTACCAAGAAATGAAATTTCACATAACGATTTCTAATCAAGTGGTATTTTCTCAAATATCTATTGACCGCAAAAATGAAAGAATTCATAAAATTAACTACAAATTATAGCTGTATCAAGCTTTCGAAGTTCAACATTTCAAAATGTACGTTTGGCGCTCGAAGAATGTACTTTGTTTTTCGCGATATTTTAACCATCTCGTTTAATCTTTTATCTTCATTTCTTTTCTACAATAAACAGCATTATTTTCCTTTTAAAACTATTAATTGCAGCTAAAGTTATTGTATATAATATACAAAATTTGCTATCTTGATATCCTTAGTGGTTCAAAAGTTATACTAAAATGTCACTAAAATCTTCGATCGAGCCCACTGTGCGTCAGGTCCGTGATGTTTCTTAGATCCTTTGTCAATTAATCCTCTGACGACGGATTATTCTTATAACTATATAATTGATGATATTTAAGACTACTCATAGCTTTATTTACTAATTTTTTACAATATGTTTCCGAATTTTATTCGATGTAACAGCTGTCTAATCAATTTGCTAGAAATCGTGAACAATTGTATCACGTTTTTTTTATTCTAGGTCAAAATAGTTCCAGATTCCGTCGTCGAAGGGTTGTACCACTAAATACAGTTCAAATTATGTCGGGTTTAGTGTCGTTTTAATCAGAAAAATTCGACGAATAAGTTGGCGAAAGTCGCATAAAAAAATAATAAGAAATAAAATAGTTCCGTAATTGGTATTAATAGTGGTTCACACCGATATAGACGACCCCGTATCGGATGACGCGGCATGTTTATACTTTACGCTGGTCGGTAACCGAATGGAGGGGGTATTCGTTTCTCATAGACCGTAGTTTCAGTTTTCTTAGATCAAGGCTTTACTGTATTTTGGTTAACGTTGCAATAGTTTAACCCTTTCGCTACCACGGACGAAATATCTCGCGCCTCGATACTTCCCGAAAAACACTTTTGACGAGATATCTCGCGCCCCGATACTTCCCGAAAAACACTTTTGACGAGATATCTCGCCACCTAGCACCAGTGGTTTCACATTATATAGACGAAATATTTTCTGTTCTGTTCGGTCATTATGTACCAAGACGCGTATGTTTACAATGTCCATCTTTCTTGTGTCGCTTGTGTATATTGTGTGCAGTATGTTGGTAAATATTGAAG
>JAQQRT010005853.1:0-15497 GCA_028454225.1 Lasioglossum leucozonium | reverse complement strand
TAGCTTCATTGTTGCTTGCCTCGTAAACCGACCCGACCATTTGCACGCCAAATAGTTTTATTCTACGTGCCGATGGCCGCTACATACTTTCGCTTTGAATATAATGCGATGCGCACATCTCGAACTCTCAACCAAAAATAAAAAACAGACGCTTGCTGTAGCTAGCAACGATCAGGTAAGGGATTACCTTATTATAGTGTAAGGATACCCACGAGAAAAACCTATAAGGGCTAGCTAAACAACTATTTCAAATAGTGGAGCGGCTCTCACGTTGCCTTATATGCGTTCACTCCTAAGTCTAATGGATAAATTTTGATTAGATTCTTAGAAACAATACAGAAATGTAACTATTATACATTTAAGAAATTCTAATTTTATTTACAAGTATTCACTAATTCTTCCAAAATAGCCGATCACAATCATATTCGAAATTTACGAGAAATCAAATATTTGATATTACTAAATATATGAAAAAATGTGTCAAACAAAAGTTGTTTTGTTAGACGAAATAAATATAATGCTGAAAAAAATTGTATTTTTTAAATCTAATTTTAGAAATTTGAAAGTTGCGGAAACTTTTTTTACGATGATCTCGTACTTTATTTGCATAAAGTTATAGAGAATGGAAAGACAAATTCAACGATATATAGAAATGTATATTTACGAAGTACTATGGAGAAAATCAATTTTCAAAAATAAACAATTTTCAAACGCTCTGCGGCACGGGTTCCCATTGTCCGATCGAGCTGAAATTTTGCACATATCATTTTTTCACCAAGTGTCATATTTTTGGAGGGTAAGACCAAAAAAATTCGAAAGTTGAAAAATAAGAACCACCCTAACGTGCAGGTGATGTGCGTAACATGTGACGCGACCGATTTCTTCCCTTCATACTTGCGGATAGGCTTCGATGACCCGTCGCAATTTGATTTTTTCCTCGGATTTTGCCGTTATGGAGTCCAATAGGATTGGAATGACACTGTCCATGGTCCTATTGATTTCCTCCTGAGGCGTTCCTGCTCGTGGGGAGGATCCGCTAGCTATCGTTCTTATCGATACTTCCTTATGGTTTTCATAGCTCAACGCCAGCTCCACCCTTTCCTTGCCGGAGGTTACCCTGAGTACTTCTCTCACGAGGCTAATTGTGGCCCTCGCTCTTCGGAGTGTGTCTATGCTGAGAATGAGTTATTCCAGTCTTGGAATGATTACTACTGCTGCTTCTAGCGAGCAGTTTCCGAGACTGATGCTCACCCAAATTTGTCTTTTTAGTCGAGCTGATTTATCACCCGTTGCCCCGATAACGTACGACCCGGTTAGGGAGTAGAGGACATCTTCGTAGTTGGTCTTGATGCTGTAGATACTATTCCTTTAATGATGCCATGATCATGCTTCCGGTGTCCAAGACAGATCGCACCGATAGTCCTTCAATCGTTACGTATATTTCCGGACTTTGGCTCATGCTTTGAGACATCGGAGGCTCGAAGCTTGACTCATTTACGAGTTCATGGCGAGGGTCCTTGAAGAGGGATCCAATCGGGATTCCATGGTCTTCCCTGAAAATTTCCGTGGAGGTAGCTTCCGCCTGAAGGGGGAAGTTCGTCAGGCGCTTTTCCGAGTTCCTCCTTATTCGTTTTCCGGGATCCTCTCATCGGGACTGACTTCGTCCTCTACTTCCGAGTGAATTTCTTCGTCTATCTGTGTTGCCCGTATTTGGGTTTGTCGAGTATTCCATCGCCTTTCATCATTGCCGACACCACCGCTTCGCTGTTCCCTGTATCGTAGATTGTCGACTTGTGGCCGCGTTTGTTTGGGCGCTCTGCGTGGATGTTCAGTATTTGGCCCTGTATATTCCCTTGGCGGACGCACCTGGGCCTTGCCGCTGGACATCATTTCCTGACCGTTAGCAGGAGGTACGCGGTCACGTGGCGGTTGTTCGTGCCCTGGTTGCTGCGTCCAATCTCTGGTATAAGTGGGGTGCCACCCCCCCCCCCCCCCCACCGCTGCCGATTGACCGTTCCTCCGTTGTCGAAACGTTCTAGCAATGCCAGGAAGGCGTCAATGGTGGTTATGTTCTGTCAAGCACGCAGTCGTCCACTGCTTGCGTAAAGTGTCGGGCCAAAATTAGTACGATTTCTTCGTCTGCTGGTCGAGGTAGTAGGTTCACCCGGGTCAACCCGGGTCAGTCCGGCTTCTGCGCGATAAACTCCTGCATCGAGGTTATCTCGAACCTTGCGTTGAACAGCGGAACTCCAAAATCTGTCCAGGAACGCCCGAGTGAACTGGTTCCATGTCTCTATTTGGTCGGTGACGATGTCCCACCATTCGCTGGCGACTCCTTTCAGGGATTGCGTTAAGATGAATTTGAATTCGTCCTCTGGAACGCGTGCAACTTGTAAGAATTGCCGTATTTCTCGTATGAACTTCGCAGATTTCTCGGTCGTCTTGCCTTCGAAGATCGGAAGCTGAGGTTTTACCGCGAAAGGTCATGCTACAGCCGCTAGTGATGCTTCGAGCCGACTCGCCTGGTGGTCGTGTTCTCGATTCGCGTGGCTCGTTTTGCGAAACCCGCGTGTGTTCCCCCATACCCAGGATTCGCTCCTTATCGACCATACGCGTCCCTTCCGTCCGAACGGGCAGGTGATCTAGACCGTCTTGAAGTTCGCGGACTAAACTCGCTTCCCCATCCGCGTTTGTTTGCGCCTCTTGTTCAAATCGAGGATCTATCTCGCGTCGCTAATCCCGCATTTTCCGCTTATGTTCGCTGATACGATCTGTGACGTGGCAAGTTTTGCCTACGTCCCTCCGAACCGGACGAGAGGCTGGGCCGCCCTCTGACAGTGCCGATGCGTATTGGCTCATTGCGAGCGCTCTCCCTGGGAAATCCGAACCCAGAGGACGAGCATTTACGCGTTTTTGAACGTCGCGCCACTTTGGGCGAAGCGAACTTTCAGGACTAAAACCGGGCTCCCGGGGAATAAACTTCGTGCCGAGACAACGAGGAAAGGATAGAGCCACGGCCAGCAAACCCGGAAACATCGACAAGGATATGTGGACCAGAGAACAATATCTTCTCTACCTCGTCGCTGTCTCGCCCGGCAAGAAACGGTCCACGGCCGGAGCGGTCAAGTCTTCCCTCCCTCACGACATGCCGCCGCGACAGCTTGGAGACGGCAGAAGAAGACATGCGATTTCCCGAAAGCCAAGGGAGCCAGCGCGAAAGGATGCACTCCTGCGGAAAAATAGCGTGCGATTGGTCCGGGTGCCGCGACGAATGGAAATAGGGCAGGGAGTAGGGGGATGCCTCACTTCCGCGTTGCCTGGCCGTGCGGAATTGGGTCACTGGGTCGTTGGCTGCCATGACGTTGTCATTGAAAAATACCGAGTGATCATTGTTAAGTATTTGGTGCCGCTGCTGAGTTGAGAGGGACGAGGAAGGACGAGACTGCCGGTCAACTGCTACCGTCCCGTCGTTGCCGTTGGTAAGCGCCTGTCAGGTTTCCATAATTATCGTTCTCCAGTGATCCATTTCGTGTTGGTTCGGTAACGTTTTCGCGGGTCCTTGTTTGCGTCAAATTACGACGAAACCGTAGCCTTTCCGCGGGGCGGCTAGATTATTAAATAGGACGAACGGTCGTCGGTCGGACAACGAACGTGCCGGGAGTGTAACGTGAATCGGGTCGGATAGCGGGGGCCGCGTACCCGTCGCAAGACGGTCATACGACGTCGGTATTAACGCGGAGTCGCGGATTCACGGGGGGCTCGTATCGTTGCCGATTTCGCGAATATAAATCGTGCGCCATCTTCCAGACGTTCCCCAGTGGGAGGACGTGACGGTCCCGCATCGTATGCCGACGGCTAGCAAAAACGAGAAATTGTGCCGCGTTTTCCACCGGAATTCGGTGATCATATCGAGTACACCGCGATTGCAATATTGCGACCACCTAGTATTGCCGGATTCGACGCGTAAAGACGAAACGACAAGTGTACAGGCGCGCGAGTGACCGACCTTCCGTCGCCATAATATCGTGATCGCGCCGGCTTGTAAATATCAGCTGCCGGCTCCCACGGGTAGCCTTGTCGTCATCGTCACTGACGAATAAATGTTTTACAAGCCGAAATATTGAGTCGTTATTCCATGAGAAACCTTTCACGTAGAATCGCAGTTTCGGACGATCTGTTCGCGCCTCCTAAAAATACCATAGGGTTCGTGGGACACTCTAGAGTGCCTAGCGTTCGAATATCGATTCTCTATCGATCGTTTCGTGAAAGTCCGAATCTGCGAGACACCGTTTGTCCCGGGTGGACCACGCATCGTGCGGCCGAGCATAGCCCGGCCTTTCGCCCGTAAATACCCGGTGTCGCACACGTTTCCGTCCCTCCGACGATTTGTGAAAAATCGGCGACGTGACAGATCATAAAGTTCGTTATTGGTTATTAGCGATTTTCTGATTGAGGAGCCTTTTTTTTTTATTGTGGGGAAATGCGTTACGCATACCTCGGCTCCCGGGGGGGAAACCGGGTTTATGTGGGACTACTAAAACCCCACACCCACCTAAGCTAAATGGGAAGTGCCTGGATCACGCGAGTACTCAACAGAACACCTCCCAGCTATTATGCAACTCAGGGGGAGGGTTTAGCCTCCCCCATTCCTTAATCTAAAAGACCCCGGGCGGAGGAACCCGTCGAATTGGGCTTCCCGAGCTCCCGCTCGGTCCACCAACATCCCCCGGTGTCTTCGTGCCCCGCTCGGTCCGGAGGACCCGAAGGTCCCCGATCCGGCCAAGGCAAGAAGACGCCGCCACCGGTTTCGCTCGAACCTCATCTCGTTCCACGGTGCGACGCCGTTACGTGCTCTCGTCGTATTTTCGCGACCTGTTCCGCCGACGAGAAGAGAATTGTCACGCGTGTAATACCGGAATTCGGGCGTAGAACGCGAGCATCGCTTACGCCGACGCCGACATCGCGTTGCTGCCGGATTCGACGCGTATTGAAAGGGCCCTTCAAGGGCAACTCGCGCGTGTAGCGACCACCTGTCACGCGCCGGCTAACCTCAAAACGCGGCCGGTCGCTGCCGGCCGAACGTATGTTATCGCGCACGAAATAAAGATCTGTTAGCCGAAAAATAGAGTTTTCATTGCGTGAGAAACTGTAGCGGATGCTGTCCGTGGGAAGGAAAGAATTTTCGGATGCGAAAATTCCGTCCTTCCTAAGTGCACGCCGTAGGTGGTCGGGTCCAAGGGTTTGGTCATTGAGTTGACGTTTGCCAGAACCTCGACCCGACCCGTTGCAGTTCCTCAACGACGTCCCCATATGCAGCGTCTTGGGGGAGGAAACTCTCTCCTTGCATCTTCAAGGATGGAAAATTCCTCCCCTTATTTTAACGGTTTTTGGGACGTCGTTGCAGGGTTATATAAGGCCCCCTTTACTGGAAGCGACACAGAAAGCTGGCAACGTTCGTCGCGCGTATAACACTTCGTATACCATCGCGATACCTTGTTTTCTTATGTCACTCTCGCAATAAACATTTGTGAATATATATAAACACGCGTTGATCATATGTACTAATTACCCGATATCCTAAAAAACCTTCCCGCCGCGGGGAATGCCTCGTGTTCGCCTCGCGTAGTCCCCTGTGCCCGTTCGCGGAAAATCTAGTTATATCGGGTGTCGCAGGTTCGTCCGAACGCTTCTCGAAGTGCTTGCCGCTGTAACAGCTTAGCGTGGCACCGTCCGTTCCTGGCGCCCGAATATCTAGGCTAAGACTTCGAGAGGTGACGTGCCTGCGAACACCTTTTGTCCCGGGTGGACCGCGTTTCGTGCGGCCGAACGCGGCCCGATCTCCTGGCCCGTAAATACCCGGTGTCGCTAGCGGTTTCGTCCTCTGGGCGACGTGACAACATATATGACAAGAACAGGCAAAGTAAATTCGACAAAAAATCGTTTAAAGGCATATTTGTCGCTTATGAGAAAAACGGTTATAAAATACTAAACGTGAATACAAGTAATTTTTTGATGAGATTAATTTTAAAATCTCAAGACCTTCTGTACGCATAGAAAAATTTGAAGAAGTAGGTATTCAATTAAATAAATCAAAAGCTGATGAACAATCAGAAATCAGCGAGATTCACAAGAGTGAAGTAAATGAGCCTGATAAAATAAATGACTCAAATAAAAACACTCAAATTGACTCTCATGAAAACGAGTTGCGTACAAGAATTAAAAATTAACCTTACGTTAATTTTAACGAAGAGTATAATTATCATGCCAATGTACTGTCGGCAACTTTCGAAGTTCCCAAATCATATAATGAGATAGAAAACCGTGGTGATCGAATTCAGTGGGAGAAGGCGATAAAAATGGAATTCGACTCCCTTGCTTATAATAATACGTGGGATATAGTTCCCTGTCCAAATAATAAAAATATTGTGGGTTGCAAATGGGTTTTTTAGCATTAAAATGGATGAGAAAGGAAATCCATGCAAATATAAAGCATGATTAGTCGCAAAAGGTTTTAGTCAACAATATTTACTTGACTACAATGAAACCTTCGCGCCAGTTGCGCGGATCACGACATTTCGAATGCTTATTTCCTTTGCAAACCAAAATAATTTATTAATTCATCAAATGGATGTTAAAACGGCCTTTTTAAATGGTCAGTTAAAAGAAGAGACTTACATGCGTGTCTCGGAAGGCCTTGATACAAAAGAGGGCCAGGTATGTAAATTAAATAAAGCTCAAGGGATGTATTTTTGAACATTTGGCGTAACAGAAATACATCAAATGAATCTTACACGTTGAATTTTATTTATACCATTTTTCTGGGTTGAAGGTCATTTGAAGGTCATATTGTGTTACATGCATGAATTCGTTATTTTGTCAGCTACAACATTACGTTAACGAAAATATATCATTCCATTAAAAAAAAACATCGATAACCTTGACATCTCATAAAAAGGACCTTGAAAATTTTTTCCCTTACACCGTTATATGTGGCCCTTCAAACAGTGTAACTTTGTCCTACGAAGTTTTTTTGTACAACGAAAAGTAACGGAGATATTTAGGTGTCCTGCTTTATCGAATTCACCCTGTCTAGCCGATCGTCGCGCAAATACAAATATAAATCGGCTCACATACGGAGCTCGCGGTCGTTGCACCTTTGTCGCTTTCTTTCTCGCTCACTCATGCTCTCACTCTCTCACTCGCTAGAGCGTTCACCTGTCGTGTATTTGTTTTTGGGAGATTCGTGGTTGTCCGATTAGGTTTCCTTGTCTTGACCGCTGTCTTGGTCGTGGCTAACGGCTCTGGTTCCTACATTCGGCCATCCTGCACTGATATCCGACCCCGGATATCGTCTTCATCATCTTCCTCGCTGACATCTTCGTCGGTCGGTTGAGCTTGTAGCGGTACACGATTCGCAGCGTTAAACAATAAAAATAAACGCCTGCAGATGTTAGGGTCTCGAGTGGTAAAACCTACCCTGGTCCATCTGCAGGATGGTAAATAATTTTACTGATTACTTGCAGGGGCGTAGGAAATTTAACTACCCCGTCATAAACGCTGCCAGTCGTGTCCTATTAGGGTCTGTCCGACCGCGCGGCAAGCGCGGTCCCAAAAAGTTCTTTTGTTTCCCGCACATGACGACCTTGCCGGTAGGCATATAAAATAGATGACCGGGATTTCCACCCCCGCCAAAATAAGGCGGTAGCGAGGAAATGGGAAACTCCTCTTTCGTTCTTCGGAAAGGTCACGCCTTTTAGAAGACCATATAAATAGGCAGGAAATCCGCGGTGCAAAAACAGTTACTGCGTTACAGAGTACTTAGTCGCATAGCTACCTAAACCTCCCTTCGCGAGACGCTAGATTGTCAATCATGATACCGTGTTATACCTGAATAAAGTATATCTTTTCGGAAATTAAAGTCTTTTTCATTAGTAACCATTAACAGTTACAGGCTTCATGTGGTCAGCTGCTGTTGATGTTCGGAAGGTTCCCTCGTCATCTCCTACCTTTTCAACGACGTACCGGTCCTTGCACAGCTTTCTCGCAACTCTGTATGGCCCAAGGAATTTGTTGGCCAACTTTAAGCCTGGCCCTTGTTGCGTACGCTTAATCACTACTAAGTTGCCTCGCCGTATTCCCTCGCGACTATCCTTTTTTTATCGAACTCCTTCCTATTCTTCTTCTGTATCGCCTCGATCGCTTTTCTAGAGCGATCCCATCTCGCTCGGCCTCGAACTGCGTAACCCATTCCCTTTCTAATAATTCGCGGATTTCCGGCTTGTCTCGCAGTCTCACGTGGATTCCGAAAAGTACGCGGAACGGCGTCGTACCAATGCCTCGGTGCATCGTCGTATTTAAGCATTGTTGTGCCACTTCTAAATGCTTGTACTATTCCTCGCGTTTCGGATGTGCCAATTTTGTTAATAAAGGGAGAAGTGTACGATTCACGCGCTCTACCTGACCGTTCCCTCTTGGAACGCCTGTCGTGATCAGCTGGTGTCGGATCTTTTCTCCCTCACAATATCTCGCGAATTCTCCCGACGAAAACGGCTGATTGCTTTTGCAATCTCGCTATAACCTCCGCGGCCCCCGTGCTTTTGGTGGCGTACAACCACGTGAATTTAGAAAAAGCATTGACTACCATTGTTTACAACTCTATCAGATGGTTCTCGGTAATCAATGCATCATTATTAAGAAGATTAAACTTTCGAATTTAATCTTATTACTTCGCGTAACCGTTTGCTTAGCTCTGCTCTCCCAACCGTGTCGACGTGACAATGCCTTGCCATAAGAACGGGCCGAGCGTCTAGTTTTTGCGTATATCAGTTCAATCCGTTGTCAAGCTCGATTCCATAATATCAACACCGTAGCGTCCTCACTTAATTTTCAAATATTGCGTTTACCGCATGGGCCATCCTTCAAATCGTTTCTCTGCCAAACCCGTTACTTGTTTTCCTTCCTTTCTTTCCCATGTGATATCCATCGTGAGGACGCCGGCCAAGGTGTTCTAGCGATCACTCTGTGTCGGTTGTCTTCACGAATTTTCAAATCTCCTTCTCGATCCTTTCCTATCCACTGGCCCATACGGTATAAATAGACCTGCCTTACAGCTCACAGGCAGAACAGTCGATTAAATCTCCGTCTATTACACGTTTTGAAATATCTTTTCTTGTCACGCACAGACACTGCGCCGCAACTCATATTTGTACCGCGTTCTGGCCGTGATCATTCTATAATCTTATTGTGTTCGTAATCCTATTCTCATTCATTATATTCATCACGTGTATCTTTTCTGTGAAATATATTTAGTGAAATTTTATACTCGCACACCTCAATATCCATTACCAAAAATCCACCTAGAGTTTACAACAACCACCAAAATGTGATTGTAACTCTTTTTGGTGGAGGGTAACGGTCCGAGGTGATGTATATGAAACGTTTCTAGCGGGGTATCTCCTTTATCCAACGAATTTAGCAGACCCTCCATCTTGCCTTGTTTTCTATTGGCAAGTATGCACGCCACGCAATTCCGAATAACTTTCTCGATCTCAATTCTCACGTTCGGTATCCAGTAATCGTTGCGGAGTAACGCTTCCGTTTTCGTTACGGAAAAATGACCCCTTTCGTGCGCCTGCCGGATGACCTGATTTTGCATTGAAGTCGGGACTACCAGCAATAAATTATCATCAACCTTTTTAAACAATAATTCTCCTCGCACCGTGTAACCTTCGACGTTACCTTGCATTGCCAGATCTAATATTTTCCTCACCCGGGTATACCCGGTGTCATATATTGAGGTATATTTATTTGGTATCCTAGGAGAAGCACGGTACATGTGATCTTGTCGAATACAATATCGATACTGCCTGCGTAATTACAGGTGTACAATGACGTTCGATCCGTTGGTAACGCAGGTCGCTAACTTATTATCTCAGTATATTACAACTTCTCTGCTTTTTTTATTATTAGCTTACACTCTTAAGACGCTCTGAACGCCGTAACGCAGGAATTTCCGGTTGACAATTAATCATCTGGTCTACGTGACGCTTCCAAACTTGAGCTGGCGAAACTTGTACCTCATACGTAGAAGGGGATACTTTTTTAGTTATTCGACCTTTGATTCTTTTATTATTTTCTACAGTATGGTTATCTGTCATTACAGTATCTCCTTCTTCGAACGATACCCTACGTGAACCGCTTCTGTTTACAATTTGTAAGTGCTGCTTGTCATACACATTGTCCTCTGTACTCGGCCGCAATATGTCGAAGCGCGTACGGAATTCTCGTTTAAACATTAGAAATGCTGGGCTTTTATCGGTCGTACAATGAGGGATACTTCGGTAATCGAACAGAAATATATTAATAGCTTCCTCTAACGCTCTTCCTCCTTTCACAATTTTATTGACCTTATCTTTAAAAATGCCGACGAAATTTTCGGCTGCTCCGTTTGTCGCCGGATGGTATGGAGGTGAAAATGTTTGTTTTACTCCTAAATTACACAAAATGTCCTTGAATAATGAACTGCTAAATTGGCTGCCATTGTCAGTAATCACGTGTTCGGTAAACCATATTTAGCGAAAAGATTTTTGAATTTGGCTACTAGTTTTTCGGATTTTGTGTTATTTTTAAAATCAATTATTTCAGGCCATTTGGAATGTGCATCTACTATAACGAGGAACATGTGGTTCATAAATGGTCCCAAAAAATCGCAATGAATTCTATACCACGCCTTGTCAGGCCAAGGGCACGGGATTAAAGGCGTATAATGCGGCTTTTTTCGTTCTTCTAAACAAATTTCGGATGAGCGTACTAGTTGCTCAATATCTTGGTGTATACCAGGCCACCAAACATATGAGCGTGCCATCATTTTTATTTTGACCATGCCTAAGTGAGAAATATGTAATTCTTTTAAAATGATAGGTTGTAGCGATGCCGGAATTGCAACACGATAACCCCATAATAAACATCCTTTTTCTACAAAGAAATCTGATCTTTTTGACGAGTACTGTTTCTCTTCGTTTGTCAACTTATCGCCATTGCTTGGCCAACCTAATAGAGTGTACTTTGTAATGTTACTTAAGACTTTGTCCTTTTGTGTTTCGGCTGCAATTTTACGCCAATCTAAATTATACATACTGTCTGAAAGGTAATGGATCGGAGTAAAATCTGTATCAAAAATATCCGTTTCATCGGCAATAGGCAGCCTAGATAAGGCATCGCAATTACAGTTAACATCTGATTTGATGTGTTCAATTTTGTATTTGAACCCTGATAAGTAGTACGCCCATCGCTGCAATCTACTAACCGCTGTTAACCGAATACCAGATTTCGGTCCTATAATGTATTGTAGAGGTTTATGGTCTGTCCGCAATATTATCTCTTTACCGTATACGAAATCGTAAAAGCGCTTAAAACCGAATACTATAGCGCTCGCTTCTTTATCTATAATTGCTCGATTTATTTCTTTTTTAGGAAATTTTTTAGATGCGTATGCTATTGGACGTTCAGAGCCGTCCTTGTACTTATGGGATAAGATTGCCGAGAGACCGTAAGCAGATGCATCGCACGCTAGTATCAATTTCTCGTTTGGATCGTAGTGCACTAATACGCGTGGCGAAATTAGTTCATTTTTAACCCAGATAAGCGATTGTTCGCACTGATCGGTTCAACGAAAATTTTTTCCATTCGCGCAATCATATAAGGGTTTCAGTTTATCTGAACGCTGGGTTAAAAAACGTGCGTAAAAGTTAATTAAGCCTAAAAACGATAATAATTGCTTGTTATTTTGCGGTCTCGGAGCTTCTACCATCGCCTTAACCTTAGATTTAGATTTATGCAAACCGTTCGCATCGATTACAAATCCTAATACCTCACTCTAATACTTATTTAAACGTAATCCGTAATTTTCTAAGCGTTTGCAAACTTGCGTTAAGTTTTTTACGTGTTTTTCATCGTTTACACCGGTAACGTAAATGTTGTCTAAATAAGCGATTGCTCCAGGTATACCCCGAATACAATCTTCAATTTTTTTTTGGAAATCCGCGGGACCGGTAGCAACCCCTTCTAGCATTTTAGTATAACGTTACAACTCCAGATGAGTGACGATTGTTAAATATTCTTGGCTTTGTTCGTCTACCGCAATTTGCATATACGCGTGAGATAAATCCAGTTCGGTAAACTTTTCACCGCCGCGAAGTGCCTCGAAAATACCTTCTATCCTCGGAAGCGGATTTTTACTCGTAATTATACACGGGTTTAACGTGTGACGTGGCAGTTTTGCCAACGTCTTCCGCAACCGTATAGCGGAAGACCGGGTCACCCTCTGGCAGGTTAAGATGCGAGATGGGCAGTGGCGAGCGCTCGCCCTGGGCACGAACGAGACCGGTGGGCGAGCATTGATATTTTCGAGCGTCGCGCCAATGCGTGCGACGCGATTTCGCAGGACCGTAACCGGGCCCCCTGGGGGGGGGGGGGGGACCCGAGGCACCCACCCCGCGGAAAAGGAGGAGGAACGAGCGGCGCCGGCGAAACTCCCACTCGGCAGACGCGAAGGATTCACGCAGCCCAGGAAAGACAACCTGGAGGCGCCGACGAGGACGCGGTCCCGAAACAGGAACCTCAGCTGTCTCGCCGTCGTCTCGTCCGGAGGAAAACCTGATCAGTTCCCGGATAGGCCCGCGTCAATCACCGGAAAAGGAAGCGACCAATTATCGAACATCGCTGCCGGGGAGCCGAGGAATCACCGAGCGCCAGGGACCGTCGTGCGGGGTAAGAGCGCGGACAGGGGGGGGACGCTCCGCTTCCGCGTTCCCGAGTCACCGCGCAGAGAGACACTCTTTCGTTGGCTCGAGTAGCGAGCAGTCGTGCGTGCGAAGTACTCTTTAAAATTGTGAGACGTTGCGAAAACGCTGCCGGAACGAGGGACGAGCGAGCCGTCGACAACTGCTGGCCGATCGTTGCCCTAGGTAAGCTTTCGTCAGATTTCATCTTCGGTAAACTGTTCTCTCTCGCGTTGGCTCGGTACGCGTGGTGTATTCGCGATCACGTCGTAGAAATTCCGACGTGGTTCCGCGGCTGCCGGTATCCGCGGAAGTCTAGCTTCGCGGACGGTGCGAAGCCGTCGGGCAACGTACGCGCGGGGAATATTAATTGGCGGGGGCAAAGCCCCATTTTATTATTTTGCGAGGATCCGTGCGTCGTTGTATTTTTCACGCTAACCTCGAGTCGTTCCATGGTGCGGGGCAGCTGCGTGCTCTCGTCGCATCTCCGCGACTCGTTCCGCCGACGAGAAGAGAAATATATCGCGTGTAACATCGGAATTCGGGCGTAGAACGCGGGCATCGCGTACGCCGACGCTTACATCGCGTTGCTGCCGGATTCGACGCGTCTTGGAAGGGCCCTCCAAGGACAACTCGCGCGTATACCGAACACCTGTTACGCGCCGGCTAACCTCAAAAACGCGGCCGGTCGCTGCCGGCCGTGCGCCTGTCAACGCGCGTAAAATAAAGATCTGTTTAAAGATCCATAATAAAGATTCGTTAGCCGAACTTCCGAGTTTTTATTGAGTGAGAAACCTTCCCGCCGCGGGGAACGCCTCGTGTTCGTCCCGCGTAGTCCCCTGTGCCCGTTCGCGGAGAATTTCGTATCGCGAGTGTCGCAGGTTCGTCCGAACGCTTCTCGAA
Organism: Lasioglossum leucozonium; assembly: GCA_028454225.1. Classification (NCBI taxonomy): domain Eukaryota; kingdom Metazoa; phylum Arthropoda; class Insecta; order Hymenoptera; family Halictidae; genus Lasioglossum; species Lasioglossum leucozonium. The sequence goes on along the minus strand of JAQQRT010005853.1, from coordinate 1,815 downwards.
GTGATCGCCGCTGTTTCAGCTTAGCGTGGCATCGTCTGTGCCTGGCGCCCGAATATCCAGGCTAAAACTTGGAGAAGTGGCGTGCCTGCGAACACCTTTTGTCCCGGGTGGACCGCGTTTCGCGCTGCCGAACGCGGCCCGGCCTCCTGGCCCGTAAATACCCGGTGTCGCTCGCGGTTTCGCCCTCCTTCCGACGGCGAAAACGCTAGGCGACGTGACAAACGTTAACTTAAAATCCCCGCAAATTCGCAATTTACCATTATTTTTAATAACTTAACTAAACGTTTTATTTCGTCCTCGATTAACTGCCTCATTGCATACGAAACGTGTCGCGCTTTCAAGGCGACTAGCGTCGTGTTTTCCTTCACGTGAATTTTTAAACTTCCCTTGTTATACAAACCCGGAGTTTGCCCGAAAAGTGATGCGAATTTATTAATTAATTGATCATGGACATTTGTCACATTTATTTTTTGCAGGCGTTCGGTTGTTAAGTATGTCTCTTTCAATGTTTAGGGCGAGAAGCCGAACGCTGCAAGTCATTGTCTACCTATGAGTGAAGGTCCCGAGCCAGGCATTATGAAACAATCTAATTTACACTGTAGCGCCCGGGCGTACGCACAAAGGAATGTTGTTCTTTCGTGCAAACGGCCAATGTAATTTACGACTCTCGTTCGACGAAGCTATTTTTGAGTGTAGTAGTAGAGTTTTTCCAAAAGTCCTCAATAGCAATCTGAGACCGTCGTAAATTAGGGAACTAGCTGAAGGGCACTTGAAGCGGACCCATCGGTTCGTCGCCACGCGAGTCAGGCGTGGGTGGCCTGAAGGAAAGTCCCGTGACAAATCCATCCCCTCCGATCACCTCGCCGTTCCGAAGACAAACACGCTAAGGGCGTAAGGAATAGGCGGTGAGACAAAAAAAAGGAACAACCAATGCTTGGGTTAGCCAATCAAGGTTGTTGAGGATTTTTACCAGGGCAAACGGAGAGTTAAAAATTTGTGTTCGGAGAGTTAGCCGCGAGTCGTCATTGTAGACACACCGCGAAGAGTCCTGAGATCGTAACGAGTTTTAATAAAGACACTTTTTGCTCTCACGCCGAGCTCATTTATTGACTACCCACAACACGTTTTACCATTTATTGTTACACTCACGTTTTCTAATAAGCCCATGGGCTGCAAAACCTTATTGTCGTAACCGCGCAAACAATGGTTCGTTTTTTTCAATTTTATATTACCGAATACTTCGTTTTTCGTATTTTCTGAAATTACAGTGACATACGTGCCCGAATCAAGTTCCATTTTTATGCATCTTTTGTTAACAATTACTTCTAAAAACATAGGTTCTGCGGACGCGTCGCTTACGTAATTTATAATGTTTTGATTTTGTGTACAGCCATTACTCACTTGATAAAGCTTGCGTATAAGCGTCGTCGAACGTTAAGCATGTTTTTTTAAATAATTCGACCTTGGTATCGTGATCTTTAATTCTGCACACAAACTGGTTCCTTAGAGTAGTCTTGAGGTCGGTAAATTTACAATACAATGCGAGCTTTTTGAGTTTTGCCGCGAAATCTGCTATGGTCTCTGTTTGCTCCTGCTTCGCTTGATTGAACTTGCATCGTTCCATTACTTCGGATGGGGCAGGATTTAAATGATTATCCATGAATTCTTTTAATTCGTCGTACGTTTTAGTTAATGGTTTTGATGGTACGCACAAATTGCGTATGAGTTTAAAAGCACCTTCATCAAATTTCGTTAGCATGATCGCGGCTTTTTTTCATCTTTTGTATCCTTTGCTGCGAAATAAGCTTCTAGGCG
>JAQQRT010005852.1:0-17347 GCA_028454225.1 Lasioglossum leucozonium | reverse complement strand
AAAACAGACAGTAAAGCCGCAATTAGTTGGGTACACAAAGAAAGAGTAACGAATCGAACAAAACATATAAATAGGAAATATTATTATATTAAGGATGAAGTAAAGAGAGGATTTGTAAAATTGGTTCATGTTGCGTCCGAAAGTATGGATGCGGATATATTCACGAAAGCGTTAACCGATGAAAAACTAAGAAGGAACAGAGAGCGATTGAACTTATACGATGCTCGAGCGTTCGAGTCCTAGAGGGGGATATGATAGGAGGGATATGATACGCTCCTGGAGGACACGAAGCGCCTGTCACGTAATAAATCGCAAGATTGTATAAAAAAAAGGAGATGTTGGACCGTAGCCCAACAATCAATTTCTTTATTCACACTATCACAATTACAACAATACGTATGGCTATGCGTAGCTTAGAGTTCCGTGTCAAGACTGAGGAATTCATTCGGTGGTTGGTCTTATATACTGTCACGTCGCCGGTTTTTCGTGAACCGTCGGAAGGACGGAAACACTGGCGACTCCGGGTATTTACGGGCAGAAGGCCGGGCCACGCTCGGACGCACGATACGTGGTCCACCCGGGACAAACGGTGGCTCGCAGATTCGGACTTTTCACGAAACGGTGATAGATATTCGGGCGCCAGGCACTCTATAGTGTCCCACGAAACCTAAGATATTCTTAGGAGGCGCGAACGGAACGTCCGAAACCGCGAGCACCGCGCGAGGCTCAGGATAACTCGAGAACGGGCGCAGGATTCTACGTGGATGGAGTACGGGGCATTTCCCGCGGCAGAAAGGTCTCTCACGAAATAACGACTCACAATTTCGACTCGTATAACATTTATTCGTCGATGACGAGGACGACAAGGCTGCCGGTGAAAGCCGGCAGCGGATATTTACAAGCCGGCGCGATCTCGATAATATTGTGACGGAAGGTCGGTCGCTCGCGCGCGTGTACACAAGTGGTTTCGCTTTTACGCGTCGAATTCGGCAATTTTGGATGGTCTCTATGATTAACAGGTGTACTTGTTACAATTACCGGATTCCGGTGGAAAACGCGGCACAATTTCTCGGGTCGTTTTCGCTCGCCGACGGCATACGATGCGGGACCGTCACGTCCTCCCACCGGGGAAACGTCTCGAAGATGGCGTACTATTTCGAATCACGAAATCGGCAACGATACGCGCCCCCCGTGAATCCGCGACATCCCGCGTTAATACTGGCGTTGTATGACCGTCTTATGACGGGTACACGGCCCCCGCTATCCGGCCGGATTCACGTTAAACTCTCGGCACGTTCGTTAACCGACCGACGACCGTTCAATCTTTGGAATAACCGCCCCGCGGCAAGATGACGATTTCGTCGTAGTTCGACGCGAACAAGGACCCGCGAAAACGTTACCGAGCCAACACGAAATGAATCACTGGACCAATAAATTAAGGAAGCCTGACAAGCGCTTACCAACGGCAACGACTGGACGGTAGCAGGTGGTCGGCAATTTCGTCCTCCGGATCGTCCTTCAATTTTCGGCAGCGGCACTAAGACTTACTATTTCTACACGATTTTAACGTAAACTTTACTTTGCGGCAGCCAACGACCCAGTGACCCAATTTCGCACGGCTCCGTAACGCGGAAGCGAGGCGTCCCCCTACTCCCTGCCCTATTTCCATTCGTCGCGGCGCTCGGACCTATCGCACGCGGTTTTTCCGCAGGATCGCATCCTGTCGCGCGGGCCCCCCCGGCTTTCGGGAAATCGCATTTCTTCTTCTGCCGCTTCTAGGTTGTTGCAGCGGCATGTCGTGAGGGAGGGAAGACTTGACCGCTCCGGCCGTGGACCTTTTCTTGCCGGGCGAGACAGCGACGAGGTAGAGAAGGTGTTGTTCTCTGGTCCACATTTCCTTGTCGGTGTCTCCGGGTTTGCTGGCCCTGGCTCAGTCTTTCCCTCGTTGTTTCGGCACGAAATTCTCTCCCGAGCCGGTTCCGAAAGCGCCTCATCGGATAGGAAATAGGGTGGCGGGCTCCCCTGGAGCCCGGTTTCGGTCCTGCAAGTTCGCGTCGCCCAAAGTGGCGCGACGTTTCAAAACGCGTAAATGCTCGTCCTCTGGGTTCGAATTTCCCAGGGAGAGCGCTCGCAATCGGCCGTTTCGCATCGGCACTGCCAGAGGGCGGCCCGGCCTCTCTCGTTCGGTTCGGAGGGACGTAGGCAAAACTTGCCACGTCACAATACTAATTGATAATGTTATCGTATCTATACGGAGAAAGCGGTGCTTATGTTTAGGGTTAGTGTATCAGGTGTAGAAGATACCTTATGGGCCGTCACACGCCTCTGGCGAGACGGCGCACGCGCGAGCAGTTAGTTGGTTCGTTCGTAGTGATCTCGCGCACGTGACGCTTACACGGTATCGCCAAAGATTATGCTAAGTTGTATTCATAAGTGTATATATTTAGGTATAAATAAACATTAGGTTAAGCAATAACCTAACTTGTGTCTAATATAAATAATCCACGCCCAACAGATTACATCAAGCCCAGATAGCACTCAGATGTCCGATAGATGTCGAAAGTACGTCCGTATCGGACCTTCTTATATCCCAGGGATGTCCGAATCATGTCCGTATGTCCGAGATACGTCCGAAATATGCCCGAGATTCGTCCCAGAAATGTCCGAATGAGGTACGTGTTAGAAAGTGTGACGTACATAGGACGTGCCGTGCGGTCCTATCTGGGACGTATCTGGGGACATATGGACGTTATTTGGACGATCCTGGTACGTACCTGGTACTAATCTGGGACATAAAAACGTTATTTGAACGTTCCCGGTGCGTACTTGGGACCAATCTAGGACATAAGGACGTTATTTGGTCTTCCATTATGGGACGTTTACTCCCATTTCTAGTTTGTCCGTCTTCTGAAAATTTTGATTTTAGGTACATGTTTACGCTAATACGTATTTCCATATTTAAATTCGTTTACATATACAGGGTGTCTCAAAACTCCCTCAACTCCCGGAAATCGGAGGTTCCTGAGGTCATTTGAAACGACATTTTCCTTTTGCAAAATGTCAGTTGGGGCTTTGTTTGGGAGTTATTAACGAAAAACATGGACCAATCAGAGCGCGAGCTAGACGCGAACTGTCTGGCGCCCCGGCTGTATCTCCTATTGCCAGCGCGGCGGTCCGCCGCGCGCCGCGCCGCGACGAAGAAATGAAAAAGCGAAACAGAGCAGAGATCGATTAAATTAATTATTGTAAAAACTCACATAATTCAGCCGTAAATCCATTTGTTACTTCGAAATGAGGGTAACTGGTCCTCTCGGTGACGAACTGCACAGATGATCTCAGGTATACGGCAGTACCGAACGGTAAGGGACGTACGGCCAGGTCAACGAACTGTACAGGTGTCCGGGACCTCCACTTTCATTGTTCAAATGATAAATAAATCGTATCTTTCCTTCACACAGATGCCATGCAATTTTTCCACACTCGCGATCACTTCATCATTTTAAAAAAAAGTCGGGGGGCGTTAAATCAGGCGATCGTGCTGGAAAATTAATGGGACCACCTCTTCCCATCCAACGATTCGGAAATTGTCTATTTAAAACATCTCTTGCTGTTAAGGAATAATGTGCAGAGCATCCGTCTTGCTGCATCCACATTCCTAAACGAACACGTAACGGCACATCTTCCAATAATGTGGGTAAAATTTCCATTATGAAGTGTCTGTGCTTCGTTCCATTCAGTGATCCATCAATAAATATGGACCAATAATATGAGTGTCGATTATGCCAATCCATACGTTCAAACTCCATCGATGTTGATGGTCAATTTGTCTGAAACAATGTGGACTCTGTGTCGACCAGAAATGTGTATTTTTTAAATTAAAATATCCATTTTTTGTGAACGTCGCTTCGTCTGTAAACATAACTTTTTTAAAAAAATCAGCACTTTGACATAAAGCCCATTCACAGAATTCTAAACGACGATAAAAGTCATTATCAGTGAGGTCTTGAACTTTTGATATGTGATATGGATGAAATTTGTATCTATGCAGTACACGTACGACACTAGACCGACTAATATTGGATTCTCTTTCAAGCTGGCGACAGCTTACAGATGGGTTTATTGTCACTGCAGCCAAAATATTAATTTCATTTGCAGTATTCGTCGCTGTGTTTTCTCGATTAGGTGTCTTACGCGACAAATTTCCAGTTTGACTAAACTGTTTGAAGACATTACTGAAAGTATTACGGGCTGGTTGACACCTATCAGGAAAACTCTCTCCATACAACTGTTTTGCACGAACTGCACTCTTTCCAGCTTCCATATACGCTGCAACCATGTCTACTTTTTCCGCACTTGAGTACTTCATTTTAGAACAAACAGATAGATGTCCAACTAAGAGAAGCTAAACTCAAACTGACGAAGGTTGTCACACATAATCGAATAGTTGTCAAATGTTTACATTTCAACGTTACCGACCTCAGTCAATCGTTTTTGCTAGTCTAACGGTGGTAAACAAAGCTAACGCCTTAGTGCGGCAGGAATGATGCCTTAAGAATTTAAATAATTTAAACTGAAATATCTCCTGAACTACTAACTTTTCGACATACTTAGGTTAGTACTTTTTTATAACGAATGTCCAGCTGCATCGATTGATGTATTAAAAAATACCTCATTTCATTTAAAAAAACAAAGTTGACCTTCATATGACCTTTACGTGTCCACTCACGAAAAAGCTAATAACATCAAAATATGCTCCACTCGTTACCATTCAAGTCTCCGCTGAAACATTTTTTGACTACGAGTAACAATAGCGAGAAAATCAAGTTGTCAAAATCGGGTGAGACACCCTGTATAGTACAATAGTAAAAAAGTTATCATCTCTTTGTAGAGCGTCCGAATATTAATCCGAGTCACTATATGTAGTACCTATTAACTTACCAATAATTAAAGAGTTTGGTAAAACCTGACTCGATTGCATTTCTCCTTCTGTTTCCTTGCTGCATGTACCTGAAAATAATAATCATGGTTTATACACCGATATAACAATTCTTTATGGAAAGAAATTAAACAATTATCGTAAAATAGCATAAAATCTTTTATTTACGTACCTAGGTCGTTGCGCCGGTTGATTGCCGGAGGCGTATGCAGCACCTTATCAGATTCAATCTGATCGATTGTCCTGCTGCATGTACCTGAAAACAATAATCATGGTTATATACTAATTAGTTATATACTAATTATTTATGGAAAGAAATTAAGCAATTATCATAAAATAGCATAAACTCTTTTATTTACGTACCTAGTTCGTAGCGTCGTTTGAGCGCCGGAGGCGAAGGCAACACCGATTCCGATTCTTCATCGGTGTCGCTCACAAGATGTAAAATTTTTCTTTTTCTCAGTTGACTGAGTTCAACTTCTGACTAAGTCAGAAGTCTCCTCAGCCACTTTCGCCTTGGTCCTTGCCTTTACATAATCATCGGAAAGCATTTTTAAATTATACATATGTAATTTTATTATAGTTTTATCATAGTATAAAATCTTTAACTCACCAAAAGTGCCATTTTAAAAATATTTAACTGCGTGTTTTGGCCAGCATTTATTGGGGGTGTCCCACTTGAACGCCGACCGATTGGACGCGTCCCGATTGGACGCGTTCCTTTTGGACGCCGGGCCGTTTGGACGCGTCCCTTTTGGACTGCGGCATAATAGTTGGTCTGGGTAAGACCAAGGAGCAGGGGTATTCCAAAAATTAAAGGTAATCAATAGTTGGGCTGGGTTAGATCAGGGAAAACATGAGAACTGTACAGTGAAAACATGAGAACTGTACATGTGAACTGTAGTGTATAATTAGTAATGAATAATATCATTAAGTGTTATTTAAATAGATAGTCAGCCAGGCGTCCAAAAGGAACGTGTCCAATCGGTACGGCATCCAAAAGGAACGGGTCCAATCGGGACCGCCCAATCGGGACGCGTCCAATCGATCGGCGTCCAAGTGGGCATCACTCGTCCCATTCACCGAGGCTCGAGACCAGGCTGGTGACTGCAACGGGTCGCGCTTCGTACTCTGACTGGGATTCGGAGTCGAAGGACCGACTCGGCCAGAGTTCGGGGGTCTCTCCAAGCCAATATGGCCCGTGCCACCAAAGAGAGTGGTTATGGAGTTGAGTTGGATAAATGCCCCTGGACGCGCAGTCAGCAGGATTTTCCTGCGTTGGAACATGGTGCCAGTGTACGTCAGGAAGGCTCGTTTGGATCTTGGAGACCCTATTGGCGACGAAGATCTTCCACTTCGCCGGAGATTGGCTGAGCCAGGTGAGCACTATGCTCGAGTCGGTCCAACAGTGGGTTTCGCACTGTTGGTAGGGTAACGCTGCGCGTATGAAGGTGATGAGCTTGGTGAGTAACAGCGTGGCGCTTAGTTCTAGACGAGGCACGCTGATCGTCTTTACCGGAGCAACCTGGGATTTCGCGACGAGGAGCGCGACTTCGACTTGGCCAGCGTGATGCACGCTGCGAATGTAAACTGCTGCAGCGTAGGCCGTGGAGGAGGCGTCGGCGAAGCCGTGAAGACTCCGAGCCCGGACTGGGCCGGACGCGATGGGCCGAGGGATCTGGATCGCCTCTAGCTCCGGAAGCTGGCTGAGGTACTTCCGCCATTCGTGGTGAAGTATATCGGGAATGGGTTCGTCCCAATCGCATCGAGCCGCCCACAGTCGCTGCATGATGAGCTTGGCGGTGAATACGACTGGAGCGGTCCAGCCGAGCGGGTCGAAGAGACGCGTCAGGGCGGACAGGACCGTTCTCTTGGTGCTGGTCGGTTCGATTGGACGATGGATCCTGATTTTAAACCGGTCAAGAGCTGGGGTCCACGCTATCCCGAGGATCGGGATGGTGTCCGTGATCGAGATCGGCTTAGTCGACGCGAGGCCGTGATCGGACGGATCGAGATCGTCGAGCAGGGACGAGGTGTTGCTTGCCCACTTTCGCAGACGGAACCCGCCGGCGTGGAGCATTGCGATCAGTTGATCGCGAGTTCGTCTTAGAAGGTCGGGGTTGTCGGCACCGAACAAACAGTCATCGACGTAGGTTTGGTCTTGGAGGACCGGAGCAGCGAGGGGAAACCGTTGCCCTTCGTCGATGGTGAGCTGCTTGAGGACTCGCAGCGCTTGAAAGGGAGCTGAAGATGTCCCGTAAGTTACGGTCTGGAGCTGGTACTCCGTGACCGGTTCTGTTGGCGAATTTCGCCACAGGATTCGTTGGTAATTGAGATCCTGCTCATTTACGTGAATTTGTCTGTACATTTTAGCTATATCCGCAGCGTACACATACGGATATTGCCTCTATCGAAGCAGGATGGCGATCAAATCGCCTTGGAGTTTTGGACCTGACAGCAAGTGGTCATTCAGGGATTGACCATTGGTGGTTCGGCACGACGCATTGAAGACCACACGAAGCTTTGTCGTGGAGCTGGTGCTCCGGAAGACCGCATGGTGCGGAATGTAATAGGACTGATCGGAGGAGGGGAGTTTATCCACCGGAATTTTCCGCATGTGACCCAGAACTTCGTACTCGCGCATGAAGTCCTTGTAGAGGGTCGCATGGGCAGGGTTGGAATGCAGTCGTCGTTCTACGCGCTGCAGGCTACGAAGAGCGGTTAGGCGTGATTCGCCTAATTCAAGAGGTGGTTCGCGACGAAATGGTAGGCGGACGACATAGCGTCCATCCGAACTACGGGTATGTGTTTGTCGGAAATGTTCTTCACACTGGTGATCGTCCTGTGTCAGGAGATCACCAGCCGAAATCTCTTCTAACTCCCAGAATTTTCGTAGGGTCTGGTCCAGGGCGTCTGCGGTAGAGCAGTGGTGCACCTCGATTGAAGGTGAGGATGAAGAGGATGCGATGGGACCGGATAGGATCCACCCGAGGGTAGTGTTCTGGGCAACCGGAGTTACAGGTAAGCCCTTTCGTATGCCTCCGACGAGGAGTTGGCTATACAGATCGGCCCCGATGATCAGGTCGATCGGCTCCGAGCTCATGGGGTTCCTGTCGGCCAGCTCGAGGTCTGATATATGAGACCAATTAATATCCGATCGGTTTTTAGGTGGGACATAATTGGTGAGCGTTTTCAAGATCACCGCATTCGTCGAATAGGCAGGTCGATCCGTCTTCGCTGGAGAAATGGTGATTCCGACCGTGGAGTGCGCGACGGATTGCGTCTCGCCGATTCCGGTGACTCGAATGAGTTGCCGAATTCGGTTTAGGCGCAGCAACTGGGTCGTCCGTTCCGAAATTAATGTAGCGGCGGAGCCCTGGTCCAGGAGCGCTCGGACAGTAATACGCCGACCGTGCTTTGAATGGACCTGTACATGGGCTGTTGATAAGAGCACGCCGTAACGAGTCGGCGATCGGAGACCAGATTGGCGCTGATCGTTGGCTCGTTGTCGGATACGACGGCCGGGTTCGGAGTTGCGAGGCGGGGATTTTCGGCGGTGCGTGGAAAATGTAAGAGCGTATGATGCCGCTGCTTGCATTCCTTACAGTAATGTAGGCTCGTGCATTGCGCGCTCGCGTGTTTCGTCGAGAAACAATTAATACAGCGTCGCTGGGTTTTAATTATGTCGTAACGATCGGATGGTGATTTAGCGATGAACGTCGGGCACTTGTAAATCAGGTGATTCTGATGACAGACAGGACACGTTGCGGTGGAAACGGCGGTCGCGTGGGTGACGACTGAACTTGGTTTCGGTCGTTTAACAGTTCCGATTTCGTTCGAACTCCTGCTTGGAATCGGCGCTATTGCTTCGAGAGCTCGCGATCGCGACTCGAGGAACGCGTCGAATTCGGTGTGAGTGGGAAACTCGATTGTCTCTTCGACTTTGAGCTCCCAGGCTGTCCGCGACGACCGGTCTAACCTTTGAACGCCAAGGAATACTATAATGTCGCTCCACTGGTCGACGGGACGATCGAGATTCTTCAGCGCTTGCATGGGAACGTTAATTCGATCGCGTAAATCTCGCAATTCTCGTGCGGATTCGGATGTAACTTTCGGCAGCGAAAATAACGTGTTAAGGTGTGTCGTGATCAAGCGGCGCTTGTTCTCGTATCGCGATGTAAGAATTTTCCACGCGACGGCGAAGTTTTGTCCGGAGATCGGGAGATGAGCGATCGCGTTACTCGCTTCGCCCTTTAACGACGAGCACAGGAAATGTAACCGATCGACTTCGGCGAGTGACTTTTCGTTTATAACCACGGACGTGAAGCGGTCGCGAAAACTTTCCCATCCTTCGAACGATCCATCGAAAGACGGTAGTTGAATTCGCGGTAGATGCACGATGGGCCTGGACGTTGGTATTGGAGAGGTACTTACTTCTTTGCCGGATGCCTCATCGGCGGCGGTGGCAGTTTTAAGTACCTCGCACATGAAGTCCGACGCTTCCAGATAATTTTCTTCCGCTTTCTCGAAGAGGTGATCGGTAAAATAGGGATGACTGGCTCTCGTCTTCGGGTCCGAGGCAGCGGTGAGTCTGGCGTTGAGCTTCTGCGCTTGGTTGAAGGCTTCCTTCAGAATGGTTAGCCGGTTCTGCGTGGTCGCAGTGGTCATCTTGGCCTGACCCAGCTTCTTAAAATTTGGTAGAGCCCTTTCGATGGATCGGAGTGTTTGGTTCTGCTCGGAGAGCAGCTCTTCGAGTTGACTCATGGCGTCCACTTGAGGGCCCTTTTCTCAATGGCGGCGTTTCCGGCACGTGGCTCCTCGATTCCAATCCGGCTCGAAGGACCAAAAATGTTGGGGAATGGGTGGCTGGTACAGCCTTATCAGAAGGTTTGGATTTCGAGGCGGGAAGGCGGAAACGGTTTGAGGAAGGACTTCCAAGTGAGCCGGGATTTAACCGATTTTCTTGGGATAGGGATCGCGCACGTGGTCGGTTACGCGACGAATAAATTATCTCACTATGAAATTGCGGGTATTTAGAAGCGCCCTTGTATAAGGGGAAATAAACTAAATTTTGTAATAAGAATGGATTTATTCACACCCTTGGCTCGGTAACACTAATATGGTCTGGATCGATTTAATGCGTGCGCACGTGTTGTCGCGACGACGGTTCGTAGAAGAAGAGAGCGTTTCCTGGAATCGGCCGCGGATCGTCTGCTCGCGAGCAGGGATCCGATTCGCGGACCGGGCTTACACCGGTGCGCTAATCAGCGCGGCGCGTAAGCGCGCGCTGATTGAACGCAGTTTCGCGAGGTATCACGATTACCGGTACGATTCCCGAACAACAATAATATGTTGTACACGATGATATCGTAACGATTAACACAGAAGATTTTTCAAACACGTTCTCGAAGCACTCGCACAAGACTGTTTCGTCACGCAGCAACGGCGCGTTCTTCTCCCGCATTCGATCGTCGCTTGTTTCGTCGATCGTCGCTTGTTTTATCAACCGTCGCCTTTCTTACCAGCTGACACAGCTGAACACAGCGAAGCAAGGACCGTCGTCGCGTCGCCTTGCGTTTTTGTGAAGGTAGTTTAGTTTAGTGTGCAATAAAGTATTCTTTATAAAAAGTGTGGACGAGTAGTTTAGTAGTATCAACAACTGTGGGAGTGGAATTTGTTATTTCCATTTCAGATAAGTATTTATTTTATATTTATTATTATTCATTATTATTCATTATTATTCATTTAAACATGACTGGCAAAAGAAAAATTGAGAAATATTATATGCGTGCTAAAAGATCTTCGCGTCTATCGAATGATGGTTTTCACCAAGAAGCTTCTGTTTCATCGGACAAAAATACAATTAGCAATGAAAATAATGAATTAGTTTATTCAGATTTTTCGTCGAATAGTGCTATCGAAAGTGACATTTCTGTAGAAAGTCTTCAGTTTAGAGGAACTACAGAAAGTCAAAATTTCACAGAAGCAACGCGCGCGTTATTAGCCGACAACGACAGTAATGACATAAATGTTCGTGTTAGTTTAGCGGAATGGGCTATACAACATAATATTCCACATGTCGCGGTTAATCATTTACTTTCGATATTAAAGAAGCTCATTCTAAATTTACCCACGGATGCTAGAACTCTTTTGAAAACATGTAAGACAGTAGTTACTAAACAAATTGAGCCAGGGTATTATTACCATTTTGGTTTACAAAATGCCATTTTAAATCTTTGTAAATTTATGGACATTTCTTCTTTTATTAACAATACAATTCGGATCAACGTTAATATCGACGGTCTTCCATTATCAAAGAGTTCTAGCAGCCAAGTATATCCTATTCTTTGTAGTGTAACAGGATATACAAATGCAGCAATGATCGGTATTTATCATGGTTATGCAAAACCAAAAGACGCTAACAGTTTTTTATTCGATTTTGTTCAAGAGGCGATAGCCCTTATTAATAGTGGATTGTTAATTAATGAACATTTATATCATTTACAAATACAATCTTTTATTTGTGATGCTCCCGCAAAATCTTTTATCAAATGCATAAAAGGTCATGTGGGATATCATTCATGTACAAAATGCCATATTGAAGGGGATTTTATTGATAATAGGGTATGTTTTCCAGAAGTAAATAATATTAGATGTCGGACAGACCTTGAATTTAGAATGAAAGTTGATGAAGATCATCACACGGGTATAACTTCTTTAGAAAATATTCCGGGAATTGACATGATAAATTCTTTTCCAATTGATTATATGCATTTGATTTGTTTGGGCGTAATGAAGAAATTACTTTTGAACTTGTGGTACTGTGGAAAACCTACCACAAAAATTTCAAATGCGGAATCTCTTAATATATCGAATTCTTTGGTTTCTCTGGCAAAATGCATGCCATTAGAATTTAATAGAAAGCCACGAAGTTTGAATGAATTGAAACGATGGAAAGCAACGGAATTTAGGCAGTTCCTTTTTTACACCGGGCCAGTAGTCTTATTAAACAACATAAGTAAAGATCGGTATACAAACTTTTTTACGTTGCATGTAGCTATAATTATATTATCAAATTCAAAATATTTAAAATTAATTGACTATGCATCTGAATTGTTAAATTATTTCGTTAAGATGTTTAAAGTATTATATGGAGCACAGCACATCTCTCACAATGTTCACAATCTCTTATACATTGCGGGAGATGTAAGAAATCATGGGCCATTGCACGATTTCGGAGCTTTCCATTTTGAAAATGTTTTGCAAACTATTTTAACATCTATTCGAACGCGTGATAAAATATTAGAGCAAATAGTAAAACGGCATTCGGAAAAATGCCATATTGTCAATAAAAAAAAGATGCATAGTAGTAAATTTCCCATTTTTAAAAATGAACATTTTGACGGTCCCTTAATACGAAATGTTAAAACTAGTAAACAATTTAAACGCGTTGATTTCCATCATTTCAGTTTAAAAACTAGTGAGCCAAATAACTGTTGTTCTCTTGTAAATGGTGACATAATTCTTGTTCAAAATGTAATATTATCAGGCGACGAATACAAGATACTTGGTAGAAAATTTTTATATCTAAAAGATTTTTATGAAAGTCCCCGTAAATCATCCGAATTTGGAATTTTCTCTATAGAATCTCCTTCTTTAGGTCCTTTTGAAATTTTTAATATTACGGATGTTGTCGCGAAATATATTAAATTTGAAATGAATGAAAAAATTATTGTTTTCCCATTGCTACATTGTCTTTCATAAGTATACATATACAGTGGCGTGCAATAATTTTCGGCCGCTCTCAAAGAGACGATAACTTTTTTAATATTGTACTATACGATTTGAACTTTTTGGGGAAGCTAGAGCAATTAGTTTACTATAAAAGTGAAAACAAATTATTCAAAAATTGCAATTGATCGGAATTGTTGACAAAATACTAAAATTTACAGTTTCAACTTTTTATGTGGGCCTATATTGAAAATTTAAAAAATACATTTTGTAGATCTGTGTGAATGAAACATATTCTGAAAATATCGTCAAACTCGGTCGACGTTGCAATGAGCTACAAACGTTTAAAGATGGTAAAAAGTGCAGATTTTCACGATTTTCGCCTCTAACTGCAATAAATCTAAGGATTCATACATCTTTCAATGCTTGTCGTTTTTTACCCGCATCAGTCGATTTCAATGAAATTTTCACAGTGCATAAAATTGACACAGATCTACAAAATGCACTTTTTAAATTTTCAATATATGACCACATAAAAAAGTTGAAAATGCTACTTTTAATATTTTATTAACAATTCCGATCACTTGCAATTTTTGAACAAATTTTGTTCACATCCTGTAGTCAACTAATTGCTCTAGCTTCCCAAAAAAGTTCAATTCGTATAGTATGTTACGGATGACTAACAATTATTTAAAATCATATCTGGCAGGAACCGTCCCAAATAAACGCACGACCCACTGGACGTCGACGAGACACGATTATTATTTTAAGATAAAGACAAGGACCATCCGTTCTTTCCACGAGTTCTGACAAATACCACCTGTCGTTGCAAGGGTATATAAACCCTTGCATTTCTGTACTCGGGGGGCTAGTACTTCTGTAGTCACGAATCGTGTCGCGTCGTGCTGTATCTCGTAGAATCGACCTCCAGTGAGATCGGGCATCAGTCCCCTTCGATCAAATATTACCATATAGATTCCGCGAGTCGGTCTAAAATCTATTAAGCATTTAAAGTCATTCCGAGACCCCCCCGCATTGCCAGTGCGTCAAAACCGAGCATCTTAGTAAGGTAGCAGTCTTACCTTTCTATTCTTTCATTCTTTTCAACTTCAATAATATCGCGACATTTACACAAATGTAACAAACTCTATTGATAGAATATACTTGTGTTTTACCGATAATTCAGTAGAACTTCTTAAACCCATTATTATCGTCCAGTATCCTAATAGAACAATTGAACGTTCCCACATGATACAATCTAACCGCTCGGGTTGTATCAACTAAATTATACTAGTTACGAGGCCCACTAACTTTCCTAGCGACTCCCTGACAATCGTATCAGGTTCGTTCGCGGCATTTAAATCATCCACCAAAGATTTATCCAACCTCCCAGTGGCTCTCCAATTTCGCATTGGGTTCGTCCACGAAAGTCACACCGTCCTAGCGGCTCCCTGACAATCGTATCAGGTTCGTCCGCATCCAAACAGCTCCCTGATTTCGCATCAGGTTCGTCTGTGATCTCATCCAACCTATAAGCGGCTCCCTGATTAAACATCAGGTTCGTCCGCATCCTAACGGCTCCCTGACAATCGTATCAGGTTCGTCCGTGCCTTCTGTCAACCTCCTAGCGGCTCCCCAATTTACCATTGGGTTCGTCCGCGCTGTTTTACAACCTCCTAGCAGCTCCCTGACAATCGTATCAGGTTCGTCTGCGCGTTACTCCTAGTGACTCCCCAATTTACCATTGGGTTCGTTCACGAAGTTTCAACTATCCTAGCAGCTCCCTGACAATCGCATCAGGTTCGTCTGCGCTTGACTCCAAACCTAGAGGCTCCCTGACAATCGTATCAGGTTCGTCCTCGCCGTCTACAATCCTAGCGGCTCCCCAATTTACCATTGGGTTCGTCCGCGCACCTCAACTAACAAATTGAGACCATATTCCTAGGGTGATAACCCTTCGCCGGCCACTCGAGCTGCTCGCGGCCCTGGCTCGTAACAAGTACAATATTAGAAAAGTTATCGTCTCGTTTAGAGCGGCCGAAAATTATTGCACGCCACTGTACATATGTTCGGATATCTTTTTCTTTATTTTTTTTTAATCTAGCTTCATCGTTTAACACTTTTAGCACGTATGTATATAATAGTTACGGTAATTATACATAAAAGGTTACAAGAGGTGTAATCTTTTCTGCATACTTACTATAATTATATTTGTCCAAGCCAATTGTAACATTGCAGTTGTGCTATATGTAAAGGCAGCCAAAATGTGGGAATATAGGGCTACCGGCCTATAGGGACTATAGGGAGTGAAAAGGTTCTGAAAAGGTTTCAAACTGTTATGTATCAGTTCTGATTGAAACAGTTATGAAGAACCAAAACAATGTTACAAATGTTATTGTAACAGACCTGCTTAAAGCAAGCCTGTTACCATTGCGCGCCGCGTCAAAACCCGCCGAAACGATGCAAATCCGCGCCGCACCGAGCTCCACCGAACACCGCCGAAAACAACCGAACGCGCCGCGTGGCCGGGCCAACGGTCCCGCGCCGAGCACACCGCACCGCGCTACCCCCTGGCCAAGAACTGTCAGAGTTAGAAACAGTGCGCTCGGCATGAAATACAAACGACATTTTGACGGGCACCGAAAATCAAAAACAGGGGCACAAAAGCCACCACAAACACCTTACCGCACCACTACCACGCATCACCGAACCGAATATATAAAAGGCCCGTCAAAATCAACCAAAGGCAGATTCCCTCAGTTGAACGTTGGACTATCCCGCCGAGGACGACTACTGGGACAGCAATAGCCGAAGCAAAATCCTGCTCGCCGTGACAGCGACTCTACGAGACGTAGATATCCTTCCAACCTTCTCGCCGTGACGGCGAAGATCCTACACCCCGACCGCTCCTCGTGACGACGAGCTCATCCGACCATGCCGTCGTGACGACGCTTCTTCTCGGTCATTTCGCCGTGACGGCGAGATGCACCGGTACCTACGTTGTGACAACGATCTCCCGTACCAGCCGTTCGCCGAGACGCCGAACTATCCCGTCGATCCTGCCGTCGAGACGACGATCTCTAGCCGCTCCCGTACCAGTCCGCTTGCCGAGACGCCGAACCACCACACCGATCCTGCCGTCGAAACGACAATCTCTAGCCGCTCCCGTACCGTCCCGTTCGCCGAGACGCCGCGATAACTCGTACCGTTCGTCGAGACGACGACCGCCGCCGATCCCGCCGCCGCGATAACGACCGCCAGCCGTCCAGCGAGTGACCGCATCCGTAACGCACGCCGACCTAACGTGATGCTGTAATAACCGGCAGTATCCCTTCTAGACGTCCATAGGGTGACCGTACCCACAAGCGCGCATCAAGGACAACCGCACCCACGACGCACCGATCCATATCGCGACTGCTACCATCGGCAGTGCAACGTCTCCCCGCTCCGAGGGTACCGACACCCACACACCGATTCCGCGAACCACCGATCCCGCGACGAAATATAGCGAAACATTATTAAGATAGAATCGACGAGTTGTTATTCTCCGAGTACACCACGTCCCCCCGCACCGACCGCTTCCTCTAACCAATACACGAACCCTGCCTCGACGAGCCTATTCCGCGGCAAAACAAAATACGGACGAGACGTTCCCCCGGCGAAGAAGAACCGTTAGATTATACAGGGTGAATTCGATAAAGCAGGACACCTAAATATCTCCGTTACTTTTCGTTGTACAAAAAAACTTCGTAGGCCAAAGTTATACTGTTTGAAGGGCCACATATAACGGTGTAAGGGAAAAAAAATTTCAAGGTCATTTTTATGAGATTTCAAGATTATCGATGTTTTTTTTTAATGGAATGATATATTTTCGTTAACGTAATGTTGTAGCTGACAAAATAACGAATTCATGCATGTAACACAATATGACCTTCAAATGACTTTCAACCCAGAAAAATGGTATAAATAAAATTCAACGTGTAAGATTCATTTGATGTATTTCTGTTACGCCAACTGTCTCAATCCCCACTGGCAAATGTTTACACAATTTACAAAGTCTCTACCATGAAGTTCTTGATGAATTGATAGGTCAAAGGGGTAAAATTTGTGTTCCTGGAATACTTGCACTACACATTTTTGACTAATGCCACTTCCTCGTGCGATTTGCCTCGTACTAGCATGAGGGTTTGTATTCACTGCTGCCAGAACATTAATTGTGTTTGCTTTATTCCTTGCCGTCCTCACCGTTGTACGTTTTTTATTTTCCACACTACCAGTTTCACGGAATTCATTTATCAAATTGGAGTAAACGGAAACTGATGGACAATTACGATTAGGAAATCGGTCCTTGTACAACTGCACGGCTTCTCTTAAACACTGTCGACTTTCTCCACAAATGAAAATCATATCAATCTTATCTTCCTTCGAGTAACGCATTGTGAAACATTCATCGATAAACTGATCGAGAAATCTTAGAAACTGTGGCAATCTGATAGCAAGAAGGTGTAACAGACCTATACGTCGCCAGGTCTGTTACTAACCGGGTGGAGAGGGGCGGGGCGGAGCACGCCTCCGACGACCCTCCCTTACCGTGTGCGGCGGCCTCCTCCCCTGGCCGGTGTGGGCCCCCTCTCCGGAGGGGTCACCCGCTCCGGGCGGGGCAGGCGGCCGCCGGGGGGG
>JAQQRT010005845.1:0-20331 GCA_028454225.1 Lasioglossum leucozonium | reverse complement strand
AACCCCCCATTTGAAAAGAAAACGATTGATCTGTGACACCCTGTATATCTTCTTTGAGACATATTTATCTCTCGTGCATTCTGCCGAATTTCAATACCTAAGCAGTAATTTACTCGACCAAGATCCTTAATATCAAATTCTTTTGCCAGCTCTTCTTTGACGTTCTTTATACACCCTTGGTTATTTGATATAATCTACGTATATGATAACATACAATTTATGGTCCTTGTACTTTCCGTGGTATAAACAGGGATCTGCCACTGTCGCTTGCAGACCCAGACTACTTAGTTTCTCACTAAGTTTTTCGTGCCACTGTCTTCCTGCTTGACGCAATCCGTAGATTGCCTTCTCCAATCGGCACACCCCATCTTTGCTGCATTTTATTTCTTTCAATAAATTTTGGGCAGTTTCTCTTATCCTAGTTGTTTCCTTTGTATCTTCCACAATTTCTTGTAAGCAGTTTTCCAGTTGGTCGGGCTTTTCCATGAATATTTCCTCTGGGAGGTTCCAGTTTAGATATGCCCCGGTTACATCAACTTGTTCCACGATCATATTCATTTCGACCGATAAGGCCAACAATAATCTAATTGTCTCCAACCTGGCCACAGGAGCAAACGTTTCATCGAAATCTATTCCCGGACGTTGGGTGAATCCTCTTGCCACAACCCTGGCCTTCCGTTTTTCCAAGGACCCATCAGCTTTGTACTTATTTGTCAGTACCATTTTTGATCCTATAACCCTTTTTCCTTCTGGTCTTTCGACGATTTTAAATGTATTATTCCTTATTAAGTTAGTTATCTCGGACTTTATGGCATGTTTCAGAAACAACCAATTTTCTTTCATTAGTTAGCCATACCTTGTACGCCTTTGATATTTCCGAGTAACCGACAAATATTCCTATTTTCGTCCTTTGGTTAAATTTCCTTTTTCGAGGATGCTTGTTTAATAAATATGTTTTTGCTCCAAATGTCCTCAAATGCGTCAATCGGGGCGGCCTCCTGGTCTACAATTCAAATGGAGTCTTCCCATTCAGAGTCTTCGTAAGACATCTATTTCTAATATAGTTTGTGGTATCCATTGCAGCTGCCCAAAATCCTTCCGATAATCCAGCGTGTATCAATAAGCACCGCGTCATTTCGACGAGAGTGCGATTCTTTCGCTTTGCCACCCCGTTTTGTTCGGGTGTATGCGGCACAGTCAATCTTCTTGATATTCCATTTATTCGCAAGAATTCTTCAAACTGTCCATTACAGTACTCACGTCCGTTATCAGTTTGTAAACTTTTCAATGTACACCCTGTATGCGTTTCCGCGCAGTTCTTAAAATCTTTAAACGCACGGAATACTTCATCTTTCCCTTTCAGGAAATAAAGCCTACACCACCTGGAATAATCGTCAATAAAGGATACTATATACCTATATCCTCCTAGGGATTCATCGGACCGCACACGTCTGAATGCAGAATTTCTAAAAATCTCGAGCTCCTTTGGCTGTCCCTTGGGAAAGGTCTGGGTTAGCTTCCCTCGAATACACGTTTCACACGTGGGCAACGTTTCTTCTCCATTTAAATGTATTCCAATAGTATTTTGATTTTTGACCATATACAATAAATCCTTTGCGTTCAGGTGACCCAACCTATCCTATTGTGCCATAATTGAATTTTTGAATTTTCTTTTAGATTAGAATTTTCTTTAGAGGTTATAATTTTTCCCTCTTCTGCTACGTAGATAGTACAAGTTTCCTATATGCTTTGCTTTTAATCTAACTCTTCCTTCTGCATCAACCACGATGGCTTCGTTTTTTCTGAAAATTACCTCATGATTCTTGTCTGTTATTTTTGTTACAGACAGAAAATTAGTTCTTAGATCCGGTACATATAATGTGTCTTTTAAATCAACTCGCTTAACATCTGTATCTAAAATTGTTTTAATGGCGACTTTTCCTTGTGCTTCTACTTTAGCTGTAGCATTATTAGCAAGATTTAATTTATCATATATGGAACGATTCATTTGATCGAACTTGGATTTGTCTTTACATAGGTGAGTTGAGCACCCACTATCGAGACACCACTAACTACGCTCTGGGTCTTCGCTGATTTTATATGCATCGTATACATTTACATAATATGATTCATATGCCATACCTGCTGTTGATTTTTGTTTACTTCTTTTACTCCAACAATCAGCTGCACGATGACCCAATTTTCCACACTCGTAGCATTTCATTTGCGGTTTCCAAGAAGCATATTGTGACCGTTACGCCACATACAAGTCAGTGTGCGAGATACGCGATCCTTGTCCATGACAAAGATCGCGTGAGTGATTTGCAGATGCGCGCGCATCGATCCCCGCTCCGAGCGATCGAAGGAGGTCGATGCGAGCACCGGCAGGATCATTCTGCGCTGGGCCACTGCCTTGTAAGCACGCAGCAGTCACACGGTCGATTGCCGGTATTATTCGCGAATCGCATACCTTAAAATTTTGCGTCTTACGGCTTGTAAGATATACTTATATACAGAAGATCTCTGTTCGCCGACGTAGGCGTTTTTCATTATATTTAAATTAAAATTTAAAATATTATAAAGATTAAAATTGTGTCTGCGGAACGTAGGCAACTGTCGCACGCGTTGTAAGTAAGTCGCGTCGTGCGGATGAAATGAGACCGAATGTCGGATCAATCTGTGACGGTGACGTTACTCACGGGTGCCCTCTCCTGAATGCTCGAGCTGCACCAGGGTTCGCGAGAGGGCAGGAAGGGTAAAATAACGTGATAACGATTTGGCAGGAAAGCTATCGTTTATTAATAACTGGATTCCCAGTGGGGCCGGCTTTTACCGGCTCGGGGTCCCGGCTGGAGGCTCCTGCTGGAACCGGCGGCTGTGGACAGACGTTTGGTAGACGACGCGATAACGGTGTAACAGTATTTCCTTCGTATTTGAACCTGACTTAATCCTAAGGTACGGACGCGGAGCGGCAGAAACGCGTCGTAAATTAACCTAGCTTATTCCTGACGCAGTACATTCGTGGACGATTCGGTATCGTGGAACGGCGGAGACGCGGGGCGATTCTCGGTCGCCAACGGACGCGGAGCGATTCTGGATCGCGGAACGGCGGAGACGCGGGGCGATTGTCGGTCGCCAGCGGAGCGATTCTGGATCGCGGCACGGCGGAGACGCTTGGTCGTTACGGCTGGATGCGGTGATCCGGTGGGTCGGGAAACGAGGAGGTTGGCAATACCCCGCGGCTCAGCTAGATCGTGAGTCGTGTTCCTGCGTTACGGCTTGAGCTCGCGGAGCGGGGTTCGCCCTGTACCCCGACCTCGCGGCACGCTCGGTCCGCCGCCCTCGGCTCGGTCGCGGTGCGAGTTCGTACGTACGGAAGAACCCGAAACGTATTCCCTCGACACCGGCGTAGTCACTCGCACGGAAGAACCCGAAACGAGCTCCTACGCGGCTGCGGTCGAACTAGGACTAGCTCGCCGAGAAGCGTCGTCTGGTCCTGGGGCCGATGAACGGGGATCGTAGGAACGAGGGGGGGGGAGTGTGGATTCCGCCCGGTTCTCCGCGGGCGTTTGGTCTGTCGCTCCTGACCAGGTCGCGGTGCGTGTTCGTACGTACGGAAGAACCCGAAACGTATTCCCTCTACACCGGCGTAGTCACTCGTACGGAAGAACCCGAAACGAGCTCCTAACGCGGCTGCGATCGGACGAGGATTGACTCGCCAAAGCGCGATTCTCGGTCGCGAGTCGGTGGATCAGGATTTAGGGAACCTGGGTGGGGGTACCGGTCTTCACGGCAGGTGGGGAGAGCTGGAGACGCGCAACGCCGAAGTGCGCGAGAGCACGTTCGACGCTCGACTGCCACCTCGAGACTGGCTCGCGGTATGGGGATCGCTCACACACGGAAGAACCCGAAATGCTTGCTCCTCCAACACCGGCGTATTCGCACGTATACGGAAGAGCCCGAAATACGTGTTCACACGCGGCAGCGGGAAGTCCGGAGCTCGGAGAAGGATCTCCGAGAGCTGCTCCAGGCCAACACCGCTTCTGGCATTTTTTTTTTTTCTTCGTTTTCCCTTGGGTTGAGATTGGACAGTTCCTGAGGATTGGATCCTTTTTACCTGTATAACACATGAGAGATAGGGTGTATAGTGGCAGCATGTATGATTGTTTTGAGTCAGGTAGACCTTCATGTGTAGTTAATAGGGGAAAGTTTCAAAAACCTATATACGTGTATTAAATTAAGGGGAAGAGGTAGAGGGATTTGTGGGGGGATTGAGTTGGATTTGAAGAAAATTAAGGAGCATCCTAGGGGTGTAGCTGTTTCTTCTGCAGCGAGTAGGAATTTGATTTGGGTTATAGTTGCCAGTATTAGCTATGAGAGAATTTTGGTGATTATATTCAAATGTTCTAGGGAGCGACGAGGTGATATATTTTTGTATTGTGGGCATTTTGAGTGTATGATGCAGGATATCTGTGGGAGTGTCATTGTCAGCAGCAAGTATGATTCTTAGGAATTTGTTTTGGAGTCTCTGTATGTTTAGGATGTATGTTTTGGCTGCTGTTGACCATATTTGGTGGCCGTACAGGAGTGCAGATCTGGCACAGGCTAGATACAGTGTTCTTTTTATATTGTCTCAGAGTGGACTTCTTTGGTTAATGAGAGGGTACAGGAGTCTGATTAGTGGGTAGGTTTTTTTGATTCTGTGTTCTATAGCTTTTCTCCAGCTTAGTTTGCTGTCGAGAATGAGTCCTAGGTAAATTACTTGTTTGGTCCAGGGAATTTGTATAGAGTTGATTTGAAGTGGAGGAGGGAGAGGTTTTTTGGGGGAAGTGTGGAAAAATATGGTCTGAGTTTTGGTTTCGTTGAGTTGGAGTTTCCAGTCTTGAAAATATTTGGATAGGGAATTGAGGTGATTTTGGAGGTGTTTAGCTGCTTGGGTGGGTTGCCAAGAGGAGGAGTAGATAGCTGTGTCATCAGCATATATGGCAAGGTTTGTATTAGGGTCTTTTGGGATATCGTTGATGTAAATATTAAATAGGGTGGGTCCTAGGAGTGACCCTTGGGGGACTCCGGCTTGTATTTTTGTGGGTAGGGATGAGGTACCATTTACCGAAACTTGAAGTGTTCTGTCCGTGAGGTAGTTATGAATTATCGCTATGATGTTGGTTGGGAGTTTGATTAAGTGTAATTTGTAGAGGAGGCCGTGATGCCAGACTGAGTCAAATGCCTTTTGTATGTCGAGGAGAACCATATCTGTTGGTCTATTTTTGTTGTATTCTAGTGTGATTTGTTCTGTGACTCTGTGCATTTGTTGTATAGTTGAGTGTTTCTGTCTGAAGCCGAATTGCTCCTGAATAAGGATATTTTCTTGTTCGAGGTGGTCGTGTATTTGTGTAAGGATTATCTTTTCTAGTATCTTGCCTAGAAGACTGAGTAAGCTGATAGGTCTATAACTGGAGGGATCAAATTTGTTTTTGTTTGGTTTTTTGATGGGGATGATTTTTTCTGATTTCCAGGCAATGGGAAAGTAATTTAAGTGTAGTGCTTGTCTGTAAATATAGTATAGTTGGAGGATAACTTTCTTGGGGCTGTTTTTGATTTTTGGAGAGGATATTAAATCAGAGCCTGGTGTTTTGTTAGGGAGTTTTTGGATGATGTCTCTGATTTGGAAGGGGGTAATGTGGTTTGTTTGTTGGTTAGAAGGCGAGGGATAGAATTCTTTAAAATGTTGAAGGTGGTTGTCTATGATTGGTTGGAGATTTGAGGGAAGGGAAGAAGAGTTGTCATGAATCTTTTGGAATGTGTCAGCTAGTAGTTCAGCTTTTTGGAGGTCAGAGGTTGCTTCGTTTTTGCGTGAATCTGTTAGGGGTGGGATTCTTGGATTTTTGGGTTTTAAAGTTTGGTAGGTTTTCCAAAGGGTGTTGTCTTGGATTTTTAAGGTTTTTAGTTTCTTTTTCCACAGTAGGTTTTTGGAATTTGCAATTTCTTGGTTGATTTTTCCGGTAAGGAGGTTTCTTAGGAGTTTGTAGTAAGGATTTCTGGTTTTTTGGAATTTCCTGCGAGCTCTGTTTCTTTCTTGGATTAGAGATGTGATGTTATTGTTTTGAATATTCGGGTCTTGTGTTTGTGGGTGCCAGGTGGTGGCTTTTTTGTATGCTTGGTTTAAGGTTTTTGTGAGGAGTTGGATTTGTTTATCTATTTCTTTTGGGAAGGGGAGGTTGGGTTGTAGTGGATGCTTGTTGCAGAGGGATCTGTATTTTTCCCAGTCTGTTGAGGGGATTTTTGAATGATGGTCTCTTGGATTTTTTAAGTTAATTTCTAGGATGATTGGTTGGTGATTTGAGGGAAGGTCTTGCGTGGTGTAGCATTTGGATGCGTAAGGAATATTGGTGAGAAACATGTCTATGGTAGAGGGTTTACAATTAGGTTGACGGTGGGTGGGGGATTGGGGGTGGATTATGTACGTTTGGGAATTCTCAATGTAGTTTTTGAGGGCTACACCTTTTTGATTTCTAGAGGAGTTGTTCCAGAGCGGGTGTTTTGCATTTAGGTCGCCACCTAGAAGGTAGTGGGAGTTAGAACGTAGGAGAGCGGAGAGGTCTTGTGATAGTATTTTTTTGTTTGGGGGAGAGTAGAGGGAGCCTATAGTTATTGGGGGATTGGTTTTGGTTTTTAAGAGGATTGCTTCTATATCTTGGAGGTGAGGTTGGGTGGAGTTTTCAAATTGTATGTTTTTGTGGATGAAAACAGCGACTCCTCCACGGGAGGAGTCTCTGTCTTTTCTGAGAAGAGAGTAACCGGGGATGTAGGGGTGATCGGTTGATTGGAACCAAGTTTCTGTTATTAATGCTATGTCGATTTCGTGAGTCTGTAGGTATATGTGTAATTCTGGTATTTTGTTTTTTAGGCTACATGCGTTCCAGAGTATTTTGAGAGGATTCATTTTGAGTCGAGGGATTGTACTATAAGGATTATGGCCTTGACTTTGTCTATTGGATTTGTGCATGGGAGGTAGTGCTTTTGGATTAAGTCCAGAATATTTAGTATGGTGTGGAGTTCACCAGAGGCATTGAGGGAGTTGATGGTGTCAGTAATAGTTTCATGTTGAGGTGGTGTGGGAGAGGGGGAGTTATTTTTAGTTACTTGAGCGTATGAGAGGAGTGGGGAGGGTTGAGAGGGTGTTTTGGTGTGAGGGTGATTTCTAGTTGGAAGGGAGGGGAAAGTGTTTGGAGTAAGATTTGGTGTTTGGGTTTGTTGGGGGAGGTGAGGTGTGTGAGAGATTTGTTTGTGGTGGGGAAGGATTTCCTTCTTGATTTCCTTCTTGTTAAGGAAGTTGATTAGAGTCGGGCACTGGCTATAGTTGGCTGGATGATTCCCTCTACAGTTGGCGCAGGTTGCAGGTGAGTCTCTGGATTTGGTGCAGACTCTGGTGTCATGGTCTTGTCCGCATTTCAGACACCGGTAAGGCCTGCTGCAGTTGGCTGACGTGTGTCCATGGGCTTGACATCGGAAGCATTGGATCATCGGTTTTTTGGAGTCGTATTTTTCCCAGTAAGCTCTTACTGAGTTAACGAATCTAATGGTCTTCACCTGTATTAGGGTGGTACCGGAAGGAAAGGTTACTTTGTATATTGGATATTTGGCAGGTGTGGGGATTTCCTTGCATTGGGTGGGATGGAGGCCTTGTTTGTTTATATCATTTATGATATCTTGTGCTGAGAGATGCGGGAGTCCTTTTAAAACTACTGCAAGGGTTTTTTCAGTGGGGAGGGAGTATGTATGTATGTGGAGGTTGTTTTGGAAGCAATCTTCCTTGAACTGAGAGAAGTGGTCTATTTGATTGAATTGGATTTTAAGTTTCCCACCGGTAAATTTGGTGTGAAAGTTATTTGAATATTTGTTTTGGAGCATAGTAAGGAATGAGGGGTAGTTTATGTTTGAGTTGTGTAAGTAGATTGGAGGTGGTTTCTGGATTTTTGGGGGAGATTGATTTGGAGCAGCAGAATTTGTCTTCGAATTTGAGGGTGGGGAATAGGAGTTTTCCGATTTTTCAGTATCTTGTGGGTTAGAGGAAGAAGGTGGATTTTCATCTTTCATAAATTGTTGAAAGATACCGTATCTGTTGGAAGTGGGGATTTGGGGAATGATTTTAACTTGGGTGTTTGTCGGCGGTGGTTTATGCATGATGGTGGTTGACGGTGAGTTGGAGAGTGAAACTGATCTTCCGTGGTTTTTTAGGTAAGGTTTCCCATCTTTCCTGGAATTTCTCTTATTGAACCAGGGTCCGAGTGGGGATTGGTGGTCTTCGGATCCCAGGATGAGGGTTGGGAATCACTATTGGGTAGGAGAAGGTGTACGCAACAGCGTTGCACTATAGCGTTTACACTAGTTGACGCGCGCGATATTTCGAGATCCTGTCCGAGGATACGCGGGAACGCGCTCGGAGACGTGGCCGAGTAACTTACAGGCGACGTTATTTGACGTGATTACTGGGTGGATTTTTCGTGGTCGTAGCCGCACTGCACTGAGGTCCGCACTGAACGAAGGTTCGCACTGCACTCGATGAGCCAATGATCTCACTCTTATCTCCCTCCGCTTCTGGCGTGTTTCGGCGGGGTCCTTATGGACTCGCACGGACCATAACGAGAGACCCCGCTCGGCGAAACGTTCGGTCGGCGCTGCGGCTCGCTGATTGGCGCGCGTTAAAGATCGCGACGATCCAATCGCGGGCCCGGCCGGAATCTGCGCGTTCGCGACGGAGAGTGACGACCGGTGCTCCGTCGCAAATCGTTTAACATTGCGTATTGCGCTAGCAGCGTTATAATTATTGTCACGAGCGTCGCGTTGCTGATTTCCGTATCGATCTCGAAATGCGTCGTACGGTCGACGTCGGCCTCGTGTAAATTATGAAAAGGTATTATTTATGTAGGATGCAGGCGTCAAAAGAAAAGGAGAGTTCAAAAACACGGATAATGCCGAAACAAATAGTGAAAACACTTAGGTGAGGTTCTTGAACTCTCCTGCGCCCGATAGACGCGTGCGTGTATACATGCGTGAGCGCCGCTAATGTTGTGACCGCGGCGCACCAGAAAAAACGGTAACAGTCGCGGTAACGAACAGCGGGCGTTGAGGCCAATTACCTCAACGCCCAAAATTCAAAACGGAGTAAATCGAGAACGTTCGATTGAGACGCCAATAAAAGGACGCGTCCGCGCCGCGGCGGGGACTTTTGCGATAGACAGTCGAACGCTACGATTTACTCCACGATTACGATTACGATAACGATAACGGCTTTGAATACGGGATACGAACACGGAACACGACTACGATTATTACGACCACGGCTTATAAACGCGTCATACGAATACGGATTACGGCTCTAGGATCATAGTTTATTTCGGCGTGTAAATTGTTGTTGTGATTGTCCGGTTGCTGTGTAATTATTTGTACCTAGTCTTTTCTCCAATAAAGGAACAGGTTTCCACCTTGCCAAAATATCTGTTTCTTACATTTCAATTTAGAGTAAATTCAATCGTTCCGCTCACAGATGTGTCGCACTTTTGTAGAAGCGTCATGACTACGGATACGTGCTCTGCCGTAACTACTTAAAGGTGTTTGCACATCGTCGTGAGCCATACTAACGGCTTGGCTCCGATCACGGCTCCCGTGGCATCCCGGCGGTGCTGGTCGGCGTTCTTGCTCCGTTGGTCGCGTCCCAAGTGCAAACCGGTTTGCACTCGAATAGGGCGCTCATAGGTGATCGAGTGCTCACTGTGACCACGTTTACGTGCTCCGCTGAAATCTCCTGCTCATTCCAGTCATCTGCTGAGTAAATCAGCAAGTAGATACCGTTCACCTCTCCCGTACGGCAGGGCTGTTCGGTATTCTACCTTCGTTGGTTGGGTCGTGGGCGCGATTGGGTCTCGTACAATCGCATAAAGCTCACGGGAACGTCCGATGATTAAAGCGAGTCGCCAGGGCCCCAAGTGCGTGCCCTGCCGTTCACTGAAAATCGCTTCGAGTACGTTTTCGTGAGGTTCCTAGCGTGTAGACCTCGATTGTTCCTCCCGGCTTGCCGGCTGGTTCGATCGGCGCTTCTATCACGTTAGCGCGTTAGTACCGCGAATATCCCATCCGATTCCCATTCGGGAACACAAGTGCCTCTGGACACTAGAGAAGTCGCCAAGGCCACGGAAACCTGATCGGTTCCCTGTCGGCTACTCGTAAGTGCTTCCACCACGTGCTTGTTGTTCGTCCTACAGGTATCCCTTGATCACCGCTCCCGTGGTATCACGGCGGTGCTGAGAGAGGTTGCATATTCTGTGTGTCGAGTCGGTGACTCGTTCTAACCTCTGTTTGTCGAGGTCGCGAAGCACTCGGTGTGAGGTGCATTGATTTTCATAATTTTAAAGTACCTTACACGAGGCCGACGTCGACATCGCGAGGCGATCCGAACGACGAACCGCGACGACAAGCGAGCGAGCGAGTTTACGTGGTAGTCGCGTTTCTTGTACGCATTCCGCACCGTCCCAACCATTGTTCCAAAGATTATGTAACAGACCTGCCCGGTGCAGGCCTGTCACTAATTCGCGCCGCGCCGAACCCTGCCGACCGAACCCGAAGACAGCCGAAATGTCGCGTGGCCAGGCCACCGACCCCGCGCCGGCATCCCCGCACCGCGCTAACCCCGGCCCGCGAACTGTCAAACTCGAAAACAACGCGCATAGCCCGATTTTCGAAAACGACAGTTTGGCGGACAAGTAAGTCAAAGTCAGACCCACAAAAACTACCCGTATTTCCTTGCCGCACCACTACCCCGCGCCACCAACAGGATCATATAAAAGGCCTGTCAAAACCGTCAAAAATCACTCCTGCCGATCGTTGCGACAACGATATCCTGCCGAGGAACACCGCACTGAGACAGTACATCATTCCGAAGCAATCTTCCTGCTCACCAGCTACGAGACGTAGGTATCTCACTACCATCCGCCGTGACGGCCACAATCCCTCCGTTCTCTCGTTGTGACGACGAGCTCCTCCGTTCTTTCGTTGTGACGACGATCTCCTCTGTTCTCTCGTTGTGACGACGAGCTCCTCCGTTCTTTCGTTGTGACAACGATCTCCCCCGTTCTCTCGTTGTGACGACGAGCTCCTCCGTTCTTTCGGTGTGACGACGATCTCCTCCGTTCTTTCGTTGTGACGACGATCTCCTCCGTCCTCCGTCGTGACGACGATCTCCCCCGTACCTCCGTCGGGACGACACTCTCCCCCGTTCTTTTGTCGTGACGACACCTGCCGTTGCAACCACGATCTCTAGCCACCCCGTACGACCGACTCGCCGAAACACCGAACCCTTTCACACCGGTCAAACTCCGTAGGACCGAGCGTCGAGACGACGAAACCCGCCGAACGTTGAGACAACGATTCCCACCGATTCATGTAACCGTAGAAACCGCCGATTACGCGTAAACCGCCGTGACGACGAATATTGCCCGCGAACACCGTTACCGAGAGGAAAACGAGTCCGCGGAACAAGCCAGAACGAGACTATAATACACCATACATCTAGTAAATTATTTTATCTGTATACCACGTCTTACGTACCGAACACCTCCTCCGATAACGAACCCTGATTCGACGAGCGAATTCGACGGCAAATACAAATTACGGACGAGACGTCCCACCGGCGAGGAGGAACAGTTACAATTAGACTAGCTATATTTAACTCGGTATAGTAAACACGAACAAATACGAATTCCGTGTATTGACAACAGGATTATCCTTTTACGCGGGTCAACACGTTAGTAACCCGGGATAATCAGCGATCCGAATCGCTTTTGTACAAATTCAGGCAAATTCATAGAATATATTGTCATATTCTACCTATTTCGATCTCCAATTTCATTGAGTCTTGCCTAAACCTACCGTCTTCCAGTGCCTGGAGGCACGAATCCTTCATTCTTACTTCATGAGAATCAGAACACCGAGTCCGTAACCAATCCGGTGAGAATAAACTATAACAATTTAGGAACTAGTACGCAGTTAAAATTAGATCGATCCTCTAATAAATAGATCAATTGATTAATGAATAGATAAATTCCCTTCATGAACATAAGATAAGCAAAATCAAAACAGAAATAGATACAAATAAAACGGTTACAATATGTTCTATTTCCTGCTTTGTCTCGCTTTACTTGTCTGTCATTCTTTCTATAATTGTGTTTAACTGCCATCGCTCCATGTTCCTCCGAACGTTTTTGTAGTCTTGTTTCATATTCTTCTAATATTTTTATCTTGAGAGCATCTAAATCAGAAAGTTCGTCTCGAGACTCGATAACGCACCTGAAATTCTCGAAACTTTCTGGTAAACTGTTCAGCAACATTGCACCCTGCAAGTTCTTATGGATTTCAATGTCCATCTCAGCGAGTTTGTCTACAATCTCAATAAATGAATTTATATGTTGTCGGACATCATCGTCACTCGACATGCGATGTGTTGTAAGCCGTCTCAGCAACGTGGCTCTCTTCGCTGGCCCTCGCGATGCACACGTTGCTCGCAACTTTTTCCAGACTTCATGTGCCGTTTGACACCCTTTCAATTGTTTTAATTGATGGACTTACGAATAATATTAGATCAACTTTAGCCTTTCGGTCACTTTTGTCCCATGCCGCTGCCGCTGCTGCTGTCATCGCATCTCCTTCGACGACCACGGGTCGTTTCATCGTCCCGGCTACATATTCCCATGTATCGTTCTTCTGTAACATCGCTTCTGCTTACATGCACCATGTGTCATAATTGTCCTTATTTAGGACTTCAATTTTTGCAACATTTTCTGTTACGAAAGCCATGCTTTCTTTTTCACTTATTATTTTTCACTCATCCAACACACACGGCAAAAAAAAATATATATATTTCTGGGCCCATAACCTTGGGTTAAAGATTAGGCGTGATTATATATAATCGCGTACCTCTAACTATGATTATACATGCGGTGTACACCGAGCCACACGTGGTTTGTTCCAAATCGCCATCTTGTATTTCCGCTAGATGACTCTGTCCTACGTACATGGCGCGAATTACATATCTCGATCCTCAACACCCACCCTAACGAAACAGACACACCCACGACCAACGACAAGACACCATTTCCCACCACTCAAAAATTCAATGACAAAACACAAAAAACACGAGTCGACCAAAAAACGTAACGTGACAGGGACAAGTTAAAACCTACCGAGACGACCTACAGGAACTATCCTGCTCAGCGGCAAAAATAAAGTGCGTGCGACAAAAGTAAAGAATAAATAAAGACTTATATTCTAAGACCATAAACGAATCCAACGTCGTCTTTCTTCGATTGGGACAAGAGCCCAAGTCCTTAACTCGGGAATCCTTCCGGGTGTTACGGCAACGTAACAATAGACATGAAAAAAGTGCATGCAAAATCAGGCTTATTTTATTAAACTTGCAAGTCCTTATTTTAAAAGACAAGAATAGTAAATATGTGTGTACGCATTTAATAATAACAAAGCAAGTAGAACATTAGTTTAAAATATGTAAAATTATTGTAATATACTTTCTTTAAGAGTACGAGCAATAAAACAAAATTAATTTTACTATAGTTCGTATTTTCACTGTTCAAATATATTCGCCATATTCATGTATGACCTCCGAATCATATTAAATATCTGTAGTAAAAATGAAATATACGAAATATTCAGTTCTTACTAATACGCATAAATTCGCGATTTTTTGGTAACATTGAGCGCCACACCGAAATGGTACGGGGACTCTTAGAGCTCCCCGAAGCGTGGACAGAAAAGTCCATAAGATGCAATTCATTTACTGATCTTAAGTCTGTGCCGCGGACCTACCTACGCGTCGTGTTTTAGAGGTTGTCCAGATGAGGCTCAGTCGATTTACGCGCAGTCGATTGTCCCAATTCTTGTTGGAAATCGATACCGACAACGGAAAATTTATTTGCAAACGCTAGTCAGATCAACTGGTGAAAACGCATACGACTTATAGGAGTAGAATCAGGAACCCTATTACCATTCTCGTGACGTGTTCTACGTTATCGATACTTCGAGAATTTATCATTGTTAGTGAGGATAGAGTGTTCTGTCTACTTTATTTGTACTGCAAGTGCTTGGACGATGGAAATAGTATTTATGAAATATAATACTGTGTTGTATTTTGAACTGTTGCTTCGAATTAATTTTAGAATGGTTAATTGGAGAAATTTTGAAACTACCATAGACTTAAATAAATGCTCAAGCATTTAGTTCTGAAGAAAAGTTCAAAATTACGTTGAAAATCGATGAATTGCTGGTTGATATTGTAAAATATTTGAATTTTTTCTATTTGTACTACACAATGTATTCGTGTAAAATCTGATGCTAAACATAAAATTTACCTAGTTAATTTAAAATCTAAGACATAAATAGGTGAAGTATCATCCTAGGATCTCCTACACGACTATTTTGAAGGAGTATGTGAAGGTCAATTTTTAAGAAATCATATAACTTTTGCTTCCAGTATTACTATTCGTACAGTAATTCAGTTTTTACGATGAAAATACCGTGCGAATTGATTTCCTTAAGTGTCCTCAATTTATCCGTTATACATAGATCATACGATTAGACCGATTAGAGTTAGAGAAACTTACCCAGTTATACTCGATCACCGTGTTTCCAAAAGAAGATTACTCGCTTCGGTTTTTTTATTAGTCTTCTTTGTTACATAGTTGAACATGGTTTTGCTTTGGAATTATACTTTATGTTTAATTAATACGTCAGGGGATTCACGGCGACAGCTACTTCCATTGTAATTTTCCTCGCTCGGCCGTTTCATATAACTTTCGACATGAATTTTAACGATTTTAGTAATTATTTTCTGTTTTATCGGTCCTGTGAAAAGACTGACTTCCTCTTTGTGCTGCTTGATGATGATGACAAGTCGATTAAAATATTGGTACACCAATTGTTCGATTCCTCGTGGAAGCATGTCTTATATCCTAACAATGTCTTTTCCGATTTTTTGCCGTCTTTCAAATACTTAGAAGCATGCTGATCCTCGACTCACCTCAGGAGGCAATCGAGGGTTCAAGTTGATGGTATTGGAAAAGTGTCCATATAGTCAATCCGTGTAGCCCTCGTACGCGTGTACCATTCATTAGGTACGCGAGGGTCCCGGATTCAGACATAGCGGGCCTTACGGCCCGCACATTCGGCGGCCAGGAAAAAGTTCGTTTAGTACCGCACATCCGCAGTTTTCCAACATTCGCACAGCCTTTATCGCATCTTACCACGCCACTGTTCCAAAATTGAATTAATCACCCAAAGTTAATTTGGCCGGTGACCGTGTTGTAAATAAATAAATAAATCATTTGTTACACCGAACGCAAACCAGATTATTTCGATACGACATTTTTCACCAATGACTGTTCTAACGAAATCAAATTCATGGAAAGTCATTTGCAAATGCAAAAGTATATACATAGCAGGAGTTAGGTAAACATTTATTTCTCTATTTAACAGCTTTAATAAATAGAAAATAGTGCAACAATAGTAATGATAATTCAGAAAAATATTAATAAAACGGCACATACTTTTGCACTTTTATTAAATATGAAATAATGTAACGCTATACATATAAAAATTATTAACAAATTCGAGCAATATTTGAATAATTAGAACAATAACGATATCAAAAAAAAATCCTCAAACTAAAATTTTTTTAACATTTAGATTATACTTAAATCTTTTTTAGTTTCTAAAAAGGCAAATATACTCCTGTTTATATTAATATTTTATTTATGCTTGACAAATTTAATTACTGTATCTGCTTTTAACGTTAATGCAAACTATTTTCCAAGTCAAATATGTTTATGATTATTCTGATACATGTTTGATTTGTTTGGTCGAATATTTTTTGCTAGAGATACCAGAACTAATTAGTTGCAAATATATAGTTATAACTTGTATAAATATATCCAGTGTAACAAATAATACAATAAAACAAATAACAAATAATGTACTAGTACCACAATGTGCAATTTATTTTCCGGACGAGAGTATAAATTAGTTTGGACGATTTATTAACTGAAACATCTGCCTTTGTGTTGTACCAGCAAAAAATTCGTGAGCCTTGCATTAGCAGGTCGATCGCTATCATAATAGTCATCTGGACAGAGACGTCACCGCTGACCATTTTATCTCGGTGACAGTAGATCGATGAAAAATAGAGCAGATTATTGTTTGAAAAACGAAAGGATCGTTCCTTGATAAATCGCAGCTGGCATGATGCCCGTGTCGTTACGGAAAGGTCGTCGCGTGCTCTTGGAAACTATCGTTGGGGCTTAATGCAAAATCCTGTCTCTATCTCCGTGGTATATCCGTCGTTCCGGTTTCTATTTATACACCAGAGATTTCGATGTGTCTTCGACGATTCTAATTTACCGTTCCCATCGATTCTAATTTACGGAAAACGAAAGTAATTAAACGCGAATTTCTGCGTACACGGAGAGCTATTTAGATACCAGGCTATCAAAATCCTAACAAAAATTAGGTGAATTGTTCGAACAATAATATCACTGGAAATATGACCAAAAAGAAGGATTAATTAGTGGGAAACAGATATTACATATGTGTGACAAGAATGAGTAGGTGTAATTCAAATCTATAAAAACATTAGAAGCATTTAAAAATACTGTTCGACTACAGGTGGGAGAAAATTTAAAGGATGGTTCTTCGTGACAATATAAGACAAAAATAAAGAATAAAAAAATTGCGATTATAGCTTCGTTTTTTAGTTATTAACAAATTAAAATCCGCCTAGAATGCGGCAACCCGGTCAACAGAGGCGTACGTTTCGAACGTGAATTAGTTGTTCGCGTGAGCTGCACTTGTAAGGATTTCATTCACCATTTATGGACACTTGAGTATATGGAAACCATTTCATAGTGGTCACAAGTAAATTATTTCTGTGAGCTGCTTATACAGTGGAAGAGCATTGATCCCTTCTACTCGATAATTCCATAGAGCGAATATTAGACATGCCCTTGTGGATTTTAACGATTAGATAGGTTCAATGTCGTTCAATTAATCGTTCGATTAATTTATAAATTCTTGAAACATTTTCACTTGATACGAGACTGTCACTGTAACTTATCATTAATAACGAAAAAATAAAGTTGAAATCGCAATTTTTTCATTCTTTATTTTCCACTTATATCGTTACGAAGCACTAGCCTTTAAATTTTCTGCCAGCTGTAGTCGAACACCTAGCATCCGAACGTTTGCAATTATCAAATAAATAAAGTATAAATGAAGTTTATGATAATATGCAAAAACGGAGTTGCTACCACGATCAATTTATGATAAGTCGACAAAATGCGATTACTGCTAGTTGCAATTAAAGTTTCCCTGCAGTCAGTTTCCTTTCACAGTTAGAAAAATAAATCGGAGTTTGAAGAACCGAAAGACAGAAAGAAAGCTCTCTCTCTCTCTTTTACCCAAACACACACACGCGCGCGCGCACATGCAAGCACGCACGCACATAACTCCTATGATAAATGGTTATGGATGTACATAGTTGGTGTGTTGAGAATATGATTCATATTGTCTAATGATTGGAGCTGCCATCTATTGGCATGGTGTGTCTGTATTGTGTAAGTCGTGACTGAGCTGCCGTAATTAGTATTATAGAGAATCTCGTACATTAAGGATAGTGCCAGTTAGAGAAGATATTAATAGAGCGATATTAAGAATAATAATAGTTATATACATTTATCTTTGTTACAATATATATATATGTACTTCGGGAAAGTGTGGACGAACATAAATGAACTTTCCCGACATACATAGTTGGTCGAAAAATTCGAAGCTTCCTCCAGGGCTTCTATTAGAAGAACAAAAAAAGCATCGGAGAGAATACCGTTTAGTTTCGAGGGACGGAAGTTTAGAGATCGAACTTTGTTAAATGGCAAAGTTCGAACTTCTGCTCCTTTTTCCGTCCGTTGTTGTCTGTACAGCAAGAATGAAAAAATGTCACGACAGAGGACTTGCGCACTGCGATTCCTCTTTGCGAAGATGCGATACAATCGAAGAAACTCGGAAACACAATTTCAATCGATGGGAAAACGTGGAGTAACAAGCTTCCGACGATCTGCGTCGAGAATCGTTTCTTATCATGACTTCGGATTTTATACAAAATAAAAATTATCCAAGTCGGTCGTGAGAAATGGAAGTCACGTAAAAATAGATTTCTTCTGTCAATAAGTCTATTATTATCTACTGTTTTCACAGGTTTGTTTCCCACTCATACATTTTTATCATAAATGCTTAAAATTCCAGACATTATAAAAACAAAATGAAAGCATCTGTGGGTCCAATTAAACCCAATATCTGTCCTCCAACTTTCAAGGGTTACTTCAGGCCCGAGCAACTTGCGGCACGCTGGGTTCAATGAACTTAGAATTGCGTGGTAGAAAAATGGTAAAAGTTTTGAAGTTTCGACGGTCAAACGCCCGTTTGAGACCGATATATCGTCGAATAACGTAGTACACGACATTAATGAGTTTCTGCGCCCGCGGTA
The DNA here is from genome assembly GCA_028454225.1 of Lasioglossum leucozonium. NCBI lineage: Eukaryota > Metazoa > Arthropoda > Insecta > Hymenoptera > Halictidae > Lasioglossum > Lasioglossum leucozonium. Next base: position 1,733 of record JAQQRT010005845.1, on the reverse strand, counting down.
AATTGTGTAAATCGGGCGACTGGCAAAAATATAGGTAAATATCCCAGATAGCACATGACGTCTTAAAGACGTCCATTTTACGTCCATTTTAGGTCTGAACGTCTTACGTCCTAAAAAGACGTCTTTGAGACATCTTTCACGGGACGTCGTTTTAACGTCTAAAATAAGAAGTCTTGAAGACGTCTTTTCCGGGACCTTTTAAAGACGTCTTATATGAGTCGACTTAAAGACGTCTTAAAGATGACTTTTTCGGGACGCCGTTTTAACGTCTGAAATAAGTCGTCTTAAAGACGTCTTTTTCCAGACGTTTCAAAGGCGTCTTATTTTAGATAACTTAAAGACGTATTTTGCGGGACGTTTTAAAGACGTCTTATTATAGACGGCTTAAAGACGTTTTAAAGATGTCATACTTCCAGACGTCTTAAAGACGTCTTATTCCAGCCATCTTTGGGACGTTCATAAAGTTTTACGGGTTCAGAAATGTTAAATAAATATACATATGTGATTTTTCGTGTGAAAATAAGAGTGCATAGAAGGGTCACAGTCCCTTTTCGCCTAACAAATCACATATACATATATAGAATACAATTGAATTATAGGAAATATATGAATATGTATTAGGTTGTCTCAAAAATTCGTTCCGTTTTTTATTAACTAAATCACTTTTTAACTGTTGTCACGCCGCTCGCCTTTCGGGTCCACTACCGGGAGGAGAAAAACGAGCGACTCCATGTTTTGACGGGCTCGAAGGCCGGGCGGCAAACGGCCGTGCGTATCACCGTCCACCCGGGATAATACGTGCCCTCGGAGACTTCCTTTCCGCGTTCGAATCAACTACGGACGCGAATTCGAGCGCCAGACACCTCACGGTGTCACACTAAGATGTCGAAATTAGCGAAAGTCTCCGAAGGGACGGTCGCGAGAGCTGGAAGAGCTCGAGAAAGGGCACAGGATTCTACGGAGACCGGACGGGACTTCCCCCCGGCGGGAAGGGACCTCGCGAAAAAATTTACGTTTAATTTAGGCTCGACGATGTTTATTTGGACATTCGATAGATACGGCCCTCCAGCCGTCAGACGGAAGGTCGAGTTACGCGCGGTATTACAAAATGTCGCACGCGCGTAAGAACGAGCCGGTTCGCGTCACAGAATCGGCACGGTGCCGGCTAGTCGGGCTTTTACAGTTTTCCAAGGCGCGCCGATCCCGGATGATAGACGCGATTTCCGCAATTTTCCTAGCAGCTCGCGTCGACAAATATCCGGATGTTTAGGCCGAACGCGGGGTCAAGATGAGTAGGAAGGGTGGGCCGATTCTGGATCAAGTTCATTGACCTTCCGGCGCAGACCTAACCGGGGGGAGGGGGCAAGCCCCCCACCCCCACCCCCACCACCAGGGGAAGGGGGATTTTGGTGGGAGCCCCCCCTTGGGAGCCTCCCCCTCCCCTTTGGGGAAGGGGGCATTTTTTGGGGAGCCACCCCCAGTCCTAACCGGGCGGACTTTTTCGGGGGTCGCCCCAGTCCTAACCGGGCAGGCATTTCCGGGGGGATACCCCCCAGACCTAACCGGGCAGGCGTTTTCGGGGGGTCACCCCAGTCCTTACCGGGCAGGCATTTTCGGGGGTCACTCCCAGTCCTAACCGGGCGGACTTTTTCGGGGGTCACCCCCGGTCCTCGAACTTGGGTCATGCGCGGACTTCCCAAAATTCCGCGCATGACCCAAGTTCGAGGACCGGG
>JAQQRT010005843.1:0-41975 GCA_028454225.1 Lasioglossum leucozonium | reverse complement strand
TCAACATTCCTTCAGAGCTCGTTTACAACAATGTATCGACGCAGACGGCTATCATTTCGAACATTTATAAAATACAAGTATTCTGCTTCCATATTTTAGTTTTATACGTTTTTTCTGTCCTTGACCTTGAATGACCTTGGACTAATTATAGTCACTGAATTCCTAATGAAAGGGACTATCATTGTAGGTGTTTAAAAAAGCGTGGTTCCGTTTAAAAAAGTCAAGGTGACCTTGATATCTCCAAAAAATGACATAAAAACAAAATTTTTTTTTGCATCGTGTCAGCCCCATTGTACCATTTAACTTTGTCCTTACCATGTTTTACGTATCTTTAGAAACAACAAAGATATTTGAAGTGCTAACGTTTGGTGACTCACCCTGTATTTTGGATTTAGCTGTGCCGCGTGAAAAAGTATACGTACCACCATTAATAATACCTGGGATCAAACGTGCATCAAGGATAAGGGAGGTCAGAATGTTACCCTTTGGTGAATTCAGCCGGTCACCAAATAAAGAAGTTCTGGCATTGAAATCGCCCATAAAAATTAGAGGACCAGTGTATAGATGTCTTAAATTAAAAATTCCTTCAACATTAGCTTCAAAACGAGATTTCGAGGTATTAGGAGATATATAAACATTTATAATTGTAAGGAAATCCAGTCTGATACCAACATAGCATTCCCCCTCAAAAACGCCGCCGAAAAGGATCTTGAAATTAGTATTAATTATTTTTATAGCCGCTTGTTTAGAATTGGAGTAATACCATTTTTTATCTTTTTTATAATATGGTTCCTGGATACAAACAACGTCAATGCGTTTGTCTATTATTATTTGATCTAAAAGATCTTGCGCGTTCTGACTGTGGTCAACGTTTTTGATGTCTTGGGGGTCCAATTTCTCTGCTCGTGATGAATCGGCAAAACCGTCTTCGGCAAGTTCAATTAAGAGCTTACCTGTTCGCGTTTTTCGTACCCTCCTAACTTTTTCTTCATTTACCACAAATTTCAGTTTCACAAATTTTGGCATATGATTTTTTATATTCATTTGTATCTTTTAGGCTAATTACGACAGCATTCGGCCTCGGAACAATCCATCTCGGTGCTGTAACTCTCCTAGGTGTGGATATATTACTATCCTCACCATCAACTCCGCTGGTAATCTCAGCCTCTGTGGTGGCCACAGGTAAGTCTGCAGTCATTTTTGATTTTTTATTTTGTAATTTAATCCATGTATTTTCTGGTGTCCTATTTATGCCTCTGGAGAATTCAGTATGTGTTTTCTTAACAATATTGGCATATGATTGAGGTTGGCTCATAGAAATTACTGTCTCTTGTAATTTTTGAATACTATTAATCATTATTTCACTAAATGAATTAATAGCACATACCAATGGATTTTCATAAGGTTTGTTTATATTTCTTATTATTCCTGTTTTTTCCATATTATCTAATAATTTCTTTTGTCTTTCAGGTACAGCAGGATCGGGACAGATGACTTCGGAGAAGCTAGCTGATCTTTCCAATGTAGGTGATCTCACCAAAGAAGGTGATTTTCTCGTTTTCCTGAATCTTTTTATATTTGGCATTACAGATGATCCTTCCTGGCCTCCTGTGGAGCAGATATCCGTTTCAGTGTCGGAGCTAGTTCTGCGCTTGCCTCGAGTTCTCTTTCTATCAGTGGTTGGGTCGACAACATTCCTACGGGTAAGTATTTCTATGATAATACTTCCATAATATGTTTATTATCTTGAATTAAAGTAGAAGTTTGGTTAACAATCGTGTTATATTTTTCTTTTAGGTCTATATTTTCAGATCTCAAAATCGCTGCTTCTTTATTTAATTTTTCTTTAAGTTCGGTATTTTCTTTTTTTAATAAAATGTTTTCTTTGCTTAATTGATGTTTGAGATCATCATTTTCAGCTCTTAATTTTAAATTTTCTAATTTCATTTTTTCTCAGTTTGCCAATAGTTTAGTAGTAGTATTAGTTGAACTGTCCGATAAATCCGATGGATCACCTGATCTTATAATGACCAGTTTTTCCTTATTTTTATTCTCATTCTCTTTTATTTCTTGCTTCCTGATCCGTTTCAAATCTTTATTTGATTTTATTAGCATTTCTATTCCAGATTGAATATTTGTCATCCATCTTCTGGCATCGGCTTTATAGTTTTTTGACTCACCTGCATATTCAGTAAGTAATTTCATATCCTTTTCCATCTTATTTATAAGTTTCATGTTCATCATCGTGTTACCCATTATTTCATCATCTTTTATCTGAAATTTAGGATTTTTATTCTTTTTCAGAACTGGACTCATTTTTAGAGGAGATACTCCACTAGAGAACCCCTCTCGAGAGCGATCACTACTCGTACCAGGATCCTCTTTGTGTGATCTCCTGTTATCCGAACTCCAGCCTTCGCAATGACGACCTGAGCCATAATTTTCAGAAACTACAGGTTCTTTCCACACCGGTTCGTTCTCCCAACGTTTTAATAAATGTATACCCAGATCCTGGTCTTGTTCAGTTTCTGTAGGCACATTGATCTTCGTCATTTGAATTTCTTCAATGCTGTCAGGCATTGAAAAGAATCCAGCATTTCCCGAATTGGGATTGGCCCATGTAACCAATTCATCTTGACTACGCATGGGTTCCACACAGTCAAGCTTACGGTCGTCGGATGAAGACAGGGGAGGCCCGCACGACCACCTCCCCAGCGCCTGTACTGAGGGCTCCGATACCCTCTGCACCGTATTTGTAATCGTTAGAAGAAGAGTTGTCCATAGTAGAAGCCAGTCGTTATAAAAAGGTTCCGAACCAATTTTAATAATGTTTGGAGGTCTCTACACATCGACCGGAGCCGCCTCCATACTCCGATAAGCCTTATACTACAAGGGGGTTCAGGCAGGTACCCCCAGGGAATCGTTTGCGACTAACCAATTTAACGTCCGGTAGCCATGCATTCATGAGCACGATATCTCACACCGTAAATTCGGACGTTTACCTGCCTACTCCGTTCGCCTTCTGTTCCAGCCGAAGCCGTCACAGAAGCCCAGGAAACCCCACGAGGAGGTGGAGTAGGAGGATTTTGACCATCATGGACCCGCCGACTTCGCCGAAGTTCTTCAACACCAGGCCTCTCTCCCGGACACTCACCGAAGGTAAGTATCCAGGTAAGTACCCAGTTCAGAAGAACATCAGCTCCATCGTGGTTTCCATTCAGTCCAAGGGGGATTTCCAAGGAGTATGGAGGCTCCGAGGTCATTCCCTTGACCCGTCAGGAAACCATGACAGCCTCAGCCCCCTACGTCGCTGGTCCTGAATTAGGCCCGGGCTATAGAAAACAGGTCTAGGCGGAAAAGCGTAGGAGAATTGCAACCCGATAAACTAGGCCGAGCACCGGTAGCGCCGCGGTGAAACTGTTGACGACTGATACAGTGTGCCTTAAGGAAACGAGGGACGGCCGAGCCCGTCTCCGGTGATAACACGAAACTAAACTAAACTAAACTAGGTCTGGTTTCACATCACCATCTTACATCATCTGAAGTAGAATCTCGTCTATTATATTGGGGGAGGGGCTGCCACCCAGATCTAACCCAGACCTAACACAGAGTTAAAGATTCATAGAATTTCATTATGCGTGAATTTCTTAGCACTACAACGACTTTAACAGCTCCGATACTCATGAGTTTCTCAATAGCTCATTTTTAATATTATATACCCATTTTGAATATAATATAATTTATAAATACATATAGTGTAATTTAAGGCCGAGTGGCGGTAACATGTATAGGGAAAAGTTGTTCAGAACAGTGACCTTGACAACATATTTCAAGGTCATCGAAAACGGTGAGGTCGTCAATCATCTGCATAATTACCGGTAGTTCTTCCAATAACGGACATAATGTCTCTGCTTACCGCTTTGTGATATCTTCTATTCTAACCCAAAACTAACCCAGACCACACATACGAAAATCCTTGTTTTCACCCGGTTTCTGCAATTTTTTTTATCACTGCAAACAATTGAGAGTAATAGCAATTTGTTGTACATGTGTAACTCCCTGGTTACGCACTAGATTCGTCTGCGTTTGATTCTATTCCTAGAGGCTTTGTAGTGCATTTGCGTTTTTTGTTCTTTTCATACCTTTTTTTATTAGTGCATTTTTGTGTTTTTCATTCCGTTTTTCCGAAGTCAGTCTTATCTTTTTTTACATTTTTTTTTATTCATAAAACATTCTTGAATAATTAGAAAATTAACCGGCCATACCTAACCCAGACCTAGTAGTAGTAGTAGTAGTAGTAGTAGTAGTTCGTTTTGTCGGGGAGGGCGGCCGTGCCGCCCCCGCTTCCTTATGGCACACTGGGAAACCCAGTATCACAGACGGCGCTACTGACCCTCGGCCCATAGTGGGTTGCAATTTACCCAACTTTCGGTCATTTCTCCGTTTTATATAGCCCGGGCCGCTATCAGGGAAGATGACCTACTAGATGGGGGCGGTCATCATTGGTGGACAGGCCATGCTACCTAATTTGGGCAGTTTTTGAGCTTTTTACAACTGTATGTAAGTCGAGCCTGTTCCACCTTTCGACCTGCAGGGTGTCTCGCCTGCCCTTTTGACCCCCCCGCTTCACCATATTTCCTGATAGAACGCGTCAAATTTGAATACCATTCCCTACTCTGAAACCCAGACCTAACCCAGACCAAATTTAGCGGTGATTAGCCTGTCATTCCTAAAACGAATGACTACATGATGTCACCGTCTTTTTATATGTACTTTCAGGAGGACGCAAGCGGCATCTTAAAGGTTTGCCAAGCAAAGAGTCACCAAAGAAACAACGCAACTGCTCGACCAATTTAACAACGATAGTGGCGAAATCACCAAAACCTGCGAAGCAATGGAGACAGCAGTACATAATGAAGAAGCAAAAGGGGTTGCCAAGCCAGGAATCGGCGAAGAGGCTTTTCAACAAGATGTGCAACCAATAGACATAGACGAAGATTGTTTCGTCATCGAAACAGCAACGAGGGGGGAAATACTTAAGAAGAAATCCACGGTCGAGAGATTGAGAATCGTCGATCTACAGCACGTCTTCGACGAAATAAAGAAGATTGGAAATCATTCAATGACGTTTGAATGTTCGACGGCCCATTTACAAATCACCGGCATGAGGCGATCGGGCCTAAAAACAACGATGCTGGTAGAATGCAAGATGTGCAAATACACGGCGGAGATAAGTAGCCAATCCGCAAAAACCAATACAATGGACATAAATAAATTTCAGTGCGTTCGCCGGCACACTGACCACTGGAGGTGGTTACATGCAAATCGAGGAAATGTTCTCAGCAATGAACATTCCATGTATGTCGAAGAGGAAACACAGGAAGCATCACGACAACCTTGTGGAAGATCTCGTCAACGTTGCAGAAGCAGAGATGCTAGCTGCGGCCGAAGAGGAAAAACGATTGGCCATTCAAAGAGGCGATATTTTACCGTCCGGGATTCCATGTATCCCCGTCGTAGCTGACGGATCTTGGATAAAGAGATCCTACCGTACGGGAAAATACGACTCCATGTCCGGTGTGGTTGTAGGTATAACTTTAATTTTCGAGGATCAAGGTCATTTCAAGGTCATGTTATTATACATATCTGAATGTATTTTTCCATCAGTTACACGATGCAATAAAAAAAATGTAGTTACGTACACACATGTATACACATTACGTAACAAATAATTTTTGCATCACAATAACCTGAAGAGATATTTAGGTGTTCTTATTTAAACGGTTTTTTTATACAGGAAAATCCTGCGTGTTTGAACATGATTTTTTAGAGTGACTAATGGTCCCTTGAGCGTATAGGCTCACTACCCATTATTATGAAGGGTATATGTAGTTTAAGATGACGGCTTGGATGGCGGGGGCCGAAAGGTTAACTACAAGAAAATTTTCAAAAAACTTGTAAAACATCGACTGCAAGTAGCATCTTCAGGGTTGATGATTTGTTGTACTGTTGATGATGTTGGTAAGTAGGTAAAGTAAAGTTGCTTAAGCTGGTGAAGGCACGGTGCCGAGATGCCGGTGAAGGTGCGATGACCACGCTGATAAGGGCGCGCCGAAAAAACAGCGCTCCGATGGTGAAAAACGCCGGCGAAGGCGCGGAGGTCCCGGCGAAGCAAGCCGCAGGCCGGCGCGGTGATCCCGATGTTTGTCGCTTCATGCGCAGGAGACGGCCCGCAAGGACCAGAACAGCAGGCCTCGAGGCCACAAGATCGGTCCAATCCAATCCATGCCCCTCCCAACCCCCCCAGCTGGGAGGGCCGGAGTCCGTGGGTTCAAGTCCCCCTGACACGACGCAAGGCGCTCCCATGCGCCCCAGCCCAATGGACACCGTGGGTGCACCCAAGACGCCTTCACCCTCTTCGGGGGCGCCGCCGCCGGGCGGTAACAGGATGCAATGCAGTCGCCCTTCCAGGCGGCAAGTGAAGCGGGACCCGCACCCTTGGAGAGTACGGTAGCATCCCTCTTACGTATGCCGTAGTGCCACGCACCAGTGGGTTTAGATGAGCGCCCGGGTTGTACGCCCCTACCAGAGCGAGAAAGTACGGCTCCAACATCTGGATGTCTGCAAGCGTATGAATTTCAGCTGTGGAGTGGTCCAGAGGTAGTCGTAAAATTATTTTTATGGCCTTGTTCTGAATTCTCTGCAGGAGTGTGAGATGAGACTTGGCCGCGTTATGTCAAAGGTGAACGCCATATGAGATAACAGTAGTTTGAGGTGAGTTCTTAGCCCCGATCTGGGACCGATCAGGACGGTGGATGCTCCAAGGGCAGCCGTGGCCTTCTTCTTCCTATCCATCACCGCAGGCCCCCATCTCAATTGAGAGTCCAGGACAACACCCAGGTACTTGACCTCACTGCTCCACTCAACCCATTCGTCGCCAACCGTTACCAGCGGCAGACCCTTCCTGAGGTGTTTGCTCTTCCGGGTGAAGAGGATGGCCTGAGTCTTGAACACATTTAGCCTCAGCTTCCACTTGGTGAAGAATTCACTGATGATGTCAAGGTGCCCTTGTAATTTCTTGATTAGATGTAGGTGGCAAAGAGAAGCCGCCATAATGGCCGTGTCATCGGCAAACAGGGCCGTATCGCTGGTATGCGGAATGTCATTTATATATAGCAAGAAGAGGAGGGGGGCCAACATCGAACCCTGGGGCACGCCCGCCCTGATGACTGTAGAGCAGGAACTCCCGCCGCCCACCTGGACGAAGAACGTCCTCCTCTCGAGATAAAAATGCAGGAGTTTAATCAACCTGGAGTGGAATTTAAGGTCGATCAATTTGGAGACAAGACCGTTGTGCCACAATTAGTGTGAATCCGGTCACCCGAAGGGTGACGAGGATGTGCGACCTCGCCCTTAAGGCATACGCTACAAGAATATTCCATCTACTTTCCACGAGGCAGCTCCACTACCGGGAGGAGCGGGCGATGGAAAAATCCAGCAGTGCCACCGAGACGTTAACAGTGGACGAGTTCTTTGGCCATGGGCGGTTGTGGGAGGATGGCTCCTCATACAGTCGCCCACGTTCACGGGGAACCATGGGAAAGCGAACTCGCTGCTTGCCGCTCGCACGCACATCCGACCCTTGCAGGCGATGGGAGTAAAGGGGAGGATGGGGTCAGCGCTTCGGCGGGATAACCGTCGCGCCGTGCTGCTGCTTGGAGTGATACCTGAAAGAGAGACATTTAATCTGGCGCTAACACAGTTAGTGGGGCGGGGGGGGGGGGGCCCTTTGGGGGGGCGGCGCGAGGGGGGGGGGGGGGGGGGGGGGGGGGGTCCTGTTGGGGTCCGACGCGACAGTGAGCCGCAGGGCGTTGTGGGACTGCCGCGTCACTCCCGGGCTCTACGACATAACCCGGGTGGACTCTCCACGAAATCTATCTTACATGCTATTCGCTCGCTCGCTCGCTATTATTTTTTCCCGGACGCAAACGCTTATCGCTTAGCGGTCGCTTACGAAACCCTTTTGCCAAAGGGCCTCCCGGCAGTAGTCGGCGAAAAGGGCGAAGGATTCCGCGGACGATACGAAGTGGGGCGCCGCATCCGGCCACCTCCACTCGTCCACGGGGACCAAGCTCCTAAGCGCCTCCCTCTGCGGGTCGAACAGTGGACATTCGAGGAGGAAGTGGCCGACAGTGTCCTCCTCACCCCCACATACGCAGACGCTTCCTTCGACGACTCCGTACTTGAAAAGCCGCGCTCTGAAGTCGCCGTGACCGTTGAGCGCCTGCGACACGTAGTGATTTGGTCTCATCCACTTTGCTGCCATTCGCTCCTCGATGTCACTGAGGAAGGCGTAAGTTGTGCGGCCCTTGCGGGAAGACGTACACTTGGCTTGCCACACTTTTATCGCCTCAACCTTTAATACCTGCTTCGCGTCTTCGTCTCCCGCACGTACGACGATGTTCCCAAACCTGGCGTCCATTCCTCTTCGCGTATCGAAGAGGGCCCTATGCTGTCTCAGCAGGATGTCGATTGGGACTGCGCCGGCCAATGCGCACATGCTGTCCCATGACGACAGGCGGTATCCGCCTGTCACTGCAATGAGAGCACGGCGTTGCATGCCTCTAAGCACGCTCAGATCCTTCTCCGTGCACCGATCAGCCCATCCAGCGGCAGCGTAGGTCGCTACCGGTAGGAAGACACCGCGGTATACCACGGACAGGGCTCCGAACTTAAGTCCCCACCGGCGTCCTGCGAGACGACCGAATTTTATAAAGAGCGACCCGACCTTGTCGCTAAGATATTGGCAGTGGGATCGAACACCCATGCCACTGTCGAAGTGGACGCGTAGGTACCGCACGACGGTCTTGAATTTAATGCTACAATTCCCTATACGGATGGTCGGTGGCCTATTCGTGAGGTTGGCTTTATGTCGCCAGATCGCTTTACGCTTCCTATCCGGACGCGCTGCTCCCCGTCTTCCTAATTTTGCTTGCTCGAGGTAGCCGCTCTTAAGCACGATTGCTTCTATTTTGCGGGCTGACAGCTCGAGCTTCGCCGACCTACACCGACCTAGGGTCTGGTCTACAACCCGCTGACCTTCGATCTCTAGGTCTGTCCTATTGTTCCCGGTGACGAGGACCAGGAGGTCATCCGCGTACGCGATAAATTTATTCTCGTCTGAGGCTTCGAGTAGCCTCAGGAGACCGTCAAACATAAGATTCCAGCACGCCAGACCGAGGACGGAGCCCTGTGGGCATCCTCTTGTGGCGCGCTTGGAGATCTTTTCGGTACCGATAGCGAGGCTAACCCTGCGGTTGTCGAAGTAATATGATATTACTTCGAAAACATTCCGCGGGCAGCCTCGCTCCCTAAGGTTCTTGAGGACGAGGGGCCACCAGACATTATCGAAGGCGCCTGAGATGTCGAAGAGCAGCGCAATCGCATACCGATGCTCAGTTGCATCGACCATGCGGCGCAGCTCCACGATCGCGAGCTCCGTCGACTTTCCAGGCATTAAACCGAACTGTCGATCGGAGATCTGTCCCGGCGCGATCGCTGTCTGGTCGAGTCTCCTTTTAAGGATTTTCTCGTAAAGTTTCCCTATGACGGAGAGGAGACAGATGGGTTGGTATGATTTGGGGTCCTTCACGTCTTTTCCTTCGCCTTTCAGGAGGACTTTGAGTGAGCCCTCCTTCCAGGCCGAGGGGAAGACGCCCCACTGAAGGCACCCATTGAAGACCAGCTGACCGGGGATTACTGTAACGGCAGTCTTCAGCACACAGACCTCGATGAGGTCTGGTCCTGGTGCTTTTCCGTTACGGAATGTCCTAACAGCTTCTTTGACATCCTCCTTGACGAATGGGGAGGTGTTTTCAGAGCTGGGCGCGAATCTTGCGCCTTCCCTAATTTCACGCTGCGCGGGCGTGTCTTCTTCCTCCCGGTCTTCGGGGACGTGTGCTTCCAGCAGGAGGTCGGCCGTTTCTACCGCGCTGGTTGTATAACCATTATTACGCCGGAGAGTGCTTAGTACATTCTCGACTCTGAATTTCTTCGCCTGGAGCTTGTATACGATGCCCCAGGGTTCCGAGTTCCTGTTCGACGTTACGAACTCTTGCCAGCTCTCGAGCTTTGCCTTCTTCACCTCCCTACTGTACTTCCGCAAGGACGAGCGGTAGTCCAGCATTTTCTGGAGGCGAATGGGCTCGTCTCTTTCCCGCTGGAAGGCACGCCTTTTCCGGTATGCGGCCTTGTTGAGCTTTGTTAGCTCTTTCGTCCACCACGGGTTGGACTTCCTAAATCTACGCTTTGTTGGCATTGACGCGGTGCAGGCATCAGTGATGACACCTGTAAGCGTCTTTGCCATTAGCTCTACTCTTTCTGCGGACGTCAGTTCGAGGGCTTCCAGGCTTCCAGCTACGATCGAGAAAGATCGGCAAGGCATTCGGAGAACCGCTCCCAATCGGCTCGACGTGTGTCGAATCGATTGTCAGCTGCGCTCCTTACTGCCGCTGGGGCTTTCGGCACTCTAAGCCTGATGTCCACGGCGTTGTGGTCGATCGTCGTCTAGCCACGATGTTCCATCCCCGAATGAGTCGAGGCTGGGCGTCGAGAAAGTCGATGGCTGGGCGGCGTCGTTCACAACTTGCATGCCGAACGCTGCGATGAGGGCTTCGAGCTGCGCTCCTCTATCGTCGGTGCTCTGCGGGCCCCAGAGTGACGACCGCGCGTTGGCATCTAACGATACAATGAGTCTCTGCCCCCTCAGGGAACGGAACACCATTTCGAGGTGCCTGAGGTGCTTCTCAATCTCTTCGCAGTGTTGGAAGTAACACGATGCTACGTACGATGAGAAGCCGGGAGCCAGCACTTCCGCACATGCGCAGTGGGAGTTGCTGAGCTGCGAGACAAAAACTACATCGAGGCGAGGATTGCATACGGCCACCGCAGCCCACGGAGATTGGGAATGGTCGGCCGCTATCCTCACCTCGGTTCCTAAGCCGCAGACAGTGCTGCTCGTGCCCTGCTTCTTGACGTACATTTCCTGCAAGAGTCAAGTCGCTTTTCGGCTACGAGCTGGCGCACTTCGCCGGTGACTACAGCCGAACGACGCATGTTCAGCTGTAGTATCCTAATTCCCGTGGTCGCAGTCGCGAACGCGGACTCCGAGAGTCTTTCTTCCTGCGAGTCGATCGTGTGGGTTGTGGGGACGCTGAAAGGAGGCGGAGACGCAACGCTTACGGGTATGGAAACCCTGGACGACGCGAGCGCGGGCGCGGGCGCGGTTTCTAACTTATTCGCGGAGCTATTCGCGGGGCTAGTGCCTATCTTAAAAGACGCGTCACACCTTTCTAGGTGGGTTCGGACGGCAGGAAGGCTGCAACCTCGTTGGGTCTGCACCACCGTCGGCGCGGATTTTCGGGAAACTCGCCCGGGTGCGGGATCGCGGTGCGAGTGACGTGCAGGAGCAGCGGTCATTGAGCGCGTTACCGGGCGGCTCCGCGTCTCGACTAATGGTACGACCGTGTGCATCCCGCGTTGTCCTCCGATCTGTGGCGGGCGATGTGTTGCCGGCCGAGATCTTTTCACCGCTTCCATGTTAGTCTCCCCCGGCCCAGCCCCCTCCCGGAGATCCGAATGGGGGGCTAGTTTACCTCCGGAATCTTTTGAGCTTGAGGAGACCATCATGTTTGTAATATTTATTGCGGCTGGATAAATAAACCCCCAGTGCCCGGGTTTGCTGAAAAAGAGGGATTAGTGTTTTCGCGGTGCCTCGCGCGCGGGCACAGTTCGGTTCGACACGGTTCGGTCGCGCTTTTCTTTTCCCCGAGTTTTAGGTATTCGTTTCGGTTTTCATTTTTATTATGTACCGGTGTACAAGTTATGGCGTGCGGTATGTACTGAAGTTATCGATTATGAAGGCATGCAATGCACCCGCATCCCGGGTGCGGAGGGGGGGGACAATATCCGCAGGCGCTCCCGGCAAACAGACTTCGCCGCGGCGACCGCAGGTTCCGAGTTTATCTTGTAAGAATAGGATTTTATATTCTCAATTCTTTTATTAAAGAGGGACGCAAATACAATTAACTATACGCGAAAGTACAAGCACACAGATGATCCGCACGCCTAGTCAACTTATAAATCGCAAGCCGTATTCGTATCCGTGGTCGTAGCCGTGTTCGTAATCGTATCGTAGTCGTGTTCCGTATTCAAAGCCGTTGTCGTTATCGTAATCGTAATCGTGGAGTAAACCGTATCGTTCGACTGTCTTATTGCAAAAAGTCCTCGCCGCGGCGCGGACACGTCCTTTTATTGACTTCCCGATCGAACGTTCTCGATTTACTCCGTTTTGAATTTTGGGCGTTGAGGTAATTGGCCTCAACGCCCGCTGTTCGTTACCGCGACTGTTATCGTTTTTTTTTTGGTGCGCCGTGTCACAACATTAGCGGCGCTCACGCATGTACACACGCACGCGTCTATCGGGCGCAGGAGGGTTCAAGAACCTCTGGACTAAGACTAGGTGTCTTTTCTACGTGTTTTGGATTCTTGAACTCTCCCTTTTTAACGCCTGCCTCCTACAATCTTAGTTTATGTCTGCCGCACGACTCTCGATGGAGCCTAGAGCCGCGGTCTCGAACGCCGCTTCATCGGATAACCCAGCCTCGGTTGTCCATGGTTACGGCCGCTCGACTCTCGAAGGAGCACGAAACCGCGGTCAATTAAGACTCCGCAGGAGTTCCGTACCTCGGTCGGCAGCTGTTCGGTGTTACCGATACCCTTCCATTATTTAACTCTCGAAGGAGCTCGGCGCCGCTGTCGCAACGTGACTAACTAAAGTTCTGAACCTGCCCGGTGCAGGCCTGTTACTAATTCGCGCCACGCCGAAGCATGGCTCCTTAAACTATAGACTTACCCAAATACTTACCGGCCACGGGGTGTTTGGGAAGACGTCCCAGACGATGCAGAACACACACTATTAGTGTGTGACAGGTGGGCCGAGGAGAGAGAAGAACTACACTGTAAAATAAAAACAAAATTAGAAGTAGGAAATGTAGTTAAAATAATGACAAGAAGTGTACAAGATTGGACAGACATAAACAACTACGTAAACAAAATTATCAAAACAAAAGAGGAATGGGAAAGGAAAGTGGAAAAACAAAATAATAATGATAGCTGAAAATAAAATAAAAACTACAAAAAGAAAAAGAATAAAAAATAAGAACAAGAAGAAGAGGAAGAAAAAGAAGAAGGAAAGAAGAGATAGAAAAAAGAAAGAAAAGAAGAGAGTTAGTTTTAACCAAACAAAGACAAAGAAGAAAAAGAAGAAGAAAAGAAGAGAAAGGAAGAGAAGAAGAGAAAGAAAAGAGAAAGAAAAGAAAAGAAGAGAGTAGCTTTAACAGAATAAAGACAAAAAGAAAAAAGAACAAAAAATAAGAATAAGAATAAGAAGAAGAAGAAAAGAAGAGAAAGAAAAGAGAAAGAAAAGAAGAGAGTTAGTTTTAACAAAATAAAGACAAAAAAAGAAAGAACAAAAAGATAAGAACAGGCGTGGATAGGGCTGAGGAATAACCGGTCGGGAGAAATGCGAGAAGCGGGGCCCCGGCCGGTTGAAAACCTCAGCAAGACGGTGTGGAAAAGGGTCAGAAGGACCCTGGGAGAGGAGGTTTAGTGGGTAGGGGGCGATCCTTTTTCCAGATCGCGCCGAGTCCCACACTCTCCCCGGTTTGTTACCGCATTCCGGGGAGGTTAGTGCGTAAAAAGCATTCCTCCTCTTCCTTAACAAAAAAAAAAAAAAAAAAAAAAAAAAGACCTGCCCGGTGCAGGCCTGTTACTAATTCGCGCCACGCCGAAACCTGCCGACCGAACCCGAAGACAGCCGAAATGTCGCGTGGCCAGGCCACCGACCCCACGCCGGCATCCCCGCACCGCGCTAACCCCGGCCCGCGAACTGTCAAAACCGAAAACAGTGCGCACGGCCCGATTTCCGAAAAACGACAGTTTCGGCGGACAAGTAAGTCAAAGTCAGACCCACAAAAACTACTCGTATTTCCTTGCCGCACCACTACCCCGCACCACCAACAGGAACATATAAAAGGCCCATCAAAACCGTCAAAAATCACTCCTGCCAATCGTTGAGACAACGATACACCTGCCGAGGGAAACTACGCTGCGACAGTGCAATATTCCAAAGCAATCTTCCTGCTCGCCGTGACAGCGAACCACCTACGAGACATAGGTATCTCACCACCATCCGCCGTGACGGCCACAATCTCTTCCATCCCCTCGTTGTGGCAGCGAGTTCCACCGATTCCCGCGTCGGGACGACGATCACTTCCTCTCCTTTTGTCGTGACGACAATCTTCACCGTATCGTTGGGACAACGACTCTTCCGCTCCCTCGTTGTGACAACGACCCCCGCCGATTCCTTTCGTCGTGACGACGAGCACCTCCGCCGATTCCTTTCGTCGTAACGACGAGCACCTCCGCCGATTCCTTTCATCGTAACAACGATCTCCTCCACCTTTCATTGGGACAACGAGACCCATTATTTCCTTTCGTCGTGACGACGAGTTCCTCCGTTCATTCGTTGTGACAACGAACACCGCCGACTTCCTTCGTCGTGACGACGAGCTCCTCGACCTTTCGTTGGGACAACGAGACCCGCCATTTCCCTTCGTCGTGACGACGAGTTTTCATCCGCTCCCTCGTTGTGATAACGAACACCGCCGACTTCCTTCGTCGTGACGACGAGCCCCGCCGCTCCTTCGCTGTGACAACGAACTTCCACCGATTCCTATCGTCGTGACGACGAACCATCTCACATCGTTGGGACAACGATCTCCTCCATTCTTTCGTCGTGACGACGAACTTCCACCGATCCCTTTTATCGTGACGACAAACGCCACCTGCCGTTGTGACAACGATCTCTAGCTGCCCCGTACTCCTTGACCGCCGGGACACCGAACCCTTCCGCACCGTTCAAACCCCATCGGTCCACACGTCGAGACAACAAACTTCCGCCGATCGTCGAGACGACGAACCCCGCCGAGCGTCGAGACGACGATTCCCGCCGATCCGTTCAAACATAAAGCCCGCCGATTACGCGTCAACCGCCGTGACAGCGGACCTTCCCCGCGAGCATCGATAACGAGATAAAACGATCCCGCGAAACTAGCCATAGCGAGACTGTACTAAAAACGTACACACACCGAATTATTTATTTCTTTGTCTACCACGTCTCCCCACACCGAACACCTCCTCCAATAAGAACAAGAACCTTGGTTCGACGAGCAAATTCCACGGCGAATACAAATTACGGGCGAGACGACCCACCGGCGAGGAGGAATCGTTACATCACTATTAAAAATACACAGACTAACAACCGTGAATTTTGTACTGATAACTCTTTGGAGATGTTCTCTCCACCACGGCTCGAACGACACTGATTTTCTGAATATTAGAATATTATAAATGAATATTAGAAATGTCCTTGTGGATTTTAACGAGTAGGCAGGTTCAATGTCGTACAACGATCACTTTGTTAATCCTATTCATCAATTTATTAAACATTTTTACCTCACTGGGGGGCTCAAATGAGAACCAACGTAAGCGTGTATTTGTCACTTGATACGTGTCGCCGTGTCGCGTGCTTCTGTCACGTTCGCGGCGCATACCTTTGTTGGTCGGCATCTTTAATTGTTAATAACTAAATAACGAAGCCGAAATCGCAATTTTTTTATTCTTCATTTTCGATTTATATTGTCATAGATAACCACACCTTAAATTTTCTCTCACCTGTTGTCAAACACCCTGTATAGGAAAAAGTTGTTTAAAATGTTCATTTCTATAACATATTTAAAATTCATCGAAATCGGAGGTGGCGTCCACAATTACCAAATCTCGCACCAATAATTACAGATGGTGATTATTTAGATTACAGACGGCACCTCCGATTTCGATGAATTTTAAATATGTTGTAGGAATCAACATTTTGAACAATTTTTTCCTATATATATAACCGCCGCGTGGTCTTAGGTTTCGAAATATTTTCGAAAAATTGTCGAAACACATTTATATACATTTATATGTTTGTGAAGGATATTCTTATAACATAGATTATGACACATACGTTATAATGATATGATATACCACTATTGATAATTTTTGTTACGCTTATCTCACATTGTCAGATTAAAAAATGATGTTAATTTACAGGGAATCGCTACCATTTTTGTTTTATGTGAATGTCGTACTAAGACAATGTACAAAGCAATATGGAGAAAAATATTTCGATTCTCTTGTTCCACGATTTCAAGACTACTTAGAAACTATCATGTGTGATTACGAGAGAGCTGCTATGGAATGTGTACAAGCACAATTCCTCAGGGTTACCATACATGGATGCTGGTTCCATTTTACTCAGGTAAAATAGAAGTCTTGGCATTATTCATGTATTTTTTGTAATACTTACCTCATGAACGTGCTGAATAGAGAATTGGATAATCCTTTCTTTTATTATTCAGGCTCTATTAAGGAAGTAGAAGAAGTTGGGGTTGCAAGGAGCACCAAGAGGGATTCTGTCACTGGCTATGACAATTTTTTAGCCTTTAGCTCCGTCCGATATGTTTCCAGAAGCATTATATCAAATTCAGTTAGTCGCTGACCGTTTATGCGGCACATTTCCAAATGTACTTCTGTTTATGGCAAATCTGCGCAATGTGTGGCTTCTTATTTCTTCCAAGGTCAGTGTATACGGTTCTGCAGTGAGAACTAACAACATTGTTGAGTCGTTTAATAATACTCTTTCGCAACGTTTCCAAACAACGCGGCCGAATTTGGAGATTTTTTTAGGTAAGTTTTCACGCGCATTTAATACGTGTAATTCTTTTTGTTTCTTTGCACTAACATTTTTAAAAAATTTATTTACAGATAACTTGTTAAAACTAATCAAAGATGAAACAACTGATTACAAACGTTTATTTAAAAACTTAAAAGTCACACGGATTCGTACTCGTACCAATAGAGAAAAGAACGCCAAAATTAAGTTATTTCAAGATGATTTAGTTTCCGGGATACTGCCAATTGATCAATTTTTGAACGTTCAGATTGTAGGTGATCATCAATGACTTGTCGCAGGACTCAACTGATGGGAACTTCAAACATAAAATCCCATTAAAGAAAGTCCCGTTCCATGTTCATTGATTTGTTTTAAGATCTTCTTCTCCTTCCTTAAGAAATAAATAATCTTCCTGTCTATGACTCATCCTCCTCACTATATCGATACTTACTTTCAAATTACTAATTAAAATATTAAATACATAATATTAATATAAAAAACCTATTGTTAGAAATGTTGTCAAACTAGATAGCTGCCGTGGATAAGATTGGTTGCAGTCAATTCCGATGAGTGATGAGCAATAGAGAGTAGGCATACGGTCACCGATGAGTTTTCAAAGTGTATATGAGTTGTTGACCGCAAGATGAGTATTTTCCAGAAATGAGTAAAGAATGAGCGATCAAGTGTAATTAAACATGAGTAGAGCAATCTCAACGTAACATGAGCTCGAGCATGAGAGTGAGCTGTGCTACTGGAGTTGAGCAATTAGAAAATGAGTCATATTTAAAGCCACAATGGCCGACGCCACGTGGTGAATACACGCACAAAATGATTGATTTCGAACTGATATTAATTTGTAAAGGATAGAGTACAGTGATGAAAATGATTGTTGAGTAGTGGGTGAGACACTTACTGGATGATGAGTAGATAACGTGATGAGGAGAGCAACAATGAAAAGGAGCAGTAACACGTCTACTCGATACAGCTGTTACCAAAGAGGATTAGATAGAGGCGAAGGTGCTGTAGACCACTTTTACAACGCCACCTAGCAAGTCAAACACAGAACTATACATTTCAGTTCTATAAGTTCTATTTCCCTTCTTATATTTTTCTTGTACACGCCGACTGAAATCTTGGCGTCGAAATTTGTGATTAAATCGCTGTGAGTGCTTCACCGTATCGTATTTTTGTAAGTGTTTTTGGTTTTGTGATTGTGAAATTCGACAAAAATGGGAAGGCATTGCTGCATTTGCAAAAAAAAATGGGAGCACCACACTCGCAGTTTTTTTAATATACCAAAAAAGGCAGATATGTAATTATAACCTTAAATAAGTATACCCAAGTATTTCAATTTTCGGATTACATGTGGTTTATACAATTACTAATATATCGTGGTATGGTATTTTGTAGACAAAAAGATTGGTTGCGATTCTGTAAAATTGAAGAGAATCCAGACGGAAATTATGTGAAATATAAAGTTTGCAGCGAGCATTTTGTAAGCTCCGATATTATAAAAAAGTATCCGAGGCCACTACTAAAACATTGGGAAGCACGTTTCATCAGAGAGAGCATACAAACAAATGATGTAGCAAATAAATATAAAAAGTTTTTGTAAAGATATGTAGTATACAAATATTTATTATATGTAGTTAGTTAGTTAGTTAATTCTTTACTCTATTTTGTTAAAAATATAATTTAGTTTTTATAGTTTAGTTTTTGTAAATATGTATTATAAATAGTATATAAATATGTATAAGTTTTTTTAAATATGTATAAGTTTTTGTAAATATGTATGTATTAATACGTATATTACTTTTCAAAATAAAT
The DNA here is from genome assembly GCA_028454225.1 of Lasioglossum leucozonium. Lineage (NCBI taxonomy): Eukaryota > Metazoa > Arthropoda > Insecta > Hymenoptera > Halictidae > Lasioglossum > Lasioglossum leucozonium. The sequence goes on along the minus strand of JAQQRT010005843.1, from coordinate 23,311 downwards.
GTAAATGTACTTTTCAATCGTATTTTGTATTCTTCATTCCTAACAGTATAACATGTATATGAATTAATATTTTAAATCTTTTAAAATCGTATACCCAGAAAAAAATTCAAGAGTAGCGACTCGAAAAATGAGGGATTGTGGAGGGGACTGTTTTCGGGTTGCGGGGCAAGGGGATAACTGAATAGTTCTGTGTCTCACACGTTAGGAGCGCTGCAAAACGTGCCACAGATTTAACATAGGGCTCTTATGGAACCTTCGCCTCTATCTAATCCTCTTTGGCTGTTACGATGAGAGAGAGAAAAACGGAGAAGAACAATGAATAGATCGATAACGATCGCGAAGTCGATGGGGATTGCGAAATCGATCGCTCGGCTCGACACCTATGTCGCCTCGGTGGTCGGCGGTGATTGGCCGCGTACGCTTGGTGTACTGGAGCGCTATGCGTCATCGTTCGCTGGTCGTGATTGGTTGAGTTGTACGCTTGTGAGTAATTGATGAGAAAAGTGATCTCGTTCGATATTGGTCATTTTCGGTGCTGCCACCTGATGACCGAAATGACCAACCACCTATTGTCACAAATATTCAATATTTCCTGTAAAGTTTCAAGTACAAAGACTGATAATAAAAGAGCAAGAAATCATAATTCTCATACAAACTTTTAAAACAGCTTACTTAATCTCTCTTAGTGGATATCCTGTGAGGTTGCGGTACTTTAACTATCGCATTTTATTAATTGGTTTCCACATATTTTTCCCTCTAACCTATACCTGTCAAACATTACACATAACTTTTTGATGATACAAGCGCATTATTCTTCCGTTCCATTCACATAAGGTGATGAGAGCCGCTGAAATCAATTAGAGGCTGTGGACACGGAAGATGTGAATAAAATTCAGAGCGATAGTACTATAACTCTAATACACAAAACTACTTACCAAATAATTTCAAACATATCCAACTTTTGATTTTTCCTGTAACTTAATTATTTAGTGATAAGCCTTTATTATATGCTTTTCTTGATGCTGTAATTAAAAATATACATATTACTTTGCAATGAGGATACAACGCACCATGTCTACTAATAAAATATAACAAACTATGTAGTAAATCTGCATCACTAAGTAGTATTATTGTATCTTTTATCCTATTTCATGCAATAGAAGGATGAATATTCCTCACGCATCTTAATAACTACCTTGTAATTGTTTCTCTATTCTAACCTACACCTGTCAGACGGTATACATAATTTACTAAACTTTATAATAATAAAATTCCACATACATATTAAATTCACTCCCAAATGGGCAGAAGTTCAGTGTGATGACAACACCCCGAGTGGTTGGGAGGGTAGGGAGGTGGTGGTGTTGGAGGAGGGTAGTACGAATCCGAAAGAATTTTTTTACGGAAATGAAGGGTTACCGAGATATTCGCGAAAAACTAGTAGTGCCACTAGTAGTGGGGATCTAACGTTGTCACGTCGCCGGTTTTTCGCGAACCGTCGGAAGGACGGAAACGCGGGCGACTCCGGGTATTTACGGGCAGAAGGCCGGGCCACGCTCGGTCGCACGATGCGTGGTCCACCCGGGACAAACGGTGTCTCGCTGATTTGGACTTTTCACGAAACGGTCGATAGATATTCGGGCGCCAGGCACTCTAGAGTGTCCCACGAAACCTAAGATATTCCTAATAGGCGCGAACGGATCGTCAGAAACCGCGAGCACCGCGCGAGGCTCAGGATAACTCGAGAACGGGCGCAGGATTCTACGTGGATGGAGCATGGGACATTTCCCGCGGCGGAAAGGTTTCTCACGGAATAACGACTCACAGTTTCGGCTTGTAAAACATTTTAAAACATTCGTCGATGACTATGACGAGAGCCGGCGCGATCTCGATATTATTGCGATGGAAGGTCGGTCGCTCGCGCGCGTGTACACTGGTCGTTTCGTTTTTACGCGTCGAATTCTGCAATTTTAGATGGTCGCAATCTTACAAAGAGGTGTACTCGATACGATTACCGAATTCCGGTGGAAAACGCGGCACAATTTCTCGGGTCGTTTTTGCTAGCCGACGGCATACGATGCGGGACCGTCACGTCCTCCCACCGGGGAACGTCTCGAAGATGGCGTACAATTTCAAATCACGAAATCGGCAACGATACGAGCCCCCCGTGAATCCGTGACTTCGCGTTAATACCGGCATCGTATGACCGTCTTGCGACGGGTACGCGGCCCCCGCTATCCGACCGGATTCACGTTACACTCCCGGCACGTTCGTTGTTCGACCGACGACCGTACGTCCTATTTAATACTCTAGCCGCCCCGCGGCAAAGATACGGTTTCGTCGTAGTTCGACGCGAACAAGGACCCGCGAAAACGTTACCGAGCCAACACGAAATGAATCACTGGATCACGAATATTATGGAAACCTGACAAGCGCTTGCCAACGGCAACGACTGGACGGTACCAGATGGTCGGCAATTTCGTCCTTCGGATCGTCCCTCAATTTTCGGCAGCGGCACTAACTTTTATCAATTCGCACGATATAAATTTCGACTCTACGTCACGGCAGCCAACGACCCAGTGACCCAATTCCGCACGGCCCAGCAACGCGGAAGCGAGGCGTCCCCCTACTCCCTGTCCTATTTCCATTCGTCGCGACGCTCGGACCAATCGCGCTCTATTTTTCCGCAGGATCGCATCCTGTCGGGCGGGCCCCCCTGGCTTTCGGGAAATCGCATTTCTTCTTATGCCGCTTCCAGGCTGTCGCAGCGGCATGTCGTGAAGGAGGGAAGACTAGACCGCTCCGGCCGTGGACCTTTTTTTGCCGGGCGAGACAGCGACGAGGTAGAGAAGGTGTTTCTCTCTGGTCCACATATCCTTGTCGGTGTCTCCGGGTTTGCTGGCCCTGGCTTTGTCTTTCCCTCGTTATTTCGGCACGAAGTTTCCTCCCGAGCCGGTTCCAAAAGCGCCTCTTCCGATAGGAAATAGGGTGTCGGGCTCCCCCGGAGCCCGGTTTCGGTCCTGAAAGTTCGCGTCGCCCAAAGTGGCGCGACGTTCAAAAACGCGTAACTGCTCGTTCTCTGGGTTCGGAGTTCCCAGGGAGAGCGCTCGCAATCGGACGTTACGCATCGACACTGCCAGAGGGCGGCCCGGCCTCTTTCGTCCGGTTCGGAGGGACGTAGACAAAACTTGCCACGTCACAACGTATATACGCACGTATATGCGTCGGTATGATACGACCGGTTACGCACAGTTTCTGCGCACATCTCCGGCGGCTGGTTCAAATCCGTATAAGGAGGGAAGTTATCATCACTATCATCACTAATTATAACGTTGTCTCGACGTGTGGTCCGACGGAGTTTGGCCGGTGTGAAAGGGTTCGGTGTTCCGGCGGGTCGGTCGTACGGGGTGGCTAGAGATCGTTGTCACAACGGCAGGTGTCGTCACGACGAAAGAACGGAGGAGAGTGTTGTCACGACGGAAGTATGGGGCAGATCGTCGTCACGACGGAAGTATGGGGCAGATCGTCGTCACGACGGAAGTATGGGGCAGATCGTCGTCACGACGGAGAACGGAGGAGATCGTCGTCACGACGAAAGAACGGAGGAGATCGTCGTCACAACGAAAGAACGGAGGAGATCGTCGTCACAACAAAAGAGCGGAGGAGATCGTCGTCACAACGAAAGAACGGAGGAGATCGTCGTCACAACGAAAGAACGGAGGAGATCGTCGTCACAACGAAAGAACGGAGGGATTGTGGCCGTCACGGCGGATGGTAGTGAGATACCTACGTCGCGTAGCTGGTGAGCAGGAAGATTGCGTCTGGAATATGGCACTGTCTCAGTGAGTTGTTCCTCGGCAGGATATCGTTGTCGCAACGATCGGCAGGAGTGATTTTTGACGGTTTTGACAGGCCTTTTATATGTTCCTGTTGGTGGTGCGGGGTAGTGGTGCGGCAAGGAAATACGAGTAGTTTTTGTGGGTCTGACTTTGACTTACTTGTCCGCCAAATTGTCGTTTTTCGGGAATCGGGCTGTGTGCATTGTTTTCGGTTTTGACAGTTCGCGGGTTGGGGTTAGCGCGGTGCGGGGATGCCGGCGCGGGGTCGGTGGCCTGGCCACGCGACATTTCGGCTGTCTTCGGGTTCGGTCGGCAGGGTTCGGCGCGGCGCGAATTAGTGACAGGCCTGCACCGGACAGGTCTGTTACATAATCAGTAATGCGTTTACGCACACCTCCACTCCCATCTCTCGACTCCACACCTTTTTTTTTTTTTTTTTTTTTTTGTTAAGGGAGAGAAAGAATGCTTTTTACGCACTCACCCCCTCGGGATGCAGTAACAAACCGAGGGGAGTGCGGGACTCGGCACGATCGGAAGATGATCGTCCCATACCCGCTAAACCTTCTCTTCCAGGATCCTTCTGACACTTTTCCTATCTTGTCTACTGCACACCTGTTCACGTCTGTCAATCATCGATTATAGAAGTCCTAGGATAAACATTTTTTATATCAAGCAATAACTGTTGGAATGGATCGAGTTTTTTTATCCATACAATTCTGTGCCACATATAGGCACACATATGGTCTGCTAGATGTTCCTTTCTATAGCCCGCATTTGTCACATTGTACTTTAAATGTTTCCACGATCCTTCTACTTTTTGTGTATTTGCCCCCGTCTCTTCATTAACAAAGCAGCCGCTTCCCATTTGGCTGTGGTTGACAGTCTTGTGTTTGTAATTCATAATTTAATTGTGCCACATGTTTCATGATTAAATTATTTAATGTATTCGCGTCACGTTTGTTATCTGGGCAGATTTCGAGTCTGTACCCAGTACCATCCTTTTCTACCATGCCCAAAATCCAATTACCTTCTTTGGGGCGTCCTCTATTATATTTCCTTTTTCCTACTAAGGATTCATCGATCTCGACGATTTTGCCTTCGCCTGCAATTGGTCCTTCGTTGGTAAATTGTTCGTCTAATGCAATTAAACACACTTCTCTGCAATACGAATACCAATCTACCACTGTCGCCTTAGATGTGGTATAAGTTAACGATGTCTCTCGTATAGCCTGCTCTATACTTAATTTATTGGCAAACGCGTAGATAAGTAGTATGACTTTTTCGGGCGACATTTTTATATTTTCAAACCAACTGTTTTTGGTGGCACTAATTGATTTTGTAGGATGTCCTGTACTACACCGAAATCTTCCTAGCTCGTATGTATCAAAATTCATCTTCTTCTTTCTTCTAAACCGGTTTAAACAAACTGGACAATACATTTCTTTAGCAATTAGTGATTGCTCTTGCAACCAGTTTAAGCATGTTTGCCTATCTTTTAGACAAGTAGTCGCTAATTTATAAATGTTCATGATTGAATAATAAACTCACGATAGAAACCTCTTTAGCGCTTTGAAAAAACTCGCGAACTCTGAACTGCTGGATGTTTGTTTTTAGCCCGCATTTGTCATGTTGTACTTCAAATATTTCCACGATCCTCCAACTTTTTGCGTATTTGTCCCCCTCTCTTCATTAACAAATCGGTTGCTACCCATTTGACTGTGGTTGACAGTCTTGTGCTTATAATTCATACCGGGTATTTTGTCCAGATCGTTGTAAGCTTCCCAGCCAGTACCATTTTTTTCTACCATGGACCTCAGTACCTCACAGATTGACATTATGGCCACTTTTCGACTAAATTTGGTCTGGATTAAGTCTGGGTTAGATCAGGGAGGAAAAGGGAATTTATAAATTCGAGATAGTCAATAGTTGGTCTGGGTTAGATCAGGGGTAAAAAGAAATCCTAGCAATTAAAGATACTCAGTAGCGTGTCTCAGTAACTACTCTACGCTTTTGATGAAATTTAAATATGTTATAGATTTCGACATTTTGAACAACTTTTTCCTTTTCCAATATAGGGGGCTTGCTTTTAGATTTCGAGATATTCTTTAAAAAACGATTACTAATATTCCTATTTTACGCTTATGAAGATTTGAACCAGCCGCCGGAGATGTGCGCAGAAACGGTGCGTAACCGGTCGTATCATGCCGACGCATGCGCTGCCAGGGACGTGCGCATATACGTTAGATCCCCATGCAGTGGCACTACTAGTTTTTTGCAAATATCTCGGTAACCCTTCATTTCCGTAAAAAAATTCTTTCGGATTCGTACTACCCTCCTCCCCCACCACCACCTCCCTCCCCTCCCAACCACCACGGGGTGTTGTCATCATAATGAACCGCCGCCCCCAAATGTAATATGTTCGACGGTGTTCGGGCCCAACCGTCGGCTGCGCCCGACAACCTCGGGGGCATCGACCGCACGACCGCCAGGACCGCCACGCGCCCCAAACAATCTCGAGAGCGAGCAATACACCGTCGGCGGCGACCGAGTCGTCTCCCGGCGAAACGGCTGCTCGCGAATTTGAACGCGAGTTCAAATTCGCGAGGATCGTTGCCGAACCGCTCGGCAACACGTTCCCCGCGACTCCCCGCTCCCGCGTCTGAGGGAGCGCGTAAATACCCTCGCGCGCCGGCGCGGGGCAGTTGAGATTGAAATCGTTGCAAGGAATCACCGTGAACAGATTGCACTATCACCGATACGCCTTTACTCGCGGCCCACTCGCGATCACACCGAAATCTTTTATGCTACTGCATCTGCGCCAGTGCGCTGTGTAAATATTGTAAATATTGTGTGTGTGAATAAAGTGTTTGTTCGTGTAACTGTTCGCGTCCTTATTACTTCGTATTCGTCCCATCGCTTTTCAACCGGCAACCGTCGTTCCGTAAAGGACGGAACAGACGGTATATGTAATCACATACTATAGGAATTTGAATCGATGAACAATACCACCATCAGCAGACTCCCAAAATCAATCATTTTAAAACATATAGTGCGAAATGCCACGAATCTAAATCGGACGGCGTCCAAACGGCACGATGTCCAAAAGGAACGCGTCCAATCGGCTCGGCGTTCAAAAGGAACGCGTCCAATCGGGACCGTCCAATCGGGACCGTCCAATCGGAACGCGTCCAATCGGTCGGCGTCCAAGTGGGCATCACTCGTACTTCTTAGGTGTGGCGGAAGACTAACGTTTGGTGTTGGTCTCCACATGTGCGCAACATCTGGTCAAACATCCGATCGCACAGGTGGTAAGACCGGCCAGTCACCCTACGCCTCACGCGAATACGGTCTTGTTGAGCATTACAGTCGAGCTACATACTCGTCATCCTCCATAACGAATAGGCGACAACCACGTCCATCCGGGAAATCCCGACTGGACCGGTTGATCGTTGCTATCTTCGTTGGCTGATAGCGAGGGCTACAGGATATACACGGCCAAGATTCCTCTATCGAAACCGGAAATACTTGGAGTCCACGAAACGTGCCGAAGAGTACTTTTTGGGTGTGGCGGAGGGACCTTGGTCTGGTGTTGATCTCCAGTTGTGCAGAGTATCCGAGGAATCGGCTGACTGAGCAACTGGTATGATCAGTCCGTCACCTGACTCACATACGTAAGTCGTCACGGTATTGGTCCGAGGGCAATAGATTAAGTGACCAAGAATTAATTACGAGAAGTTGCACGAACCAGACGTGGAGTCGTTAAAGGGTTCGCGCTATCAATCGTTCGTAGAAACACAAGGTGTTGTAAGCGCCCGTGCTCTGGTAACTGAATGTTAAACATGAGATGTGTGAGTGCGCCGGTTTGAGGCATATGGATGTATTTGGATATGCGTGTGTATATGCATTGATGCATGAATCTCCAAGCCAACGATTGGCGGTTCGGGTAGAGATGGGTAGTCACTGGACTGATCGACGAATTGTACAATTAAATCAAGAATGAGAATATACTCTGTTCTACCAGATTTCGCCTTCTAGAATCTGATTTGTTCAAACCACTCCGCTGTCCATTGCATGGAGGTACGAACCTCTATTCCTTATATAACATACAGATATATAACATACAGATATATATATATATATATATATATATATATAACGGTTACAAGTTATTTGGTAAAATAAAAAGTACATATAAACTTGTAGAGAGAATTAGCAAATAGCGTCATTTCACTAAAATCCCAACAAAGGTTATGGTACCCACGTGGCGCTAAAAGGTAAAAAGTAAGATTTTTCGAATTATTAAAGAAATAATCGAAAACTAACAAAAAAATGTTGCAAACGACAACAAAATATTTGCCACTGTTCGATGGAGAACATTTTTCAAATTGGAAATTTAGGTGCTGGCAATCTTGGAAGAAAGAGGGGTGAGATCCTGATCCCAATAGTAACACTTACAGCAAAGATGATAGTGCGGCTGAAGCTATCATAATACAGTGCATAACAGATAAGCACTTAGAATATGTGAAAGACAAAGCGCACGCTAATGATATGATAAATGCATTACAAAATATTTTTGAGAGGAAAAGTGTATCTACTAAAATATACATAAAAAAGAAACTACTGTCGTTGAAGCTAAAAGAAAATGAAAAACTGGAACAACACTTTGTCAAATTCGATTCATTAATAAGGGACCTTGAATCAGCCTCTGGAAAGAAAATTGAAGAAGATGATAAAGTGTGCCATTTGTTAATAACAGTGCCATCCAGTTATGATAACGTAGTTACCGCCATTGAAACAATAAATACAAATGTAACTCTGGACTTCGTGAAGACCAGACTACTGGAATATGAATTAAAAAAGGAAAATGCATCTGCAACAGTTGTGGAAAATGAAACCAGCTTCCTGGTATGCTTTGGACGTAGAAAAAAGGGTCACAAAAGCTATGAGTGCCCCAACAAGCAAAGAGAAAACAGATACAGAGGAAGAGGAGGAAAGACGCATTTCAATCAAAGAGGGAAACCAAGTCATGCAAAGATGGCTTCACAACATAACGACGTAATGTTTCTGGCAATGAATGAAGAAAACAGTTGCTTTGAAACAGAGTGCGAAGAAAAAACAGTGACATTTTTCACCGACTCGGGTGCCACTGAGCATCTTGTAAACGAGAAGTTAGAGAAGAATATGAAATCTGTGGAAATGATCTCTCAAGAAATATTAATTAGGACAGCAAATGGTGATATACTAAAGGCAAAGAAGAAAGGAAAATTGTTGCTGTTGTACAAAGGAAACAGAATATGCTTAGAAGCCCTCATTGTAAAAAATCTAAGTCATAATCTGCTGTCAGTTAATCAATTGACAAAACGAGGATTCACCATTACTTTTGATGAGAACATAACAAAAATAAGTGGGAAGAACGTGAATATAGTAATAAAGAAGGATGGAAAAGTATATGCTATGACATTCAAAATAAGAAGTGACAGAAACGTAGTGTACGTAGCGGACAATGATTCATCCTTATGGCATTGCAGAATGGGTCACCTAAATAGAAAAGGAATGAAGAAAATGGAATTACCAGTAGATGAAAGTGATTGTGAAACTTGCATAAAGGGTAAGTTTACAAGAGTACCATTTACAAGTTGTCAGTATCCACGATCACACAGAGTTGGCGAGTTGATTCACACTGATCTATGTGGACCAATACATCCAGCAACCATAAATGGTGAGAAATATTTTCAAACAATTATAGACGACTACACTCACTTCACTACAGTGTATTTATTAAAAACCAAAGATGAAGCAGTTGCTGACATAAAGAAATATGTACAAAGGATCAAAGCTCAATTTGGAAATAAAGTTTACAAAATACGTTGTGATAATGGAAAAGAGTTCCTAAACGAAGAATTTAAAAAGTTCTGTAATATTAATGGTATAAGGATACAAAGTACCATCCCTTATACGCCTCAACAGAATGGTGTAAGCGAAAGGATGAACAGAACATTGTTGGACAAAGCGAGGGTAATGATGTCAGGAAATGACATACCAAAGAAACTGTGGGGAGCAGCGACGCGGACAGCCGCATTTCTGTTAAACAGATCTCCTACAAATGCTCTAGAAGGAGACATACCAGCAAAGAGATGGTATGGTCGTTTAAACCTAGAAAAGATCAGAGTATTCGGATGCAAAACATGGTCATATATATTACCTAAAACTGGAAAATTAGAAAATAGAGCAGTAGAAGGTAGAATGGTTGGATACTGCGATAATGGATATAGAGTGTGGGCCCCATCGACAGACAAGATCATTCTAGCAAGAAACATAAAATTCGACGAAAGAAATTATCAACAAGGAAACAGAGTAATGAGAATAGATGAAGACATACAGCAAGAAGAAGAGAACGATGGACAACTGGAAGAAGAGAACAAATCAAATGATGAAATAGAAAACAGAAACGATGAAGAAGAAACAATTCAAACATGAAAAACAACAAGAAGAAAAAGACAGAACGAAAAGAGAAAGAAAAGTACCTAGTCACTTAAAAGACTACCACGTATACTTGGGATACTGTTTGTTTGCCAATGCTGATCCCAAGACTGATGATGAAGCAGTACAAGGCGAAGAGTGGAAGACTGCAATAAATAAAGAGCTAAAAGCACACAAAAAGTTGGGAACTTGGGAAAAGACAACACTGCCGAAAGGAGCTCAGGCTATTGATACAAAATGGGTATTCAGAACAAAGGAAGAAGGTGTTAAAAAGGCAAGGTTAGTTTGCTAAACTTCATAAAGAGGAGTCAATGTATGCACCGGTAGCCAGACTATCGACAGTAAGGATGTTGCTTTCGATAGCTCTACAAAATGATTGGAAGATAAACTAAATGGATATACCGACAGCATTTCTGAATGGAAGACTTCAATCGGAGGTGTACATAAAACCACCTCAAGGTTTAAATGAAACATTTAATGATTTTGCCATTAAACACGGATTCAACAGATCCAAAAGTGATTTCTGTCTGTACACAAAAGACAGAACAATAATGTTGGTCTATGTAGACGACATTCTAATAACGGGAAAAGCAATCGAAGAAATAATACAGCTTTTGAAATCAGAATTTCAAACAAAGAACTTAGGAGAACTCAAGAATTTTCTAGGAATGCAGATCACAAGAGATGAAAATATGCTCAAGATTTCTCAAGAAGCACAAATTAACAAAATGTTAACAAATTTTGGAATGGAGCATTGCAAGGAAGCTTCAACTCCCATGGAGACGAACTTTCAAGGAGAAGGGAACGAATGCGCAATAAATGTGCCATATAGAGAGTTAATAGGAAGCCTGATGTATATTTCCATGGATTCAAGGCCGGACATTGCATTTGCAGTGTCTTATCTGAGCAGGTTTCTTGATAAACCAAGTCAAGTCACATGGACTGCAGCAAAAAGAGTACTCAGATATTTAAAGGGAACCAAGCACAAGTGCCTAAGGTATGTAAAAACTAACTCATCTAGTTTAGTTGCTTTTTCAGACTCTGATTGGGGAGGAGATAACACAGACAGAAAAAGCACAACGGAAGGTGCAATCTTTTTCAATAATAACTTGATATAATGGATCTCAAGGAAACAACAAAGTGTTGCCCTGTCATCGACAGAAGCTGAATATGTTGCTGCTGCCTTAGTATCAACCGAGCTGATTTCATTAAAAGGAGTTGCTGTAGAGATATGTAAAAAGGAAATTGATGCAATACTGCTTGTTGACAATCAAGGAGCCATCAATGTTCCAAGAAACTACGAAAACAGCAAAAGGAGCAAGCACATAGATATTAAGTATCATTATATTAAGGATTTAGTTAATAAGAGTTTGATAACTATAGATTACATAGAAACAAACAAAAATACTGCGGACATGTTAACTAAGTCACTTATGCCAAAGTTAGTTGTAAGACATAGAGATAGTTTGCAAATACTCGATTAGCAATTCTCATCGAAACGATTAGAATTGAGGGAGGGTGTAAAATCTAGTATTTGCTAGATTGGTATGATTGGTGAGCGGTGAGAATGTTTTTTGAAATGTATGACAAGATAGCGTCGGTGTAGAGAAGAAGAATGCATGTGCGAAGTAAGAAAGCGTGTGAAGCTTCAATGTTCGATATTGTTTATTATTCGATAATTAAGAAAGCATAAGGTTTTTAAGTGGTGTAAAATCAAGAGTTATTTGGTAAAATAAAAAGTACATATAAACTTGTAGAGAGAATTAGCAAAAAGCTGTAGCGTCATTTCACTAAAATCCTAACACTTCGAAACAGCGGTAGTCGTAGTTCCGAGGTTAATATGTGACGTGATTCTGGGCGTAGATACACTACGACGAACAAAGGCTATGGTTGACTTTGGGCATGAGACCTTATCGATGAAGACAACAGAAGGCCAAATTGCAATCAGTATGGCCGAAGAGGCAGATAGGGAGGTGGTCATACGACGGTTATTGCCTCCGAATTGCCTGACGAATTGACCAGGGCCATTCTAGAATCGATTTCAGCTACCCCCGAACAAAAGACTACACTACTGCAAGTCATCAAATCATTTCCGGAGGTGTGGAGGGAGAAGATTGAAATAATAGGGTGCTATGAGCATCACTTACAGATGAAATCAACAGTTCCATATTAGAGTAGGACCTATCCAACACCGTTAAAGTACATTGAGGCAGCAGATGCAGAAATTCAAAAAATGTTAACGAATGACATTATCCGTCCAAGTACGAGCCCTTATACAGGGTGTTTAGCTACAGGTGGGAGAAATTTTAAGGGGTGCTTCTCGACGACAATATAAGACGAAAATGAAGAATAAAAAAATTTCGATTTCGGCTTTGTTATTTAGTTATTAACAATTAAAGATCCGCCTAAAATGCTGCAACACTTCTGACAAAAGTGTACGTTGCGTACGTCACACAGGCGCGCGACAGTCTCGTATCAAGTGACAAACGCATGCATACCTTGGTTCTCATTTGGGGCCCCAGCGAGGTGAAAATGTTTAATATATCGTTGGATGACATTAAACCTACCTACTCGTTAAAATCTACAAGGGCATTTCTAATATCCGCCCTATGGAATTATCAAGTAGAAGGGGTCAATGCCCTTTCACTTTTAAACTGTTCTCACACATATCCACAAATTCTTGAAATGTTGAAACACTGCACTTTATTAAATTTATGTTGGGAGACTCGCTCCCAGACCGAACGGACATCTTGAGGTCGTGTGATTTCTACCGTCGGATCGCGACGGAGATCTTGAGCGGAGCTTGACCGGAGCTGCTCGCAATCGTATAGGCGCTATCCAAATTTCGCACGTATTTGTACGGAGCTAAAACCATACTGCTGACCGATCATAAGGCCATCACGTTTTTAATGAGCAGTAGACTGCTTAATCAACGCCTTACACGATGGATCCTGTCGATACAGGACTACCAGATCGTTGTGAGATACAGACCTGGGAAGGAAAATATCCCGGCAGACGTAATGAGTCGCATGGACAACACTCCACTCGGTGACGGGATGGAAAGAGAAACTCGTGTTCCAATCTTGACTGCCCTTGCCCGAACGATGTCACCCACGTTAGCAACGGCCCTTAGGCGGCTTTCCGAATGGCAGCAAAAGGATGTGTGATTGCTTAACATCATAAATAATTACAAGGAATCTAAGAACGTGGGGGTGGGTCGATACCATTTCCGAGAAGGCACGTTATACCACGTGGATAGAGATGGGAGGGAGCGAGCGGTTATACCTGCCCAATTATGCCGAAGTGCATGAGATGTATGCGCACCTCGGTGGGGATAAGACCATAAGACTCTTGTCAGAAGACTTTTATGTGTCAAAACTACACCGACGTGAGCGACAATTAATATCCGCTTGCGATACATGCCAGCGTGTAAAATACTTTACTCACGCAATGCACGCAGACATGCAGAGCATAATTCCAAAGGCTCCTCTTGAGGTGCTGTCCGTCGATTTTTATGGCCCTCTGCCTACATCGAGGCGGGGGAGTAAGGTATATTCTCGTTATTGAAGAATTGTTCACGAAATTCGTTAAATTATACCCTATGTGGAATGCGACTATTCCCGTAACTCTCGCGCGCATCTTTAAACAACTCATCCCCACGTATGGCAAATCAAAAAAGATCATAACGGACCATGGGACCCAATTCACCTCGAACAAATGGATACAAACTCTGCAGGCGGAAGGCATATATCATATTTTGTCTTCCATCAGACATCCACAGAGCAATCCGGTCGAATAAGTGAATCGGGAGATTGGTCGGATTTTTCGTACCCTGGCGGCAAACGCTCACGCCTCGTGGGCTAAATGGATTGACGTAGTTGAAACATGCTGCAACGACGTAGTGCACAATAGCACTGGTTTTACACCGACAGAACTCCTATTAAAACAAAAACCCGTGAGACCGTGGACGAGATGGTTCGAACACACCTGGAAGCGAGAAGAAGGTAGCAACGAACAACATGATGTGAAGCTACAGCTCGCGTTCCAGCAAATGTCCGGAAGGGCACGTAAACGATGCGAGCGAGCCAATGCGGGAAAACAACAGGTGAAATACGAAGTCAGCGACCTGGTGCTGGTCAGAGCGAATCCGGTATCGAACGCCGCAGACCGCCAAATTCTTCCATCTATATGAAGATCCGTATGTATTGGCACAAAAAAAGGACCGTTCACGTTCCTTCTAAGAAGACCCCACTCCGAAGACATCCGAGGAATGTTCCATACCTCGTGTCTCCGTCCCTATCGCGAAGCAACAACAAAACAGGATGTAAACAACGGGTCCATGCTCCATAACACTGAGGGCACAGCGGCGGGTGTTTCTTGGAAAACTCCGAAAAGAACAGGTATATAAGACCGCGCTACGTGGGGCCGAAACATTTAGTTAGGCGACCTGGGCCATGGTGAGTCGGGCGACCCAGACGGGAATCAATATACGATATCACCAAATGCCGCCACCGATACTAACAACGATCAAAGCGAGACCATGGAAGCCGACCTGCCATCGAGGCCGGCGATACAGCCACGGTACTACCACATAGGCCCGCGCCAAGAAAATACATGTGCAAGTGCAAACCCCGCGAGGAGGACCTGCGCCACGTGTAATCAAACATACAGTGCCCGAGAAACGGCATGACCACGCCGGCAGTCTGGTAGGGCACATACCAGAATTCCAACCTGCCGAAGATGGTCTGCTAGACATCTCCTGGGAGGCGATCCAGGAGCCGACGAACGCGGAAAGCATCCGAGTGTTATGTCGCGACGAGCTAAAGGTGCGGGTCAGGAAGGGACCAAGGTGGAGGACCCGCCGCTGAACGTACCGACCATCAACAGTCGAGACCCGCTTGGTCTGGTAGCCCTGACGGACAGTTTAATAGAGAAGCTTCTTGAGTCACCGGAGCACGAAGGAGCATCAGGTGAAGCAAAAGAAATTTAAGTTTAATTTCAATTTCAAAGAAAAAGGTTAAGTTTTTTTTTACGTTTAAAGTAAAAAGTTGAATTTCGTTATTCAGTACAAAGAATAGTTCATTTTCGTTGTTGTCACAAGGAATCGTATAATTTTCGTTCTTATTATAAGGAACCGTTTAATTTCGTATAAGCAATTTTGCTATTGTATAGAGAATCGTTTAATTTTCGTTTATGTAACAAGAAGTCGTATAATTTTCATTATGCATTATAAGGAACCGTTTAATTTTGTATACGGAATCGTTAATTTTGCTATTGTATAGAGAACCGTTTAATTTTCGTTATCGTTACGAGGAGTCATTTGATTTTCGTTATGTATTGTTGCGTAATTCGGAGGCACTCCGCGTAGACGGGCGCGTCACACGTCGCGGTATCGCGCTCTCCCGTTTATTGAATATAATACACAACTAAACTATACAACAGTTATCAATAAGCGAAGCTATAGCGGCGTTTTCTAACGATCTTGTCCGTATGACAGTTCGATCGTAACTTTCAACTGTCGGCTCGTCAACAGCTTTCGTGACAACCCCTCTGGCACTCTTTTATTTCCTTAAGGGTTGTCCACCGCGGGCAATACTTCATTACGGCGACTTCACAGTGACCAGCCGCCGTAACAGTATTATAAGAGACCGTCTAATTTCGTATTTAATATAAGGAATTGTTTAAATTTTGTTATTGAATGAGGAATCGTTTAATTTCCGTTATTATAAGAAGGAGTCGTTTAATTTTCATTATTTATAACAAAGAAGCGGTTAAATTTCGTTATCCATCACAAAGGATCATTTAATTTTCGTTATTGTAACAAGGAATCGCGTAAGTCTAGCTACTTCCGACAAAATCATTCATGCAAGATCTAATATTAAATCAGAGTTTTAAGACGTCCATTCACAAATCGATCCAGTGTACTTACATTAACAAAGAGTTATTGATTATTAGTATTAAACAGGTACGGGTAATCCAGGGTTAGTAACAATTTATTGTGACCGTGTGAGTTCTGTGTGGATTACAGATACATTCACGCATCCGCCGATGCTAAGAACCGCGAATGCACCTATAATCTGGAAAGGGGAAGGGGGGGAGTATATGTGACCGTGTTAGTCACATATAGACGCTTCCCGAACATCAATAGTAAATATCGAGACGCGACGTCGCACACGGTCCTTATCTTAATAAAGGACCACAGGATGTCCCCACACTTAGATATGCGTACGCATCGATCCCCACTCGATAGCGATCGAAGGAGGTCGATGCCGGCGTTGATAGAGCACTCTACGTCTGGGAGCAATCCAGTGAACAGGCTTTCGCGAAGTGTCCGTTCGACGAAAACCGGTGCGTATTCGGGAGGTCAAACTGGCCTGTTGGAATCGACAAACCGTTGATCCAACCTCGTTACGTACGCGCCTCAAACCGAGGAGTCGCGATCGCAAATCTCGTCGTGGCACAGTCGGAACACGTTTTCTAAACAAATGCAATACGGACGTAATAGCGTAGTAGTCAACTGCGAAACAAGTGAATTGTAAAAATTAATTCGAAGAAGTGTAACTTGCCTTGAGCAAGCCGTCGGTGATGAATCGGCGGTGCGTGAAATAGACGCGTACGCGTTCTTCGCACTAAATCGTAAATAATGTCGAATGGACACTGTTCACAATAAATACGGGCTTTTGTTGTATGAGGAATACACGAAATTCCATGCGTAATTTAAGTTCACAAATCCGTTTGGACAATTGAGATTCCACTCGGATCACCTCTGTGTGCCCCGCCGGTGTCTCATCATTGTACCTCTCGCCTTTGTGAGTTGAGTATGAATTGTCAATAACCACATCCATCCGAGATTCGGCCAGATCGGTCATTGTTACAATTTCTGTGAGGCACTTGATGAAACACGCGAACGTCGGTCGCGGAAACATTCTCGTAAATTCGTTTGGACAATTGAGATCTCACTCGGATCACATATATCTATGTGCCCCGCTGGCATCTCATCATTGTACCTCTCACTCTTGTGAGCCATTGACGAATAGACAATTTACCACGTCCATCCGGAAATTCGGCCGGACTGGTTATTGTTACTATTTCCGTGAATCGAGTAACGGAAAAACGGAACGCATCGGACAATTGAGATCTCACTCGGATCACCACCGTGTGCCCCGCTGGCATCTCATGATTGTACCCCTCGCATGTATGAGGCAAAAAGGCAAATAGGCGTCATCTATGTCCATCCAGAGTAATCCGGCCGGACCAGTGCCCACTGCTATTCCGCCTATCGGCTCTCGATTAGACGGACTGACTATACACGATCAAGGTCACTCTATCGATACCGGAGGTCGCTTCAATTCCACGCATGTGCTTTTAGTAGGATTTAGTGTCTGTCTCTATCTGTGTTCATCATCTGGAAACAGCCGATTGCATGGGTAGTAAGACTGGCTAGTTTGTTCTTCGCGCACGTCGACTAAACAATTTCGTCAGGTGACTCGATCTCGCGTCGCGTGCCTATGCGCACCCAAACGAGTGGGCAGCAACCACATCCATCTGAAGAATCCAGCCGGACTGGTTGATTGTTACCATCTTCGTGGGTCTGCTTGAGGTAAGGCCAAGGGTTATACACGATAGGGGATTGCTCTATCGATACCGGAAGTTACTCCAAGTCCACGATTCGTGCCGAGGAGTACTTCCTGGGTGTGGCGGAGAATCCCAGGTTTAGTGTTCGGCTCCAACTGTACAGGTCATCCGAGAAGTCGGCCGATTGTACGAATGGTTTGTCCGGCCCACTATCGTTCGTCGGGGCATGGCAACGCTCAATTAACAGAGAAACTGTCCGAACCCGTATTACATCCAGCGTTACCACCTTGTCGGAGCTGAAGAAACGGTTGGGGACCTATGAAGAACTACGAAGGAAACAACGCGGGGGAAATTACTGCTACAAGAAGCCCGAGCAAGCCTATTGGAAAGCTATTGTACGCCTATATCTATTGTACGCCTATAGCTGCACGCGTGTGTGCGTAGATGCGCGCGCAGCGTTAGGCAAGAGCGAGAGAAAAAGTGACGACCGCGTATGTAGAGTATATGCAAAAATGGCAAAAGGTACAGAACGCATGCTGAGAGCGAGTGTAAATAAGTAGATTATAATAAAGTTAATATTAAGTAAATTATATAAACTCATTCGCTTCCCACTTAAATTTAACATGGTAGCAGTCCGTGGTTTATGAGAAAATTAAATAAGTGCAAATAGTAGAAATATACGGCGGATGAGCACGTAGTGATTTTAGGTTAAGTCACACGGCCATGCGGCAGAACACTTAGCACCTGATAGTAAAACTTTTGAGAAAAATTTTACGAGGAAAAGGTGAACCAGTAGTAGAAAGAAAATGTCGAAACAAGAAGAGGTTAAGATACAAGTATTCGACGGCAAAGATTACAACCTATGGAAGAAGAGACTATTATTATACTTAAGATGGATGAAATGCGATGAAGTAGCAGGTGGAGAAAGAAAAGCCACAGACGAACCACACAAGTGGGTAGAAATGGACATAAAATCCATGAATTACATCTATTGCAGTATAACTAACGATCAGCTGGAGTTTGTTAGTGAGGAAGAAACAGCGTATGGAATAATAAAGAAATTCGATCAGTTGTATTCGAAGGAGTCAACAGCTCTACAAATTTGCATAAGGAATTAGCTAAATAAATTGAGACTCAAGAACTATGAAGATACGAGCACATTCTTTACGGATTTTGAGAGGACGATTAATGAATTGAAAAGTGCAGGCGGTACAGTAAGCGAACAAGAAAAATTGAACTACATGCTAGGAACACTACCGGACACTTTGAGTTACATTGGTGATTTGATAGATGCAATGCAACCTGAAGATAGAAATTATGAATTTTTAAAACGAAAAGTATCAATGTGGGAAGCCAAAGATAAAAGTGATTTGAATAAGAGAAAAGCGAGTGTGTTCAAACTTGAAAATAGACCAAATGTCTGTTATGGCTGTGATAAGCCAGGACATTTTGTAAAAGACTGCAGAAATCCATGGCGTACAGGGTTTGGAAGAAGCGGACCAAATGGGGCTGAGCGTACAGGCAAGGAGGTGCACAAGGTCCACGGACGTTTCAACCACACCAGCAGCAGCCGACACGAGGACGCGGAGTCAGAGGCTACGCACAACGAGGATACAACAGCAGGGGCAGAGGCTTTCAGTAGCGAAATAACGAAGAGCACGACGCAAGATATAGTTACAGTGATCAGGGTCAAGTGAAAGGTTCTTTTGTGACTTAAATTGTGAATGCTGAGAATGCGAGTGATGAGTATGCGAGTAAAGAGTATGTTGAGAGTGATATTAGAAGTTATAATTGTAACAATACAAACAGAATAGATTTGTGACGTGGACGTCACTCACGGGTACCCTCTCCTGAATGCTCGAGCTGCACCAGGGTTCGCGAGAGGGCAGGAAGGGTGAAATAAAGTGACAATGATGTAGCAGGAAAGCTACCGTTTATTAATTATAAGGTTTCCAGTGGGGCCGGCTTTTACCGGCTCGGGGTCCCGGCTGGAGGCTCCTGCTGGAACCGTCGGCTGTGGACAAACGTTTGGTAGACGACGTGAGCGGTATACGGTATTCCCTTCGTATTCTAACTTAAGCCTAAGGTACGGACGCGGAGCAATTCGGTATCGCGGAGCGGCGGAAACGCGTCGTAGATTAGCCTAACTTAGTCCTGACGCAGTACATTCGTGGACGGTTCGGTATCGTGGAACGGCGGAGACGCGGGGCGATTCTCGGTCGCCAACGATACGGACGCGGAGCGATTCGGGATCGCGGAACGGCGGAGACGCTTGGTCTGTCGCTCCTGGCCAGGTCGCGGTGCGAGTTCGTACGCACGGAAGAACCCGAAACGTATTCCCCCGACACCGGCGTAGTCACTCGCACGGAAGAACCCGAAACGAGCTCCTAACGCGGCTGCGATCGGACGAGGATTGACTCGCCAAAGCGCGACGCTCGGTCGCGAGTCGGTAGATCAGGATTTAGGGAACCTGGGTGGGGGTACCGGTCTTCGCGGTAGGTGGGGAGAGCTGGAGACGCGCAACGCCGAAGTGCGTGAGAGCACGTTCGACGCTTGACTGCCACCTCGAGACTGCCTCGCGGTATGGGGATCGCTCACACACGGAAGAACCCGAAATGCTTGCTCCTCCAACACCTGCATATTCGCACGTATACGGAAGAGCCCGAAATACGTGTTCACACACGGCTGCGAGAAGTTCGGAGCTCGGAGAAGAACCTCCGAGAGCTGCTGCAGGCCAACTCCGGTTCTGGCGTGTTTCGGTGGGGTCCTTATGGACTCGCACGGGCCATAACGAGAATCCCCGCTCGGCGAAACGTACGGTCGGCGCTGCGGCTCGCTGATTGGCGCGCGCTAAGGATCGCGATGATCCAATCGCGGGCTCGGCCGGAATCTGCGCGTTCGCGACGAAGCGTGACGAACGTGGCTCCGTCGCAGATTAGATATTAGATAGCGGGTGTTGGAATCACATCATAAACAATGACTCGTATTTTAGTGAATGTTTGACTTTGAAAAGTCCTATCAACGTTAAGGTTGGTGATGGTAGAATACTAAAAGGTACCAAAGTTGGTAAAGTTATTACACATTTTATTGTTGATGGTACAAAAGTTGAAATTACGATATCCAATGTATTGTATGTAGAAGACATGGACAAAAATTTAATTAGTTTTGCGAAAGTAACCGATAGAAATAAGATTATTTCGATTGATCAAACAGCGAAGATTTATGATAAAGTTGGAAATTTAATTGCGACTGCTTATAAAGAAAATGGATTGTTTAAAATGAGTAGTTACATAAATGAAAAGAAAAATTATAACACAGAGATGAATAACATAATGACCCAAAAGGAAAGACTACATAAGATGCTAGGCCATATAAATTTTCAATATTTAGATTATATGTGTAAAAATAATTTAGTAGATGGTTTACCAAATGAGTTAGAGTCTACTTACTTAAAATGTGGTACTTGTATAAGAAACAAAATGCACAATTTACCATTTAAAAACAACAGAACAAAAGCAAGTGAAATTTTAGAAATTGTTCATTCATATTTAAATGGGCCACAAACAACTACAGGTTATGATGGTTCAACATATTTTCTAAGTTTGGTTGATGATTACAGTAAATTAGCAGTCGTTTATACAATTAAAACAAAAACTGAAGTATATGAATGTTTTAAAAATTATATAAACCAAGTTGAAAATTTAACTGGTAAAAAGATAAAGAAATTCAGATGCGATAATGGTACAGAATATGTGAATAAGTATATCTACGATATAGCAAATGATAAGGGAATCTTAATTGAACCATGCCCATCATACGTACACGAACTAAATGGTGTGGCTGAAAAATTTAACAGAACAATTATGAATTCTGCCAGATGTTTATTACATGATGCAAAGGTAAGTCTAAGATACTGGCCAGAAGTTGTAAGAACAGAAACCTATTTGAAAAACAGAACCTTTACAAAAAGCACGGTAGAAAATAAAACACCTTTCGAGATATTTTTTTGTAAGTGACCAAATTTAAGTAATTTAAAATTATTTGGTAGTAAAGTTTTCGCTAGAGTACCCGAAGAAAAAAGAAACTCAAAATGGGACAGAAAAGCGGATATAGGAATCTTACTAGGTTATGAAAGTGTTGGATACCGACTTTTGATGAATGGTAAAATCATAGTAGTAAGACATGTTGAAATGGTTGAAGATTGTCAAAACTTAGTCGGATTTAGTGGCGATGATAACGAAAGTTGTAATGATAATGATGATAAATGTAGTTTAGGAAGTCAGGACTCGGAATCGGACGTATTCATAAAGGAATCAAAAATCAAAATCGAAGATACAAATGAGAGACAAGAAGTTGGGAAAAATACAATTAGGAAAGATGAAAGAGAGTTGAGTATAGAAATCAATAAAAACCAGAATTTAAGACGATCTGATAGAGAAAAGAAAAGACCTGATTTTTATAGCGCTAGCTTAGTAAATACGAGATGCATTTATGTAAATGTTGTAAGTGCAGATAGCCCATCAAGTTACGATGAAGCAATAAAAAGCAATGAATATGACTTATGGAAAGAAGCAATGGATAAGGAAATAAATTGTTTAAGTAAAAATGAAACGTGGAAGCTAGTCGAAAAACCAGGAAATGTAAAAATATTAGATTTAAAATGGGTGTTCACAACTAAAGCCGATAATAGAAAAAAGGCAAGACTCGTAGTGAGAGGTTTTCAGCAGTCTGAAGTGCTTGAAGATTTGTATTCGCCAGTGGCTAGAATACAAACTTTGAAATTATTATTATCCTATTGTTGCCAAAATAAATTAACAATCATACAATTAGATGTTGAAACGGCATTTTTGAATGGCCAGGTAAAATCAGAAGTATTTGTGAAACAACCTTTGGGATATGCGGATAACACCGGGAGAGTATGTAAACTAAAGAAAGCATTGTACGGTTTGAGAGAGACCCCAAGGGCATGGTATGAGTGTTTTGATAACTATATAAGAAAATTAGGCTTTGCAAGAAGTGAGAATGACTACTGTCTATATATAAGAAACGAGAAAAATGGTACAAGTTATTTAATCGTATTTGTTGATGATTTGTTGATTTGCGCAAAAAATATTGTGTAAACTATAGCTGAGAAATGAAAGAATGAGGGATAGAAGGTTTGAGGTAAGAACGGAAGAAGTGTAGACAGATCTGAGTCCGATTCGAACCGTCATCGAGTGAGGACGTGTTTACGAGTTTCGTCTCTGCGGTGTCTCTGTGTCAGTGGCTGAATCAGCGTGATAGCTTTTGTGTTATTCGCGAGTGTAAACACACGCTCAACCTCTGTGTTGGAGCACAGCGTAGCGTCGTAGCCTCTGATTACAGGAGCTGGCGCAACGCACATTCCGACACACCATGGCTTCTTCCACACAGAAAAA
>JAQQRT010005842.1:0-20260 GCA_028454225.1 Lasioglossum leucozonium | reverse complement strand
GAGGAACCAGGAGGAGAGGCCTCGCTGGTGTTGATCGTTTCGAAGTCAGAATCGAAGAGAAGAGGAAGTCGTCTCTTCGGAGTCGCGAACGAGAGTGTTTCATCCCGCTTCTTGCACGGACCTCGTTAGGTCGGTGGTGTCACATTCGGTGTGCTTATCGTATCTATTATTTGGGTTAGTGTTTGCGGAGGATGTTTGGCGTAAGTGGAGTCGGATCGGGATAAGGAGATATGGAGACGGGATTATCAGGAATTGTTTTGGTGAGAATGTGATAAGGATTTTGATTTGCGGACACGTGGGATTAACAGCGTGGGAATGGGAAGGAGTTAGCGGCGTGAGAATGGCATGTGGTGATTGGGATATTAGTATGTTATAGCTATCGCTTATTCTACTTAGGTCTTACGGCTATCGCTCTCGCTTACTCTACTTATGTCTTACGACTATCGCTTAT
The DNA here is from genome assembly GCA_028454225.1 of Lasioglossum leucozonium. Lineage (NCBI taxonomy): Eukaryota > Metazoa > Arthropoda > Insecta > Hymenoptera > Halictidae > Lasioglossum > Lasioglossum leucozonium. The sequence continues at coordinate 19,809 of JAQQRT010005842.1, read as the reverse complement.
TCTACTTAGCAATACGTCGAGGGACGTAACAAAAGATTTGCTGGTGTTAGAAATGTCAATTTCGAACTTTTATATTTAGGCCCATGTCGAGAAAATAGGTCGATCCAGCCCACTGTGCGCCGCCGTTCTTGGCTGCCGCGGCGCTGTTGCTCTTTTGGGAGGAGAATCTCCCTGCTCCTTAAGAGGACCCTTCCCTTTGTGGGAGTTCCCGGCGGCGGTTGTCCCTTCGCGAGACCACCGTTGCCCAAGACCTCTGGTCCGGCTTAGCCGGACAAGGCGGTGATCTTCCCCTTACTGGTCTTCGCCTTGTTTTTGGGGTCCCCACCGACGCACGGGGCGCCTATAAGACGACCCGCCGCGTCGTCCGGGACCTCCCTGTCCCCATGGGGGAGGAGCGCCTCTAAAATTCGGCGCTCGATGTCGCGCCTCCCCTCATTGACGACGCATTCAACGTCGCCAATCAAGAGGCTCCCTCGCGCCCACCTTCCGCGCACCCCTCCCCGCGAAGACGAGTCCGTTCGCGAACTCGGCTTGCCCGGGGTCGGCCCTAGTCTCATTTCCTCAGTTCCGCAGCGGAGTAGAAGGAAGTTCCACCCAGGTTATTAGGAGGGGGTTCAGCCCCATTTTTGCCACCTTATCAGCTGGCGGCCCCTCGTATTTATCGAGGAGCTCATCCCGCTCACGGACCACGCGCTTGAAATTATTTCCAAGCGCGCGGACCGTGGCGCGCAGGTCCTCGATTTCCTCCCCCGCGGTTATGTCCGGCGGATCCGCCGCCAACCGCGCGTGCGTCGCAAGCTCGAAACCCGCGGCGCGGATCTCCCGTGATGTGACCCGAAGGTCCCTCACCAGGATCCTCTTCAGGCCCTTGCTGACGCAGCGGACACCTTGTCCACCGTCAGCGACGCATCCTTTAGGAGCTCCACGAGCTCGTACGTCCCTGCGGTTTGACATCGCGCCGTAAGGTCGTCCGCCGAGGGGAGAGACTCCACAAAGACCGCGAGAAGCTCACTCTCGGCGGGTCCAGTACGTCCGGAGGAGGTGGAGGCCGCCTCGCCCTCCTGGGCTTCGCCACTTTAAGTGGGGCGGCCTGCCGCTTACGCGTGCCCGCCGAAGAAACGGAGGACACGAAGTGAACGGATTCCCCGTCCGATACCACGTCCGCCATCCCCTCGCTATCCCTCCCCGCGGGCGGGGTTGGTGGCCCCGTCCACAAGAATGACGACACCGCGCCACTCCTCCGGGGGCTCGACGGCACCGTGAACTGGAATGGCGGTCAGGCCGTCCTACATCGCGGTGGCGTCTTAGCCGTATAGGGCGGTGTCGCCATCGCCCCTCCTGCCACATCGCGGCTGACGCCTTGGTTACCCAAGCCGCCGGCCGCCGAGGCAGCTCCACCGATTGTGGAGGATTCCTCTCTCGCCGCGGCGTTGCCCCCCCCCCTAACCGTTCGGCCCCACCGAACCCCCTTTCCCTCCGCGCCTACTTGCGTCTTTCCCCCTCATTTTTCCCGAAATCTTAGAAAAATCCATAAGATGTCCATCGTGGTAAGAACGTGGTCCACCCCAGCAGAGCCTCCTTACCAAGGTAAGCCCTACATACTCCCGAGGGCGGGCAAGTACTTCGGAAGTAGTGCGCTAAAGACACCGTACAACACAAAAAATGTTCTGCAATTGCTGTTGGGTGATTCTTGTAGACAGTGTCGTCCTAAAACCGAATCCGCAAGCAGAATTGCTCTATCACGCAACGTTTTCGAGAAACATTGATTTTTGTAAAAATGCATGACTTCGATAAAAAACGAAATGTTACGCAAAAACTAAACATGCGAGGAAGTTCAGGTTTGAGTCAAAAGAAAGAGGGGACTCTCCTCTACATATCCATATGGTCATTTATATTTTTATGAACTTTCTAATTGTTGTAAATGCTTGTTGAAGTTTGAAAAAGAGCTGACGCGGGGACTTTATACGCTCTATTTTTGTATTTATGAGAAAAATCCTTTATCTAGCAGGAATTTACTATACAGCATTGAATTCTACAGACATTTCTGGTAAAGAAAGCATTCACAATAATTATTTGGTCCGGTTAGTATACGAGCAGGTCAAGAAAATGTTCGTTGACAGCTTTTGTGCGACGCGTTCGCGCCACGCGGCCATTTTAGCCTCTTCTCGACTCGCCAGGGCCGTCGCTATGCGTAGTCGACATTTGTACCACGCACATATGTCTTTGCATACTATGTTTCAATTACATAAATTTTTTTGTGTTTCTGGGTACCGATCATTGCACAAAATTATAAAAATACTTAATTAATACTATTAATAAAGAAAAATAAATACAAAAGAAAAACTTACCCATTTTTTATGTAAATAAATTTAAAAATGGTTCCGCCTTGCTTGATGCTTATACTTGGTATTCCGATTTTCAGCCATAAGTGTCCAACAGTAGTCTGCAAGCATCGCACATATGTCTTTTCCTTGGCAACGTTTTTCTATTCTTGATATATCTTGATGAAAGCGTTCTCCATGTTCATCACTCACGTCACCAAGATTCGCGGGGAAAAAGTCTAAATGCGAATGCAAGAAATGTATTTTTAACATATTGCATCCTAGCTTTTTACAATTTTTTAAAAGTTTATTCACTATGGACACATAGTTTTCGGATTTATTGTTCCCAAGAAAATTGTCAATCGTTTCTATAAAAGAAGTCCACACTTGTTTTTCTGGTTTATTTAATTTTTCACTGAAATTTGTGTCTTTGATCAATTGTCTTATTTGGGGACCAACAAATATGCCTTCTTTTATTTTGGCATCAGAAATTTTCGGAAATTTTGTTTTTAGATATTCAAATGCAGGCCCATTTTTATCCATCGCCATATCCATTTTACCTAACTTTATATGCAATGGTGGCAATATAACACTATTTGAATTAATTAAACTTGTATATTTTACATTTTTAGTTCCCGGAATTAATTGTTCTCGTTGTGGCCAATTTTTTCTCACGTAATGCTGATCTCTTGCTCTGCTATCCCACTCACAAAGAAAGCAGCAATATTTGGTGTATCCTGCTTGAAGACCCAGCAATATGGCTATGACTTTTAAGTCGGCACAAATTTTCCAATTATATTTATCGTAATTGATTTTGTTCAACACTGACTTTGTAGAGTCATAGCACTCTTTCATTTCCACTGAATATGCAATGGGTATGGAAGGATATTCGTTACCATTGTGAAGTAACACCACTTTTAAACTTGATTTTGATGCATCTATAAATAGCCGCCATTCGGTTGCAATATGTTCAACACCTAATGATTTTAAAAGTGCATCAATGTCAGTACAAATGCATACATCATCAGACTTAAAAAAATATTGTTGCAATGTATGCTGCCGTTTTCTGAAGTGTGTGATTTGCGTTGTGTTGTCTAATAAATTCCATCCTTGCAGGCGCGATCCTAAGAGCTCCGCCTGTTCTTTTGATAAATTTAAATCTCTTACGAGATCATTGAGGTCCAGCTGCGTTAATAAATGTGGCACATTTTGATATGGTGGTGTATATTCTTCACTTTCTTCAATATGTTCTATTTCTTCTTTTTCTTCTTCGGTAGCGTCAAATGCCTCGGGTATCATTGCAGGAGGTTTAGGCACAGGGAATTCTTCCGAATGCATAATTGGACGAATGGCAGAAGATACATTAGGATACACTATATTTTTCTTTCCTTTTTTATTAAATCCACATATTTTTGTTAAACAAAAGTAGCAGTCCGTCGTGTGATTTGTAGGCTCCCTCCATAGCATTGGTATTGCGAAGGGCAGTTTTCTTTTATCACCTCTCATCCACGCTCGAAGAACCACTGCACAACGCTGGCAGGAAGTATGAGGAGCCCAATCTTTATCCTGGTCCCCAACTTTGCATTGAAAATAACTTTCATATGCAAATTTTATTGTGGGAGTTATAATATTGCCTTTTGAATTTAAAACAATTTCACCACAAATATAACAAAAACAGTCCGGCCGATTTATACACTTTCGCGACATTGTTTTATATAATGTGTCACGACGATTCTTTTTCCGCGCTTCGCACAGCGTGGAAAACGGGAATCGCCTCCGGGGTTTTACAGGCTCTGAGACCGGGCCGTGCACGGCCGCGCGTACACGGTCCACCCGGGACAAACGCGATCTTCCGACGGTTCGAAAACAATTCTGTTACGGGCGCCAGGCACGGGAAACGTGCCACGCGACACGCGAAAATAACTTCGGATTCGGGATAGCCGAATCCGAACGTCGGAGACGCGGAAGATACGGATGTTAGAGGAATGCGACGGGCCGGGATACTCGGACACGGGAATAGCGTGGACAACCTTCGCGGCAAGGCGGGTTTCACCGGGCAATAATTAACCACGTTTTAGGCTCTTTTCATTTATTTGTCGTCGACAAAATAAAAGATACAGGCGCGCGGCCACGTGGCCGCCCCGAGAGCCCACGCTCTTTATACAGGAGATGCGGAGATGTAGTCGCAAGCGCGATTGTTACGAGGACGCAATCGCGGAACACTACGGTATTCCGCGAGATGTTCGATGCGGTCTTCGGACTGTCACGGGCGTTTCCGCGGTACTCGAAATCCCATCGGTAGCGTGTCAAACGTGCACATCCGACAAGAACGCGAAATCCGGCGTGCTAACGATTTTATTACACGCGAAACGAAACCATTCCCGATTCGCGATGCGCTCCCTCTCGAGGAAAACTTCCGGCAGCGAGGATGAGGACTCTCGATTTTCTCTCAAAACGCCTCAGCAAGGGCGTGAGCCGCGAACCAAGGCGAGAAGCGCCTCGGTATTCGAATTCGAAGACGAAACGAGAAGCGCTCGTGCCTGCGCGAAATTTCCAGGACCACGATACGAAATGTATGGAAGGACCACTGTTCGACTTACCGCTACGGCTCGTTATTCTCCGGTCCGGTTTACTCCGGTCGTCCGGGACTCCGATAGTACGTTACTTAGACCTTGTGGGGACTTCTCGATCCTCACTTGACACCGGCACGGTACTGGCACTATAGTGGACACGGTATTTTACATGGATCCGTTCTAAACGGGAGTATGCGCGACAGTGATCCTTCGATTACCGATACGTGACGCGTCGATCCTATTTTACCCCCACTCTCGCCGCCTGCCCAATTATCTTACTGGCCTGTCTTCGCGTGCGACATCCCGGAGCAGAGGGCCGTACTTCGGCGTGTCCTTTTCGGAAACCGTGCCTATTCGCGACGTTTCCTGTCGCCCGGATCTCGCGGCTACGGGAGCGTGGTACCACCGACACCACCCTCGCCAGAACCCCATTTTAGACGGGATGAGGCGGCGGCAGGACCGCGAAAAGATCTGTCGATCGCGAAAGGGGTTCTCGTCCCGCTTCGACGCCTCCGGGTTGATCGGCCCGTGTGTGGTGGTGTTCCTCCTCCTCGTTTTTCGCCGTCGAGTCCTACTTCCAGGTCGGTGTTTCCTCGCGCGTCCGCGTTTTCAAGGACCGCACAGCAAGGCCGGTGATGCTCTTGGTTTTGCCTCGCTGAAAAGTAGCCGTACTCGGCGTGCGCAGCAAACGTTAATTTTTGGGCGGACGTTCGTTATATTTTCCCGGGGAGCGCTCTCGCAATCGTTGTGCCAGTGTCTCGTGGCCGCGGATAGTCCGGTCCTTGCCTTTCCGCTTACAGAAGGCGCGTTATTCTTCGGGGAAGAGACGTGGCAATTTTGCAACGCCACAATATATATATAGGGTGTCCCAAAACTATCGTTCTTCTGGGAAATGGGGGGTTCCTGGGGTGATTTGAAGCAACATTTTCCTTTGCAAAAATGTTCGTTGGGGCTTCGTTTAGGAGTTATTAACGAAAAATACTGACCAATCAGAGCGCGACCTAGACGTGTGTTGGCAAAGATGGTACGGCGCGTCAGGAGGATTCCCTCGCTGGAGCGTTAGCGGATCACCGCGAAGAAGAAATGAACAAGCGAAAGAGTAGGCAATTTATAATTACGTATTGTAAAAACTCACTTATTTAGCCGTTAATCCATTTGCTGCTTGGAAGAGTGGGTCACTGGGCCACTCGGTGACGAACTGCACAGCGGGCCTCAGGTATGCGGCAGTGCCGAAAGCCAAGGGTTGTACCGGTCAGGTCAACGAACCGCACAGCTGGTGGTTAATAGCAGGTATCCGATAATGTAAGGCCCAAGGGATGCAGGGTGAGGTCAATGATCCGGACCTTCAATTTCACTGTTGTTACGATAAATAATTTTGCACACTCGCGATCACTGTTCACACTTGTCACCACATAGCTGTGCACTAATAAAAATTCCAGTGACACTTGTATCACAGCACAAATCACAATAATGAGGTATGAAATCAGTAGACGGCGGTTTTCATGCATTTGTAGCAAAAATGAGTACGTGCAATTTGAAACAGTACAGAGATGAAAAACTGCAATGTATTATTTATCAAAATGAATAAAATACAATGTATAAAAATGAAATATCTGTTTGGCTGCTGTTCCTTGCAACGGCAGCAGCCAACTTTTATTTTGCATAAAAACCCACAGTCTACTGATTATCACTATTAAAAACACAGACTAACAACCGTGAGTTTTGTACGGATAACTCTTTGGAGATGGTCTCTCCACCACGGCTCGAACGACACTGATTTTCTGAAAAGGGAGGTCGTTCTTCGTGTCGAAAATGCACGCTGTAGCACGGTTACGAAAACGACGGGGTGGACGGGGTGGACGCGTTTGTACAGGAAGGATGAAGGAATGGAGTTCTAAAGTTTTGTTGCTAATTAAATTTTGTTAATAATTTTATTAAAGTTATAAATATATTAAAAATAATTATCTTCGGCATTACTTATTCAAAATTTGGATACAGATGGAATATTGTGATTACTTTCGGGTTATGTGTTTTTGATCAGAAATCTATCAGAAATCTGTAAAATCTACATTTAGGAATTTGTATGATAGATCTGACAAATGTACCGAGACGAATTCATTTTGAAGTATTGAAACGAATAGTTTTTTGGGACCTAACCCAGACCTAGTAGTATTAGTAGTAGTAGTAGATCGCTTTGTTGGGGAGGGCGGTCGTGCCGTCCCCGCTTCCTTATGGCACACCGGGTAGCCCAGTTTCACAAACGGCGCTACCGACCCTCGGCCCATATTTGGGTTGCAGTTTGCCCTTCTTTCAGCCATTTCTCTGTTTTGTATAGCCCGGGCCGCTTACAGAGAAGATGACCTACTAGAAGGGGGCGATCATCATTGGTGGACAGGCCATGCTACCTAGTTTGGACAGTTATTGAGCTTTTTACGACTCGGTGTATGTAAGTCGGGCCTGTTTCACCTTCCGACCTGCAGGGTGTCTCGCCTGCCCTTTTGACTCCCCCGCTTCACCATATTTCCTGATAGAATGCGTCCAATTTGAATACCATTCCCTACTCTGATTCCGGATACTCCAGAAACTTACCCACTCCCTGTCCTGACACCCCTGGATTAGGTCCAAACCTACTCTATTGCTTCTAGAGGGGACGAGAGATGTGCAATTAATTATATTTTAAAACTTTTCTATACTATGCTAAACTTTATTCTAAATCTCTCAATATAAAGGATCATAAACGCAAACGTCCGCGTGATCATATTCGTTGGGAGGAAGCTATTGTACAACTTGGGGTCCGATCTGACTTCATCGAAATCTCTTCCGAAATATCGATTCCATTCAGTCTTTCCTTGCCGAACACTACCGCGCTTTGGGTAAGAGAGGACGTGACACAACTTCTCCGAAATCGTTTCTAGCAAAAGAAGTTCGATATCAGATACATCGAGCACTCCTCCCTGGGTGGGTTTGACGCATTCCAGAAAATATGGCTGATAGTTTGGATGTAACCGTCATCCTCGGGACGCGACCAACGTTCAGCAAATAGCTCCGTCCGTCAAGCCTGTCCCTTTAAGGTTTGTTTTTCTATTAAATAACAAGAAATAACAGAGAGCAACTTGATATATAAAGTGGGGGAGCCAGGTCTCCTCATCCACACTTTGTCGTAAGATCCAGAAGCTAATTGTTACTTCTTTCCTTCTTCAAAGATGCGTGGTTAACTTAACAAAACCCTGGTTGTGTCTTTTTCTTCCTGTCTTTTCGGTTGCCCCTAGGTAATTAGATAAGGCTTAAGTTGCTTCAATCTCCTCATCAGGGTGATACTGTCTGCGACCGTGTTGTTATCAGCCATGATCATGATCTACCACCAGTCCAGCTTTCCCAATCACGAACCAGACTCGCAGCCTTTCGGAGATTGTTGTTTATCCATTGTTGTTATTTATTGGAGATGGCTGTGACAGCACCTTGTCCTTTTCCTTTTCTCGTTCTCCGACATTCTGCGTGATTTGGGCGGTGACTTCCAGGGCACCTTCTTGATTCCAGGCGTAGATTTTCCTTTTATCTATGCCCCGTGTAGTTTCGTTACCTTTAATACGGCAGTGTCTCCTGAGTCTGCCCATCCTGAAAGATGGGGGAGCCCAGTCTCCTCATCCGCATCCTGCCAACAGGCGTGCAGATCAGTTTACAGACACTGATATCCTTCTTATAGAGATTGTTTGGGATTGGCTGCGGAACGTGACGTCAAGCTGGGTATCGATCCGGATCACCGTCCACGGTTGGACGGCTCGTCGAGAGATAGCGAGATCGAGAATCGATCAGCGGCTCGCCACGTCATAGGTCACCGCCGGGGATCGATAGAAATCTACGTCACCACGGAGCGGAACTCCCGTTGGTAGATCTCTCGATCGATCCACCAATCACGCGTTCGACGGTGGCCGCAGACGGCCAGCTGTTCGGTCGTTCTCGCCTCGCTCGCTCTCTCTGTTGCGTTCTTCGCTAGACGAGTCGTATTCTATCGTGATCTCTTTTGCTCTCATCAAAATCGCGCGTCTCTTGACCGGTTTTAAGGGAATTCTCCGGGATTTTTGTAACTAGTGTCGCTATTAGACAACAAAATTACTTTATTGTTAAGAAGAACAAGACTAGCGCTTGTCTTGTGTTGATTACAAGGTTTTTATATACTTAGTGTCTAGAGATGATTCCTATTCGGAAAAAAATAAAGTTATTGTTGAACTAGCTCGTCTCTCCCCTTTTCTTCTCCGAAACAGAGATGTTAGGTGACCTTTCAACTGTCTCTGTTTCCACTCGTCTTATCGATTGCCCCTAGATTTCTAGATAAGACTTGTTAGCTTCAACCTCCTCATCAGGGTGATACTACCTGCGACCGTGTTGTTATCAGCCATGATCACGGTCTATGACCGGTCTGGCCTTTCCAATCACGAGCCAGGTTCACAGCCTTTCGGATGTTGTTGTTTTCGTAATTGTTCGTGTTATTGGACTTTGGCCTTATTGGCTCCCTTTACCGTTCTCTTATTTATTTACCATCAGGCTGCATGATGGCATAGTTTAGTTTTGTTACTTTATTCTTATTATTTTTTATTTTTTCTTTTTTTGTTTGTTGTTTTTCTTTCTTCGCCCAGGACTCTTCCTGTTGTTGATTTTCTTTTCTCTTTTTTTTATTATTAGTTAGTTATATTATTATTATTTCACTTTTTTTTTCTGGGAAATGTGGATAGGCAGGATGAAACAATGACTGACCCACATATGCGCTGCGTAGCACTTTTATATTTTGACAACTGTTCTCAGGCGCGTCTCGTGACGAACTAACTCGCGATGCGTTTGTCCGAAAACGCATCGTCGCGCGCCTCGCTTCGATTGTTTTCTCACGGTTTTCAGCGCGACGGAACGGCGCCGGAAAATATATACAAAGTCGCGCCCATTTCGCCGTGCGAGACGCGTGTCCTGTTGGGTCTTCTCAAGTGGCGAGTGACGCCGGTCAAGAGGCGGCGGTCACTACATCACCCCCCTTGGTGAAGATTAGCTATACTAAAAATAATATATACATAAATACAATGTCGCCTTATATACAACTTATAGACTATGGCTTATAATCTACTATTTACATCTATTAAAACTAACGCGACAATGTACACTTAAAGATAACGTTACGTTGCGACGTAACGATCCGGAAATCGTACCCGTCTGCCTGTTCTCGTTGCGCGTACAGGCTCGTTCCGTGGCGTGGGAACGGTTTGCGGTATGGTGTCGTAGGTACGGTCCTGCTCTTCATCGCTTAGCAGGTACGCGGGCTTTAAGCGGTCTAACGACACTGGAATCACTCGTTCTTTAACACGAATGTTAAAATGCTTCGGGTGCCGCTCGACCACGTTGAACAGTCCGTCGTACGCGGGCTGCAATGCGGTTTTGCTGCCCCCGTGACGCACGAAAACGTGCGTCGCCGTTGACAGGTCTTTGAATATAAATGTTCGTCGAACACCATGGCGCGATGTCGGTAACGGTTTGATTCGGCGCGCTCGCGACAAACTCGCCCGGCAGACGGATCGTCCCGCCGTACACCATCTCCGCGGACGTCGCTTTAATATCGTCCTTCCAAGCCGTTCGTATGCCCAGGAGGACGATAGGTAACGCATTTACCCAATCGGTATCGGGGGGCAGACGATCGCGGCCTTCAACTGACGGTGGAAACGTTCCACCATACCGTTCGCCTGCGGATGGTACGCGGTAGTGTGCAGATGTTGGATGCCTAAAAGGGACGACAATTGTCTAAAGAGCGCGGACTCGAATTGTCGCCCTTGGTGTGTCGTAACCCGTCGAGGCACTCCGAATCTCGCTATCCATCCTGACATCAACGTTTGAGCTACGGGTTTCCGCAGAGGTATCCTTCACGGGAAAAACTTCCGCCCATCGTGTGTACCGATCCACGCATGTAACGCAGTATCGATACCCTCTCGACATCGGCAACGGGCCGACGATGTCCACGTGAACAGGCTCGAAACGGTTCGAGGGCGTATCGATACCTCCTAACGGAGTAGACACATGTCTACTACTTTTCGCGCGTTGGCAGCGGACGCACGCTCGTGCCCAGGTCTTGCAATCCTTTCGGATACCTCGCCACACGAAGCGTTCTGTCACCAACTTCGTCGTCGTTCTAATACCAGGGTGAGCGAGGTTGTGATGTGACGCGAACACCGCTCTGCGAAATTGTCTCGTGACAAACGGTCGCAGAACGGTCGTAGCGGTGTCGCAATATAATTCGACGGTCGAACCAGGGATGACAACCCTTTTAAGCGCGAGGGACGAGTCCGGCGATAGGAATGAGTGTAATTCCTCGTCCCGCTGTTGTGATTCGGCGAGTTTCGCGTAATCTACGACCTTCGAGATTCCGGCGATTCGCGACAAGGCATCCGCAACGACATTGTCTTGCCCGGACGCGTGCCGAATTGTGAATTGCCCGATCAAATCCAACCACCGAAATTGCCGCGGGGAATGCTTATCCGGCTCCTGCGCGAACGCGAACGTGATCGGTTTGTGATCTGTAAAAATCATACCATATGGCGAAAATATCGCACCGCCTTGTAGATCGCCAGTAGTTCGCGGTCAAAAGGGCTATACTTATGCTCCGCCGGTGTCAACTTCTTCGTGAAAAACGTCAGTGGCTGCCACCCGTCGCGTGCCCGCTGTTACAGTACAGCGCCCACCGTGTAATCGGATGCGTCGGTGAAAATGGCCAGAGGAAGCGTGACGTCAGGATGTGCCAAAAGAGCTGCACCTGCAAGACTCTCCTTGCAGCGGTCGTACCCCTCGACAATGTCCGGTGTCCACTCGACGGGGGTTCGACCCTTGACGTTCCCTTGAAGCGCTTCGTTCAAGGGAGCCTTTTTTTTTTTTTTTTTTTTTTGGGGGGGGGGGGGGGGTTTTTTTTTACCCCCCCCCCCCCCCCCCCCCGGGATGCGGAGACAAACCGGGGGGAGTGCGGGACTCGGCGCGACCTGGATAAAGGTTCGCCCCCTACCCGCTAAACCTCCTCTCCCAGGGTCCTTCTGACCCTTTTCCACTCATTCGTTGGTTGAGCTTTATGATTAGACGGGGCCCCGCTGTTCGCATTTCTCCCATTTGATCTACGCTCAACTAACGCCACACCTGTTCTTGGCTTTTCCTAACATCTTCTTTCCTTCCTCTTCTAATCACCCTCTGCTTTCCTTTTCAATTTTCCTTTCCCATTCTTCTTTTTTTATCATTATCTTATTCGCATAATCGCTTATATCCTTCCAGTCTGTTGGACTTCTCAATATTATTTTCATGAAATTCTCTATTTTCAGTTCTTCGCCGATTTTTGTATATAGTTCTTGTCTTTCTATTTCCCATCGCTCACAATAAAATAAGGTATGTTCGACATCGTCCGGTATCATGTCACACCACCAACATAAATCATTTTCCGCTTTTTTAATTTTATGTCTAAAATCTCCAAACACCCCGTGTCCCGTCAAAATTTGCGTTAATCTGAAGTTTAATTTTCCATGTTTTCTATTCGTCCAAGCTTTCGGATCCGGGATTATTTTACGCGTCCAAATTGAACTTTTTATTACTTCATTCCAGCTAATCACCCATTCATTCCATAGTTCTTCATTTATTGCTTTCTTTTTTTGTTCCAGCTCTTCATTTTTTCTCTCTTTTGTTTCTTCATCGTCATCCTCATTCCATTGTATGCTTTTCTTTGCTTTATAAATTCCTATTCTTTCCCTGATTATCATTTCTATTGGTAGACTGCCGACAATCACACATAACGCATGCCTGCCTGCAGATTTGTAACTCCTGGCCACTCTGCACAGGCTTTTTCGTTGTATTCTAGCTAATATGACGGTATTTCTACAGTAGTCTATTGCTTTCTCCCCCCATACAGGAGATCCATATGTTATTATTGTATCTACGATATTATTATATAATTTACCGCCATCAAACGTGGGTCCACCTATATTTGGCATTAACCTTGAAAGTTCTCCTAATACTCTATCAGCTTTTTCAGCCGCGTAGTCTACATGTGCAAAGAAATTATTGTATCTATTTAAGATTATGCCGAGATATTTTAGATTTTCACTAGGGGCAATGTTTTTATTGAGTATTTTAATTCTAAATCTTAGCGGGGTTCGTTTTTTATTACTGTATATAAATTTTGTTTTATGCGCGGCCATTTTTAATCCATTTTCTTTTAACCAGGGAGCTATCTTAACGTTGATTGCATGTTCTATTTCATTTTTTAATTTATTTATTTTATGATCTGCTCCAAAAACCACGATGTCGTCTGCGTAAGCAATGACCTTGACCACATTACCGAAATTCATTTCCAACATATGCTCATATAGGATGTTCCACATTGTTGGAGCGATGACTGACCCCGAACCCTTTTATCAGACGCGTTATATATTATTTTCCTATTTTTAAAATAGTTTTGAATTAGGCCTTGCAAGGCCGTCGGAAAATTTTTATCTTTTAGTTTTTTAAATATTTTATCCCATGATAGACTGTTCAATGCGTTGCGTACGTCGAGACTAACTATTATACCGTATTTTCCTTTTTTATTATTAATTTTAAAGTATTCTATTATTTCTTCTAGAGCATCCAGTGTGGACCTTTTTTTCGTGAAGCCGAATTGGTTAATGTGAAACGGTACGTTACCCAAATGATCAAATAATCTATTTTCAATTACTTTTTCGAATATTTTATTAATTGCGTTGCCTATACATATTGGTCTAAAATCCGATGGTAGAATCGTCTGATTGTCGTTTTTCCTTAGCAGTATGACTCTCGCAATTTTCCAGTTCTCCGGAATATAATTTAACTTTAAACATTTATTGATTATTTTCGTAAAATTATCTAAATCGTTCAATAGTATCACCTTAATTAGACCTTTTTTTTTTTTTTTTTTTTTTTTTTTTACGGGAGGAGGTATGGGAAAACTCATTTACGAGCTAACCCCCCGATCATAAGGACCGGGGGAGTGTGGGGCTCGACCGGCCGGAAGGGCCGGCAATACCCACTAAACCACAATCCTCCTCCCGGGACGGTCAATAGGACCGCCCCTCTACTAACCTTACCCGATCCGACCTACAAGCGAGGACCCGTTTCTGAACATTCACTCCCGCTTGCATGTCATTTGATCGGGTCGATTCCACGCGCATGTTCTTTGCTTTCAATCGGACTCAAGTTTATGGCTCCTTACACACGCCTTCATATATGTTCGTTTCCGTTTCATTTTCATCCGTTGTCACTTTGGTCATCATGACCTCTTGTCTCATTTTCTCTTCTTCTTTCTTCCTCTTCCTTAGATTTCATTATTTTGTTTATAAAATCATTTATACTGTTCCAGTCCTCAGCTCTACCTGTCATTAAGTCGATGAAGTTGTCCACCTCTAACCTACAGTTTATCTTATTTTCCAATTCCAATCTATCTTCATTCCATTGTGAACAATGAAGCAAAGTGTGCTCGGCATCATCTCTGATACCCGAGCACCACCAGCACTCATCGTTTACGGCTTTACCAATCCGATGCAGGAACGCCGCAAAAACCCCGTGTCCAGAGAGGACTTGAGTGAGCCTGAAATTCAGTTGTCCGAATCCACGATCTCTCCACTGATCCAGCCGAGGTAGAAGCCTCCGTGTCCACACCGACTCGACTGTCCTTTCCAACCATCTGTTTTTCCAGAGTCTCCAGGACTCTGCTTTAACTCTCTCCGTTTCGATCTTTGCATTTTCCGCTTTCCATACTATTAAATCTTGATCGTCTGTTTCCTGACGCCTGTATCTCTTGCTGATCGCGTACAACTTCGACCGTTCTTCCAACAGTATTTCTACAGGGAGGTACCCCGTGATTACGCATAAGGCCAACCTTCCAGCGGACCTATATCCCTGCGCAACCCGGCAGAGCCCGGTTCTCTGTATCTTTTCTAGCTTTTTTCTATTTCTTGCAAACTGCATTGCTTTAGTGGCCCATATGGGACTCGCATATGTCATAATCGAATTAATGATATTATAGTATAGTCTTCTGTCTGTGAATTTAGGACCCCCTAAATTAAACATGAGCCGGGACAACTCGCCCATGACTTTGTTGCACTTCTCCGTAATTTTGTCTATATGCATGAAATGATTATTATTCTTTGTTATTGTTATACCCAAATATTTTAAGCACTCCGATAATCGAATTTCATTACCCAGAATGTCCAAGTGGAAATTCGGTGGCATAGTTTTTTTGTTAAAGCTTATAATTTTGGTTTTGTGGGCTGCCATTTCAAGTCCCATTTTCCTGAGCCATGGTGCAATGATTTCGTTTATGTCATGTTCCAAACTTTTTTTAACTTTGTTTAAGCTATTACTGGCTGAGAAGACCGCAATGTCGTCCGCATACGCCAATATCTTAACATCTTTCCTGAATTCTAGTTTCAGCAGGTCATCGTATAGGACATTCCACAGAACCGGCGACAGTACGGATCCCTGGGGTACCCCCTTTCTTGTAGGTATTCTAATCCATTTGTCCAAAGCTTTGTATTCTATAACTCTACATTTGAAATATTCCTGAATCATACTTTGTAAGTGATCTGAAAATCCTATGTTTCTAATACCGTCGAAAATACAATTCCATGCAATACTATTGAACGCGTTCTTGATGTCAAGACTAACGAGAATTCCGTAGTATCCTTTTTTGTTGTTCGTATATATGTATTCTGATAAAACATGTAACGCGTCTGTAGTTGACTTGAACTTACAGAAGCCATATTGGTTCTGATGAAACGGTGGTTTTTTCATTTGCTCGTATATTTTAGTTTCCAACACGCGCTCCATAACTTTATTAAGACAGTTGCCAATACAGATTGGTCTGAAATTAGACGGAGCAAGCGAATCATCTGTGTTTTTCCGTAAGAGTATAACTCTTGCTCTCTTCCATTTATTGGGTATGTGATGCAAATTGATACATTTTGATATGAATTTCGTGAAATTGTCCTTATCATTCAGCATTAAACATTTGATGATGCTAGGAGGTATTTTATCCAGGCCTATGGCTTTTTTGATTTCTAATTCTCGAGCAATATCATATATTTCCCCCGAAGAGACAGTAAGATCTACTTGTAAGTTATCAAAATTGGTATAATTTATTCTATTTAGTTCTCGTGGGAATAATTGTTCCAGTATATCTTTAGCCTCTTCCGATCTTAAGTTCGGTGGGGGCATGGCACTTTTGAATCTATTTCTGATTATTTTAAATGGGCGACCCCATATGTCGTCTTCCAGAAGTTTAATGAAGTCTCGCCACGAATCTCTCTTGGCATCATTTATTTTGAAATGTATTTTCTTTTTAAGATCTTTGTATTCCTTCTCTTTCAGGTTTACCTCCGAGCCACTTCTTCTGGCCCGCTGCCACCTCCTGCGTGCTCTGATGACTTGTCTGCGTAGGTCGGCGATTTCCTCCGTCCACCATGGAACCTCCCTAGCACGGTAATTGTTAAAGTTCTTTTTTAGATGTCTATTGCATGTAGTGTTGATATAGCTGATATATTTGTTGATTGCATGAGTGTTATTTTCTTCCCAGTTGAGATTCCGAGTAAGTGTTTTGAATGTTTTAACAAATTCATCCCAATTCACGTTCTTCAGGTTCCAGTGCCAGTCTTTCACATGTCTCATATATTTTTTAAATTTCAGATCCTCAGACCAGTCCACATCGTGTATGCAGGTTTTATGGTCCGAGAAGTTGTCCTCATGAATAATAGAGCTCTTGATCTTACCGTTCAATCTTCTACTGAAACCAATAATATCCACCTTTGATCTTCTGGGACCCCGATGAAATGTATAAGTACCACCGTGGATCATGCCTGGAATCAGGTTAATATCCTCACTAAAGGTGAGTAACATATCACCCCTCGGGGTGTCTATTGTGTCCCCGAAATATGTCGACCTTGCGTTAAAGTCTCCAAGTAAAATTAATGGTTCGGGCCAGTTATTTTTCTCTTCAGCCAACTGCTCCAGGTATCCATGAAATTCAATCCGTGAACAGTTTGGAGTGATATACACGTTAACCAGTGTACAGAAATCCAATTTTAAGCCCACAAAAAATTGTCCGATAATTTGCATGCTTTTAGAAACTTTTATATTACTATTTATAATTTGTATGCTCGTCTTTTTATCTGCAGAGAACAGCCAATTCTTGTATATTCGCGCATAAGGCTCTTGAACACAGACGATGTCAATTTTCTGATCATAGATTGTCTTTTCCAGGAGCTCGTGCGTCGTTCTATTGTGATTCGCGTTAATTTGTAGTATTTTCATTGTAAAAAGCTTTGAAAGATTCTTTTAATAGTCTCACCGTTCTTCTGAACTGAGGACATTGCATGGTTGATATAAGGTGTTTACTAGGTACCTTAAGTTCTTCGCATTCCAAGCAGTTGGACTCATTCTTACAGTTGTCTTTTACGTGTCCATCCTGATTGCAAATTCTGCATCTCATATTATCCCGTATTTTTTCCTTGCAATTTGTGGCGAAATGCCCAGATCTATGGCACCTGAAACATTTAATAATTTTTGGAGCCGGGACTATTGGCACCCTAGTGAGTCCCAGCTTAATCTTTCCTATCTGCTGTACCGTTTTCAGATAACGGATTGGTAGCTCTATCACTGCTGTTTGTGTTCCTTGCTTTGTCGATCTAAGCACAACAAACCTCATATCTTCCTTCTTTATCTTCAGCGTTTCAGAAAACGTATTGAAGATCATTTCCTTGTCTATCATGGGGTCTAGGTCCCGGATTTCCGCATCGAACAGCTTCTGTACGATCTTGATTTCTCTTCCTTCTAAGGACTTGGTTAGGCGTTCCCTGATATCTTCGGTGTTGGCACCTTCCGTTGTTTCAATCAAGAGTTTGCCTGTCCTGGTTTTCCTTACTCTTTTAATAGTCTCAACCTCTTCCAAAGAGTTATTTATTCTTTGGTAAATACTCTGGAATTCATTTGGCTTGCAGTCAATTATTACCGCGTCATTTCTGGGGACCGTCCAACGTGGTCTTTTCAATGTCGGATCTCGTTTTTTATGACCCGCATCTGTTTCCATTTCACTAGCCGTGATCATGTCTGATTCCATTTCTCTTGATATTGGAACTGTCAATTTTTTCTTTCTTCTATTTTCCACTACTGTCCACCCTTCTCTTTTCTTATCCGATCCCTTTCTCGTGTCTCCTTTCACCTTCCCCGCGTATGATTCGTCCCTATCAGTATCCCTGTCCGTCTTCCCTTCTCCTTCCTTCACCATGCCATTTAAAACCCCAACCAGGCTCTGTAGAGCATGAATGAGAGAATTTTCCGAAGTTTTATTCCCATGTTCATTTCCTTTGTTAGTATTTTCTTTTTCTATTTTAGGTGTTTGTCTGCCATCTTCAACAGTAGGACCTACGAGGACGCACATAGGTGTCCGCTCCTTCATCTTTTTTCGTTTGCGTTCTTCATCCACCAACGGGGGAGAGGTATGTATTTTCTTCCTTTTTATTCTTGCATTCAACTCCAATTTACCTCCCACTGAGGAGGTACTTGCCTCGGCGTCGGAATCCATTATAATTCTCTTTTTGGGTATACCTTGTATGAAACCAACCTTATCGGAGTCCAGGTCCCTGACACGGGCTCGTAAGGCCCTGATCTCTTTGTCCTGTTGTTCGTTGATCTTCCTTAGATTAATCATTTCATTTCTCATTTCCATTATGAGATCTTCTTCTATATTTGGTCTATTCGAGGTCAAGTCTACATATTGAATTTTGTCAGTTTCTCGAGTTAAGTCCATCTCGCCAGTGTCCTTTTTTGTTTCCATTTCCTTCCTGTCCTTACGTTTCCTTTCTTTTATAAGTTTCTTATTGTCCTTGCATACCTGTATCAACTCTGCCACTCCCTTGTTTACAGAGGATAATTGGTTTCTGCATTCCTTATTGAAGTTTTTACTTGTCATCAGATATTTTGTTAATTTATCTAACTCCTTGCAAATAACACTTTTGACTATGTTAATCGATTGATTTGCACCCTCCAATAGCTGGTCTTTCTCCTGTGTCTGAGGTATTTCCAACCCTGATTTCCGTCCTGGAGCTTCCCCGTCAGATATCGAGTTGTCCTCTTCCGAAGTCAACGGTGGTATGATTATATGCATTTTTTCATCCTCATTGTTCACAACTTCCTCTGAGCTCGACCATCTTGTTATGGGGAGAGTCGGGTCAATCTCATAATCGCGTTCCTGTGCACTCGTGCCCAGTATAATTCCTTCCCTTTTACTCCTTTCATCTTTATCCTTTCCCCGATCCACTTCTCCTGCATCTTTCTCGTTCTGTTTTTTCCTCTTCTCCTTTAATGTCATGTCCTTTTTTGTTGCCAGGGTCAATTCTTTCTTTCCAGTAGTTCTTACTACTAGAGGGGCCTGGTTACCTACCCTCTCCAGTTCGCAGTCGCTTGATAACGACGCGGAGGGGCCTGCTCGCCCACCTCCATCCGCGCCGGTACTGGGGGATCCGACGCCCCCTGCACCGTAAACGTTTTTGCCGTTTGTTGTGTCTGCCATATCCAATATAAACGCCTGCGTGCCCTGTTCCAAATCCGGAAAACCCCACCCGAAGCGACGGTTTTCATCCCTCTGCTTGAGCCTTACCGGCAAGGGAGGCCCTACCAGGATCCGGAGATCCCACCGGCATCGCCTCGCACCTCATCGGGACTACTTCCCGCCGCGCACCCCTTGCTCCGTTAGCCACTCACCTGCTATGGTGAGTGCCCGAGGACCACCACGAGGAGGTGGAGCAAGAGGATT
The DNA here is from genome assembly GCA_028454225.1 of Lasioglossum leucozonium. NCBI lineage: Eukaryota > Metazoa > Arthropoda > Insecta > Hymenoptera > Halictidae > Lasioglossum > Lasioglossum leucozonium. The sequence continues at coordinate 88 of JAQQRT010005842.1, read as the reverse complement.
TTAGCCATGTGACCACTTCAAATTGAAATGACGAACTCCACAGTGGTTTAGAGTCGCCACTGTGAAGGCCACATGACCTTGGTCCTCA
>JAQQRT010005841.1:19396-38355 GCA_028454225.1 Lasioglossum leucozonium | reverse complement strand
ACAGAAGATTTGATTGCGGTGATCGCTAGAAAGGATCTGAACAAGAAGCGAGAACCGCGTCGTCGCGGGGGTCCTCGCGAACGCGGTGTTACGCGATTGGTGGAAATCGATCGCCGTGTCGATTGTTTCGGGATTCAAATTGAGGTAGTTTACAGGTCATGAGAGCGAGCTGTTGCGAACGCGGCGTCGACAATCATAATATCCAGCGTGTGTTCTTCACGCGTTTTGACAGGTGTAGAAAAAACTCATACGGAGCGATGTTTATAAGTGGGTCTCAAGCGACCGGTAAACTCCTCGATTTGAATCCCGAACAGTGCCAGTTGCCTTATACTCCGCCAACGTTTTGTACACTGTTTCCCGCCCAATACCTGTTAAACAAACATTAAATTTACAGTATTTTACAGACGCAAATTTCTGTGTGCCGAAAATATCAGGGAATTTTTATTAAATATCTACAATCGAAAATAACGGAATATTCAATACCTGTTTTTTTCGAATGAAATTGGACGCGCGCCGTGCAGCTCATTTCTGGGTTTTCGGACATACTGTTCTTATACAAGTTAATTATTAACTCTTTTTGAGCAGATCCGACGAACTAAAAACAGAAAAAAGTTTTTAAAGCAAGTACATCACAAAAACCATGATTTTTGAAAAAGGAAACATTTATTATAAATAATATATATTAGAAATAATTATATATAATGCGAGCTTACCTTTCCTTTTGGATTTTTCTTCGTTGGAGACACATTAGAAGGTCCAGGAACTTGGTCTCCCATTTTAAATTGAATACAGCACTCACTGGACGTAAAAGAAAAAAACTTGTTGCATGCGAAACAAAACCCGAATACGAAACTCTATCCGTACACCCGGTATGGCTACGAATGACGCGGCTGCAGCGCTGCAGCGCGTGGCGTTACTTCAGTGGCGCTGCGCGCATGCGCTGTGCATTGGGAAGGGAGCGTATGGAATGAGCGTACTACAAATCAGGGCGAAGATGCGGAGAAGCGAACGAAAACTGGTTCTCACGATTTACGTTTCTCTCGTGGGATGAACGTATACAAAGTATCTTTCTAGTTTACACCATCCCTAATTCTTACAAACCTATGTAGAACGCAGCAGGCCTTTATGATATCTTCTGCTGTAAGGACTTTCTTGTTTGAAGGCTTTATTGCACACACACTATAACTAACTTACTAACGGCTAACATCTAAGGGCTAAATCTAACTAATATCTAAAGGCTAACTAAAGTTCAACTAATGGATAGCCAACGGGCCGCTCGTACAACTATGACTACGACTTCGACTTCTCTCGAGCCACACACACCACACACTCCCCGCACGCCTCACGCACGCCACGCAGCGCCCCAAGCGGCACAGCCATGACACTAACGTAAAGGCTGCTTACACTGCAAAGTCTACTTTTACATTTAACTGGCTATGAAAAATACGCCACTTGTTCGCGAGAATTCCAAAAGTGCATTCGATGTTACGTCCAGCCCTGGATAACCTGTAGTTCAAAACCCTTTTTTCATATGATAAACCTTTCCCGACATAGGGTCGCATTACATTTTCCATTAAACCAAAAGCCTTGTCCCCGACAATAACATAAGGCAGTGGTTTTGGGTCTACGTTAGACATCGGTGTAAGTTTTGGTATGTTTAATGATTTTTCTAGCAATCTTTTAAATAATATTAAATTTTTAAATATACTAGAATCACTACTTTTACCATAAGCCCCGATGTCAACATATGTAAAACAGCAGTTGGCGTTACAAAGTGCTAAAAGCACTATCGAAAAAGAACGAAACACCACCTTCTGTTCCTCTAATAGAAAAACAATTTTTAGCAAAATGTGGCTAATGACGTTAGCAGATTCAAACCCGAATCGTTAACGTTTGAAGATTTCATAAAAATAACTATTATATTGTTGTAATTGATCGAACCGTAGCGCCGTAAACTTCATACCATGTTTATTAAACAATTTACGATCGATAAAAACGTTAACATTTATAGAAAAAGAATGTTTGTAGTTATAGTACAAAGATCCAGAATCATTAGGCTTTATAACTCGGATATGTTTGCCATCAATGCCGTCGATACAGTTAGGAAAATTTGCATACATTTTAAAGACCTCAGCTATTTTCTTCCACATATCTTCACTCCGTTCAGGCATGACTGTCTTTGTCAGTATGTTCCACAATACTACACTCACTTGATGGACAATTACAGTAATTGTAGATTTCCCGAGGCGATAGTTATAATGAAGATCTCCAAATGAACAACCTGTAGCCAAATACCTGAAATAGTAAAATCGTAATCGTATCTTTTTCAGTTTCCACGCTACAAAAGAAATGGAAAAATATTCGTGATTCCTATAATAAGGAACATAAGAAAAATAGAACAGTTGTTTCTGGTTCAGGTGCAAGTAGTAAAGTTTTCTAGTATTATATATTTCTCCCGTCTCGGTTTTCTGCAGAAATGCATAGACAATAAGAAAACCGCCACAAGTTTACAAGAAAGTGAAGAGGTAGACTTTGAGGATGGTAAGGGTGTTTTGGATACCATCGAAACACAACCACTTCCAAACAATAGGAAGAGAGCAAAAAACTCAGCAGCGATCGTTTGGCAAGTTTCATTGAGAAAAGCATTCAATCGCGAGATAGAATTCAACAGGAAATTCATGAAAATATATCTACTCAAGACGAGGATAAACTGTCTTGTTTGTCTTTGTATAAAGAATTGAAAAATGTGCCGGAGCACAAACTCTTGTCCATGAAAATTCAGATACTGCAAATAATTCAAAATGGGCAAACTATACCGGCCCCTGTTTGTAGCACCTCACATTATACTGTGCCTGATTCAGTAGTTTGGCGTGATAAAAATTAATCAAATATATGTATATGTAGAGATATATAAAAATAAATATCATATTTACATTTAAACTTACCTCAAAGTAATAACGAGTTTTTCTTCTGGTATACACTCCGCCTCATAATGACGTCAACACTTGAAATTTCTTCCCCAATCAATTCAGCTAATTCATCAAATGAATTTATCGACATTCTGAAATAGTTGAAGAATTTCGGCTCAGCGCTATATGTGGGCGACATCACCTGATACGACGAGCTAACAAACGAAGAAATACGATCCAACCAGCTAACGAGCCAGTTAGCAACCTTCAAGATGGCCGATCCCAAGATGACAGATCGAGTACATCCAGGCTCGGAAAAATTATCAAGGACCTCGAACAAATTTCTTTAGGAAATTTACCGGTGGACCACCCACTAATAATAATTAACGATTTTTAATGTATCATTTTTACAAGTATTATCAAACCACTGATTGTATTGGGTTGCGAGCGATAGAATAAGAAGAAAGATGACATACTTTTTGCAGCCAACTTATAGGGTTATCACCCCATGCAATTATTTCAAACCAAACACCGCTGTAAGTTCAGAGAAACTCTATCTAACAAGTCGAAACGCTGCGAAATCTATTTTATTTTTATTAGTACTAATTCTGATTAATCTTCATGTAAGTTGTAACGCCTTTATAAAATTATAAAACCTAAGATTATTATTAGACGACCCGCTTGCAAGATGGACTCTTCGGTGGAAAGTGTGACGAATGGTTCCAAGGAAAACCGATAATCAAATAAACTGCGATGGATCGGATCGTCGCAGTGGAAGCGCTAACGTTTCACTTAACACTTTAAATAAATGAGATACATATCCTATATTGATAAATAGATGTAATAAGGGTATGACCTTTTATACTCGACAAGAAAGTAAAATTAAGGTCAAAAGATGGAAGGGGATAAATCAGAACATTTAAAATTATGAAAAAATAAATAATAATAGTGCCTGTTCGGATTTCGATGCGAGTACTAGACATGTAAGGGCGGATAGAGAAAAGTCATAAAAAGGCGGATAGACTAGGCTACAGTGGGTACTAGCATATTGAACCTCGTCTGTGTCAAAACTAATGTTGTGGAACTTATATTTTCAAACGGCTCTGTTACTGAGAAAATTTGACATCGACACATCGGGGATTCTGCAAATGTATGTTAGCGCCAATATGTTTTAAGCCGAGTCAAGGACGGATGCCGAGACATCCCTTAGGCTCGGTAGGATTTATGGTAGGGTCTTCGCCTACGTGAGGCCCTGAATGAAGAAGAGTGATATAAAAGAAAACCGTCGATAGGCGACGGCAGGCGACCACGTTAGGTCTCCTGCCATCAATCGTCGAGGGGACGTTTTATTGCAAACAGATGAGGGAAGGTTTAGAAAGGCAGAAGCATAACTTTCCCTCGCTTAAAAAATAGGGACCTTGGGCCTCAAGGATTTGGCCACGGAGTGGGGAAGGCGAGGGTGCCTTCTGGTAAGAGGGCTGTGATTGCCTGTTCAGCACTTACCCCAGAACTGTACAGGGACAAGGTCTCCTCACCCTTAACAGAAAATTCTAACATGTATGAAACAAAAGTATGTTTTGTTACCCGAGTGCATCGAAGAAGACGTTTCTACGTGGGAAGATTATGTTCAGGTAAATTATATCAGACACTATGTCTGTGAGGCGGTGTTATGATCGGGAAGGTGCGAAGGTAACTGAATAAGGTGATACTGTTCTCAAAACTGGAACTAATCTTTATTTGCGAGAGACAGCCAGAACAACCCGCGTAGCCCGCGTGACTGCTTTCCACGAATTCTTAGCTAGAACTAAAACTAAACGTTCGCTCGCTGATACATTCCCACAAAAATCATTCTTTCTCATTCACACAGTTCGCTTTCACGTTAAACTAAACATTCGCTTTCAGATTCAGCTAAACACTCACCCTCGTGACATTCGACACCAAACACTCTCGTCCTAACGCTGGACCCAATCATCTAAACAGTCACCCGACGCTATCGCACAGCACGCAACCATACCCTATAGACAATCTCTCGACACTGTCGCACAGCACACAACTAGGTCCATTCATTCGAACATACTTATTCTTAAGACTAAACATTTGGCGGAGACGAGGCGCCAGCTTGTCACCGCCACATCTGTACAAGATGACATTTCATCAATACAAAGCTGCAATGGTTTGGAACAGCAGCTAATGGAGGCGAGCGTTGTCGGTACGCCGCGATGTCGCAACAAACAAGAGTTTCTCGATTATGTCCACGATTTCAATGAGCTTTGGATATGTTGTCAAGACCATGATTCTGAACAACATTTCCCTTTAGACTTTTTGCCTTGCGGCTTTAGTTTACGAGATATTTGTAAAAACTTATAATTGAAAACCGTTCGATTATCATTACTATCTTCTCTCCGATTTCAATGAGCTTTGGATATGTTGTCAAGATCATGATTCTGAATAACATTTACTTTTAGACTTTTTGCCTTGCGGCTTTAGTTTACGAGATATTTGTAAAAACTTTTAAACTTGGTCATTGAAATCGGTGAGGATCCACATCATTTTTACCCGTGTAACGGTTCCGGTTCGTCGGTCGTTCGGCTCTCGCGGCGGTGTCTCCTCGTGCCGGAATGTACTCGTCGAACCAGGGTTGACGGCGAGAAGAATCGGACGGTGCAGGATGGTTTCGAGGTTAAAATAATTGACACGCGGATGTGCTTATATGTCGGGCTCGCTGCTCGCGGACGCGGGGTTTCGCGGTGTACGCGGGACGGCGCGGACGATTCGCGGGTGAACCGTGTGTCAGACGACTTTTGCGGGTGTGCTGCGTACGGGAATACGCGACGTGCTTCTGTCGTGGTCACGGAGATTGTCATCGCGGTGGTTATACGGTCGCGGGGATTATCGTCTCGGTCGCGAGGATGTCGGACTCGTTGCGGTCGCGTTCGCGTACGCGGAGAGTTCGCGACGCGTGTGACATGCCGGACCTGGTGCGCCGCGGATTCACGGTATATTGTAAATCAGGGCCGAAGCCGTGATGTCCCTGTCACGGGTCGGGATTTTCGGTCCCCGTGGAATCGATTCGCCATCGATTACGGGGCCTCCCGTGACGGTTCTACGGCGTCGAGGAGAGCCCGCCGCACTCCACGGCGTTCGTACCGGATCGCCCCGGCTGTCTCAGTCGCCCTGAGATTGTGTCCTCGCTGGACGGGAAGGAAGGTGGCTCACCAACCTGCGGAGATCAAACGTGAAGCGTTTCGGGCAAACGGGGTTATACTTACTAGTGATGGCTCGTTCGTGATGAGAAGCTGGAGACAAGAGAGAGTTCGGTCTCGGCCGCGGCGCCTTATATAGCCCGCGGTTGGTGGCGCGGGGTGGTAGCACGGGGTGGTATTACGCGGAAGTTCCGGCATCGGGGTGCATCCGTTTTGCCGTATTTTAGCATCCGGTTCCCGCCAAATGTATTCGGTGGTACAGGGGTCGGTGCGGCGTGCTCGGTTCGGTCCGCGAGTTTGGTGGCCCGGCAGGTTGGTGCGGCACGGTCGGCTCGGTACGCGAGTTCGGTGGTGCGGTCGGTGGTGCGGAGCGGTCGGTTCGATACGCGTTCTTTGTCGCTGTTCGGGCCCGAGCCATTAGTAACAGACCCGGCGATGTACAGGTCTGTTACACATTCTGTAACTTCACGGCTGAATAAATGTATAGCAGCTCAAGGGAATATTTTTGAACATTTGGCGTAACAGAAATACATCAAATGAATCTTACACGTTGAATTTTATTTATACCATTTTTCTGGGTTCAAGGTCATTTGAAGGTCATATTGTGTTACATGCATGAATTCGTTATTTTGTCAGTTACAACATTACGTTAACGAAAATATATCATTCCATTAAATCTCATAAAAAATGACCTTGAAATTTTTTTCCCTTACACCGTTATATGTGGCGCTTCAAACAGTGTAACTTTGTCCTACGAAGTTTTTTTGTACAACGAAAAATAACAGAAATATAACCTTCAAAGTAGAGGCCACGGTTATCGTAATCGTTCCGAGGTTTTAATCTAATCTAATCAGTTTCTGCTTCTTCTCTCATTCGGGTAAAAATGATGTGGTGCCCACCGATTTCAATGACCAAGGTTAAAAGTTTTTACAAATATCTCGTAAACTAAAGCCGCAAGGTAAAAAGTCTAAAGGGAAATGTTGTTCAGAATCATAGTCTTGACAACATATCCAAAGCTCATTGAAATCGGAGAGGAGATAGTAGTATGATAATCGAACGGTTTTCAATTATAAGTTTTTACAAATATCTCGTAAACTAAAGTCGCAAGGCAAAAAGTCTACAGGGAAATGTTGTTCAGAATCATGGTCTTGACAACATATCCAAAGCTCATTGAAATCGGGGACATAATCGAGAAACTCTTGTTTGTTGCGACGTTGCGGCGTACCGACAATGCTCGCCTCCCGGCTCGCCACTCTAGGTCGCGCTCTGATTGGTCCGTGTTTTTCGTTAATATTTCCTAAACAAAGCCGCAGACGCCATTTTTGTAAAGGAAAATGTCGCTTTAAATAACCCAAGGAATCTCCCATTTCCGGCTTACTCAAGAGTTTTGGGACACCCTGTATATAGTTACGGGCTTTACGGGCTTTTCCTAACGTTTAATATGCATGACAATGCACAACACTTCTCCCGTTTTATATAATAAAATGCGTGATATTTTTGGTTTTCATTTCCCAAGTCCAGCCACAATTATTCGATTGTTCGGGAAAATTGACATTTGGCTAGGAATTTGTCAAAATTTATTTAACGCATTGAAATTAAAATCTGCACACATGGAAATTGCAGATCGTAATTACATTCTTGTATTTGATAAAATGGCCATCAAGAAATGTCTCGATTTCCACCCAAAATGACAGGTCATTGAAGGTTTCGAAGATTTACGATTTTTGGGTAGAAATGTTCACTAATTGGAAATAACCATTGGCTTTCTTTGTATCAAAAACTACTGTTAAGAAACATGATTTGTCAATTATTTTAGATGAAATATTAGATGCGTTACATGAGACAGGTTTGAAGTCAGAGCAGTTGTTTCTAATCAGGGAAGCAGTTATCAAAGCGTAGCAGATGAACGAGTTTCTGTTGAAAAGTCATTTTTTATAAGAAATGGTGAAAAATGTATTACATTTTTGATTATTTACATTTATTCAAGAGCATTAGAAATAATTTATTAAACTATGATTTTTCTATTAGTAATTGTATAGTTTCGTGGCGCAATGTAGTACTTATCTGGAATTTAAAGAAAGGTAAGAGTACGCGAGCAGCTTACAAATTATCCGAAAAACATGTTTTTCCAAATTCTTTTGATAAAATGAAGTGTAAGCTTGCTCTTCAAGTTTTTAGCAAAAGAGTGTCACCTGCTGTGTTTACCGCTTCACTTACTAGTAGCATTAATACAAATACTGTACAACACACAGCTAATTTCTTTGAAACGCTTAATGATTTGTTTGACAATTTAAATAGTCGATCTGTCAGTGATCCAAATTCCATGAAGCGTGCTATTTCGCGTTTTAATGATATTGAACAGAATTTAATTGCTCATGTTACCAACATGAGTAATTGGTTTTTACTTACAACTAACGGTCGTAAAACACCTCCATGTTTTTTGGGATTACGGCAACCTATAAATGCCACCTTGCAGTTGTGGAACGATCTAAAAGAAGAAGGTACCATGTTCCTTATAACTTCACGCTTAAATAGCGATTATATAGAAAACTCTTTTTTTCGTTCTTCGAATGCACGGTGGCACTTATAATCGCAATCCTTCGGTAAAAGCGGTGCGTCTTGCAATTCGAGAAAATATATTATTAAATTTGAGTCGTAGTTTACATAGTGGTAAGTGCCTGCCTGATGACGATGCACCGTTAATACCGGGAGATACAATAGCACAATGTCAATCAGCCACGTTGGAATCAGATGCGTCATTGTCTGGTATCCAAGAGAACACAGATGATGATAGTTTTGATGACAATATCACGACTGATATAATATTGAAGAACTGTCAACATCAGTGTGCTCGCTAGAATCGTGTGCGCTTGAATACTTTGCAGGGTATATTACTACAAGTCCCCCGTCTCGAGAGGACGGCGGCCCAGTGATGCCAGAATCGTGGAACCGAGGAACTTGCCCCTCCAGTGGCTCGACCGGCTGGGCCCCCCACTCTGACATACTGTCGTCGCCTCGCGTGCTTCTACTGCGCACGCGCTACACACGAACGTATCGCATTATTATTAAGTTGTGTTCGTGATTATTAAGTTGTGTTCTTTTCAGATTTTTCGGATTATGTAAACATATGTAAAAAAATTTAAAAAATCTCCAAACATTCTAAGAAAAAGCAAATATTTGAAAAGAACACAACTTAATAATCACGATGCGACACAACTAATATAATAATATAAACGTAGTCAAGCGAAAATGCCTTTCAATTTGTTTAAAACTCAATTTTGCAATCAAAAAGTATGACAAAAATCTCAATCGTGTATGCTATTATGTAGAATATTCATGAATTTTTTCGTAATTTTTTATTGAACATGGTGTGACTAAAAATCAATTTGAATGAGCAATTTTGATCATCTTATCCGGCTATACCTTCAAAATCAACGAAAACATTATTTAAAAAATATATTTCAGTATACATCATTAAACCCCATTTTTCGAAAAAAATTTGGTTCAAATTTCACTTTGATATCTTTTTTAGATCAAAAGTTATAGCAAAATGTGCGCCGCGCCGCGACGCGCCAAAAATCGAATGCGCGCTGTCTCCAGATTTTGACTCATGCGTTCGAAACTTCGGTAACGTGAAATTCGGAGGAACGCGTCGAACGGGCAGTTCACACGGACAGAGTAGAGATACACTTTTGTGTGTAGCACGCGTGCAATCGAGCAGGCAGTCACACGGTCAGAGTCGAAGTACGTTCGTGTGTAGCGCGTGCGCAGTAGAAGCACGTGAGGCGACGACAGTACGTCAGAGTGGAGGGCCCAGCCGGTCGAGCCGCTGGAGGGGCAAGTTCCTCGGTTCCACGATTCTGGCATCACTGCGGCGGCCGCCCTCGGGCGGCTGCTGCCCAATAACCGGGGGGGGGGGGGCGCAGTTGAGAGTCCGCCGCCTCTACACGGATGTGGTGCGGTCCATAGCCCTTTATGGGGCCCTCGTGTGGCACCCCTCGCTCGAGGCCAGCCGGCGCAGCCAAGCACTCTTGGAAAGGTGGCGGGCCTCCTCGCCGTGGTTCCGCCCTTCCATGTGATGGCGACGGAGCGGGCATCGATGTATTACATCGCCTGCTCCGCCCGTCGCCCTCCAGAGGCGCTCAGTTGCGCACTATACGATTGCCCACGCACACATTGCACACATATCGTTTGGACACAACATGATTGGGCACATGAAGAATTGGACACATCTCGATTGCGCACAAGTAGACTCGGACACATCTCAATTGCGCACAAGAAGAATCGGACACATCTCGATTGCGCACAAATAGAATTAGACACGTCTTTATTCCGCACAGATAAAATTGCACACATGTGAGTCACGCATAAATAGAATTGCAAACAGTTATTTTGTGGCGACTGTCGCAACACAAACGTGAAGTCGTTTATGTTTAAATATGTTTTTAGTGTTATTGATTTGTCAAAAACAAAATAGAAAAATGTTTATTTAATAATTTATCTTTGTACAAAATGGATTAAGGAATGGAGTTCTCAAGTTTTGTTACTAATTAAATTTTGTTAATAATTTTATTAAAGTTATAAATATATTAAAAATAATTATCTTCGGCATTACTTATTCATTGGACGCTCTAGTCCTAAATTTCCTAGAGACTTACCAAAATTTGGATACAGATGGAATATCGTAATTACTTTCTATTCTAGAAAGTAATTTAATCTGCATTTAGGAATTAGGTCTGGGTTAGGTCTGGATTATAAAATGGGAGTCACTATGACCGTAATTAAAACAGGAATTGTACAACATTTCCCGAATGGCTGAGATCCTGGCTTGACATCGAAAGGCTAGTACAGCTTCCGGCTGTAGGCAAACGTGCTTTCGGTGCGGCCGCAGGTTGATCACCCAGATGAGGAGAATGAAGTGGAAGCATTCTGAGAGATAGTACAAGTTATGTAAATAACGTTGGCATCTCTATAAAGTATACAAATGAGACTATCGATAAAGTTTCTCAGATTTCGATTTAATGCCAATGCATGGTAGAGAGCTAGGGCTCCTCTGCAGTTCGGCTCCTGGGAACTTCAATCGGAAGTAAGTATGTAACTACTTGGAACGAGTATTAGTAGATATTGTCCCAATAACGGGGTGGAAATTAACCTTTAAATTCGAAGGACCAAGTGATGAGTAATTGGGACTACCATTTATGATAAGAAAGAAACAGCGCTTCTCGAATGACTGCAAAGTTCGTTGTTGTATAAGCATAAGATAGGTCGAGGACCAAATCATCGGCTTATAAGAATGCTACCGTAGGGGGATCACTCAAATGAGGGGAGCGAAGTGAGTGGAAATTGTCTTAAATGAGAGACAACCGAAGAGATCTGTGAGAGAGATGAAGACAGGTTCTAAGATATGTAGTACTGGTCCATCTTTGACGAGTGTAATGGAAACGATAATGGAAAACTGTAAGACGGCATAAGGTGAAGGCAGGAATAAAGGTATCTTTGAATCACCCAATAAACGCAGTAAGCAGTGTAGAAGACATGTGTGTGCTTCTTGCTTTCTGCAGGAATAAGATTCAATGGTACGTAATGTTAAACGGAAGGTCCGCTAAATATATGTTATTAGTGAGTTGGGAAGAGCAAAATCGGTTGTGGTATACCGTAGAGGAAATGTAAGGGAATAATAGGAAGTGCTAAGAGCACACTTTAAATAGTAATTTTCATCGGTTCTCGAAGGGCGGGCGGCCTGGTTCGTGTAAGGAAAGGCTAGACCGGTGTAAATCGCGATCATAGCTGGAGCCTGACGATAACGTCAGGTCCCATTAATACAGTACCGGTATCTCTGCCGAAATGGCCTGCGTATGCAGGAAACAGAAAGAAACGGAAACAAACCTTTAAAGGGGAAGGTCTGACGGACGGAGCGATTCGCTGAAAGTCGGCCGAGAACCCAGGATGGTGGTGCCATTCAAACAATCAGCTATATTTCCTAGTATGCGTAGAGCCCACCCAGGAGGGGGACACCGATGAAACTGATATTGGGTCTCCTCGCGATGAACGAATTTCGGCGAAGTTGGTGAATAGACCCTCCTCACCCCCAGCGCGAAATAGGCCGGCAAGCAAAGACCGTATGGAATTGATATTTCGGCTCAGTCGGAATTTCGATAAAGTCGGCTCGGAGCCCTAGTTGAGGTTTAGCTTCTTCCCAATCTAAAATTAAAGAGGATAATATTAGTTTTGGGGGTCCCTTGATTTTGAAATCTCCCGTAGAATCGTAGAATAGGTTTGATACCTAACCCAGAGGTGTCTGGGGAGGGAGAGGGCGAGCTTCTGGATTATCCGGAAGTAGAGTAGAGAAAGGATTCACACTTGACGCATACGATATGGAGATATAGTGAAGAGGGGGGAGTCAAAATACGGGCAGGCGAGACACCCTGCAGGTCTGAAGGTGAGATGGTCCAACGTACACACCGAGCCGTAAAATAGCTCAAAAATCCAATTATTAGGTAGCATGGCCATCTCATCAATGATGGCCGACCCGCTTAGTAAGTCGATGGTCCTGAATTAGGCCCGGGCTATAGAAAACAGGTCATAGGCGGAAAAGCGAAGGATAATTGCAACCCGAGAAACAGGGCCGAGCCACGTTAGCGCCGCAGTGAATCCGTTGACGTTGATATGGAGTGCCTTAAGGAAACGATGGGTGTCCGAATCCCGTCTCCGAGGATAACATGACTAACTAACTAACTAGGTCTGGGTTAGGTCCCAAAAAACTATTCATTTCAACACTTCAAAATGAATTCGTCTCGGTACATTTGTCAGATCTATCATACAAATTCCTAAATGTAGATTTTACAGATTTCTGATAGATTTCTGATCAAAAACACATAACCCGAAAGTAATCACAATATTCCATCTGTCTCCAAATTTTGGTAAGTCTCTAATTTAGGACTAGAGCGTCCAATGAATACGTAATGCCGAAGATAATTATTTTTAATATATTTATAACTTTAATAAAATTATTAACAAAATTTAATTAGTAACAAAACTTTAGAACTCCATTCCTTAATCCATCTTGTACAAAGGTAAATTATTGAATAAACATTTTTCTATTTTGTTTTTCATAAATCAATAACACTAAAAACATATTTAAACATAAACGACTTCACGTTTGTGTTGCTACAGTCGCCACAAAATAACTGTTTGCAATTCTATTTATGCGTGACTCACATGTGTGCAACTTTATCTGTGCGGAATAAAGACGTGTCTAATTCTATTTGTGCGCAATCGAGATGTGTCCGATTCTTCTTGTGCGCAATTGAGATGTGCTCGAGTCTACTTGTGCGCAATCGAGATGTGTCCAATTCTTCATGTGCCCAATCATGTTGTGTCCAAAAGATATGTGCGCAATGTGTGCGTGGGCAATCGTATTATGCGCAACTAAGCGCCTCCCGTTGATGCTGCCGGGGGGGCATGAAACGCAGGCTGTGAACCTGCTTCGGGGCTCCCCCATTAACCACCCTGTGTTGGGGGTGGGGGGGGGGGGGGGGACTGGAGCCCCGAATCGGATTCGTTCGGGTTTTCGGTCGACTCGACAGCGGATCGCCGGCCACGAAGAGGGTAGTGCTGTCCACCATAGCGCAACTGTACGACCCACTGGGCTGGGCGGCCCCGGTAGTAGTCAAGGCCAAAATCATTCTTCAGGAACTGTGGCTGAGAGGGTTCGAATGGGACGAGCCGATTCCATTCGAGCTCAGCCTGATCTGGAGCGCTAGCACTTCCGATCTGCCCACGCTGCGCAGGGCACGCGTCCCCCGGTGGCTGGGGGTGCGCCAAACTCCGCGGGCGACGATCGGTACGAGCTTTTTTTTTTAACGATATTTCTCACCAGCTTTATTCGGAAAATAACAAGCACTATTAAAATACAGTTTGTATTGAAGGAATATAGGTGGTACCGGGTAAGAATAACTACCACGCGTTCTTTTCGTTTGGCAAGAGCTAGTTTATTTTAAAGATGCGGAAAACTTGTGGTCTTACTCTATCGCACGCTCAGACTCGACTGTTTTTTCGCGTCTCTCCTAGACCTGCGTAGCCTCAAAGAAACTTTCGAAAATGCCCTGATTGGTTCGGCCTGCGCTGACCTTTTCACCAATCAGGGCGTTCTTTGAGTACTCTGGGTTTCCCTTATCCTTGCGCCCCTCACGCCTCTAATTTAACTAACGCGAGGGTGGACTCAGCAATTAAGCAATGTAGCGGGTTTTCCTACGGGCCCGCGGTGCCTGGCAAGGTGACGCCTACCTGCCTAGCTCCTGCTGTCCCTTCGGAAACTCGAGGTTTATGGTACCCGTACTTAACTGTCGAGGCCGAGGCTAAAAAGATCTAATGGCCTAAACGTGCCAATGCAAAAATTCAGAGATTATCGTTAAAACGCCTACGGCTTTCTCAAAAACAGATGTGGGACAACACGTCCCATAAACCTTTTCCCGACCATCTGCATGCCGAATGTTGCTATCCATAAATGCCGATGGCCGCTACAGTATGTTCTCTAAATTAGCGCTTGTGCGAATTTTCATATGTTCCTACGTACCGGCGTAGGCAGGTGCACATGAAAGTTCGCACTTTCTATCCCTTATATCTTCCGATACGATTTACGAAGGGCTTTAAGGCACAGTTGGTTGGAAAGCGGAAAACCTCCTTAACAACTATCGTAATGACCTTGTTCTACCTAAACCTACTCCATTCCTTACTATCTCCTTTCAAAATAATTCTTTTGTTCAGATTTGAACGTCGCGCCGCAATCGCACATATTCCCAACGAAAAGAAGAAGCGATTCGCTCGGTTGATCCACCTCAATAACGGTGATTATCGGATTACCGTACGAACACGAAAAGTCGAGCAAATAATAACGAAGGTGATCCCCCCCGCGACGAGCTCGTTCTTATAACCGTTTTTGCTCAAGTCTCCTCGGGCGATGAGACAGACGTATAACGACTTCCGAATACGAATCACCAAAACCGAGTATCGCTCTTCTTTCTCCAAAACCGGTGATTACCCTACCAGTCGTAAGCCACACGCATTTAAAAAATTAACAATTTCACACCAGTGCACGCCTATCGTTCCGCAAATTGTACCAATACAAGTGCGCGATCTCTGGATAATAAAATTTCGATTCGTCCTGCTCCAAAATTCCTACCTCCTTAAGACTTATCTTAACAGTCCTAAACCTAATAAAATTTACTTTCACACGCGTACACACATATTCGCACACATACACACACATTCAGCTAAACAATACACACTAGTTCCATCACCTAAATTTAACCTAATCTACTAAAGAACTAACACTTGGTTAAACAGCGATTTGCGCCTGTAAACGGAAAAAAGTATACCATATTAATGTCTTTATCACTTTTTCGGTTCGCGGGGCGTAACGAAAGTAATTTCACTTGGTCAATATTTCTCCGTACCTTTTTCTATCTACTAACATAAATTCTCGATTCTCTTTGATTTAAAAACTTTAAAGTCTCGTATTCTCTGAATAGATCGACCGTCCAGTTCCTATATCAAATCCGTACTGGTACTCCGACGTCTTTTGTCTCGTTACCAGTCTCTTTCGCTCTCTCCTTATCTTTCACCTTGCTTGTATATTTCACTCTTTCTAAACAGTTGGCACCGTCATCGAGCACATTCCCGCGGTGGCTACTTAGAAAAACTTTAACCTTATCCTTAGCGTTGGGACTCTCTGTTAGTGTTACTAGTTTTTCTGCCATTCCTTTTCGGTTTCAGGTGACTTTACTTTGTATACCGGGTGTCCAACGAATAACGACTTTCGTCGTATATACGAGGGACCCACTATAGCAGCAAGTTCCTTTATGTTACACAGAATCTTACTAGTCACTTACGTATATACATACATCCATATATACATCCATATATACATATATATACAGGGTGTCCCAAAACTATCGTTCTTCTGGGAAATGGGGGGTGCCTGGTGTGATTTGAAGCAACATTTTCCTTTGCAAAAATGTCCGCCGAGGCTTCGTTTAGGAGTTATTAACGAAAAATATTGACCGATCAGAGCGCGACCTAGACGCGTGTTGGCAAAGATCGTACGGTGCGTCGGGAGGATCCCCTCGCTGGAGCGTTAGCAGTTCACCGCGAAGAAGAAATGAACAAGCGAAAGAGTAGGCAATTTAGAATTACGTATTGTAAAAAATCACTTATTTAGCCGTTAATCCACTTGCTGCTTGGAAGAGTGGGTCACTGGACCACTCGGTGACAAACTGCACAGCTGGCCTCAGGTATGCGACAGTGCCGAAAGCCAAGGGTTGTACCGGTCAGGTCAACGAACCTCACAGCTGGTGGTTAATAGCAGGTATCCGATAATGTAAGGCCCAAGGGATGCAGGGTGAGGTCAATGATCCGGACCTTCAATTTCACTGTTGTTACGATAAATAATTTTCCACACTCGCGATCACTGTTCACACTTGTCACCACATAGCTATGCACTAATTAAAATTCCAGTGACACTTGTATCACAGCACAAATAATGAGGTATGAAATCAGTAGACGGCGGTTTTCATGCATTTCTAGCAAAAATGAGTACGTGCAATTTAAAACAGTACATAGATGAAAAACTGCTATTATTTATAAAAAAAATACAATGTATAAAAATGAAATATCTGTTTGGCTGCTGTTCCTTGCAACAGCAGCAGCCAACTTTTATTTTGCATAAAAACCCGCAGTCTACTGATTATCACTGTTAAAAACACACAGACTAACAACCGTGAGTTTTGATAACTCTTTGGAGATGTTCTCTCCACCACGGCTCGAACGAGACTGATTTTCTGAAAAGGGAGGTCGTTCTTCGTGTCGAAAATGCACGCTGTAGCACGGTTACGAAAACGACGGGGTGGATTGACGAAAAACTGGATACGAGAAGGACCGCTGTAGGACTAGAATTTATGGCAATCACATGTTTCGGTATTCCTGCAGACTGGTACGCAGAGTCAATGGGTAACTGTTCGAAAACGTCGTCTGAACATTGGTACCTGATTAACATTTATTTTATTTGGTACCCATCCTTTGATCTTGTCTAAAACTTGTCTTAGCTATACTTATACTTATATTTGTCTAGCGTATTCTATTATACTTGGTACTAATTATACTAGTAATGCTACTACAGTTAGCTTATCTCGTATTATTGACTTAACTTAGCTTGTTTTCTTCTGGTTATAGCCTGACTTTCTTCATTTATTCTACATCCTCTTCACTGTTCTTTTTTCTACTATTTACATATCTAATTGTATTTTCCTTTCTTACAGGAGGTCTCACTGTTTGCCATGGTCGCTGAGTTTGACGCCATTGAAGTCCGGACAATCCTCCGGTACGAATTTCGTCGTGGCTCATGTGCCCGAGAGGCACACCGAAGAATCTGTGGCATCTTTGGTTCCAAAGTTCTGACTCCCCGTGCCGTAGAGAAGCTCTTCCGCAAGTTCCGGGATGGGGATTTTTCCTTGCGGAATCAGCCCCGTGGTCGCCCACCTCTTGCTGTCAGTGACTCTTCTTTATTGGCGATGGTCGACTCCAACCCACATATGAAGGTCGCCGAGCTGGCTCACCACTTCGGTGTTTCGCGGACAACCATATCTCGCCGTCTTAAGGTCCTTGGTAAAGTACGTCGTCCTACTCAGTGGTTGCCGCGCGCTTTGACTCCTGCACAGGCTACTACCAGGGCTGACATTTGTCAGCAGTTGTTCGCTCGGAATTTTTTACGGCCCTTCCTGGATCGGATCGTTACATGCGACGAGCGGTGGTTCAATTATGATCGCAAAATACTTTTAAGCGTGTGGTGGTGTAGCCTCGGGATAATTCATTATTCTTTCCTTCCTGCTGGTGGTGCTTTAACCGGTTCCGGATATGCCAATCTTCTGACCGAGGCAATGTCTCAATTAGCCGTGAAGTTCCCTCAGATAGAGAGACCGTTATTGCTGCATGATAATTCTGGTCCTCATAGTTCTTCAGCCGTATCCACTGTTCTGGATGATCTGGGGGTTGAGGTTCTTCCTCATCCCCCGTACTCTTGTGATCTGTCGCCCTCTGATTTTTATCTATTCCGCGGTATTGGAAGTTACCTCCGAGGAAAGGATCGTGTGTTCGATTCGCCTACTTTGATCCGTGCCGTGGAGGATTATCTACTGGGACACTCTCCTGCCTATTATTATACTGGTATCCATAAACTGCCTGCAAGAGATGTATTAATTCTGGTGGATATTATTTTTAAGAAAAACAGGGGGGTGCTAGGCTTTTAGGCTTTCAACTATTTTCGCGTAGAGACCCTTGCTGCCCTTATATGATCTACTACTTCTCTTCTATTAAATAGGAAGTGTGATCAGCTGGATATCGCCCGGGTGCATATTGTATCTTTATTTTTAATTATTTTGTAATACTCTTCACTGTACTATACCGATCTAATCTGTAATTCTTGAGCGCTAGCCGAGTGCAATAAACCCCTTTTTTTTCGTAATCTTAAGCAATCATTTTTATTTATTTGTATATTTTTATATATTTGTTTGTATATTCGTTGATTACTTTGTCTATCCTATGCGACGGAGCAACCGCCGTCACGCTCCGTCGCGAACGCGCAGATCCCGGCCGGGCCCGCGATTGGCTCAGGCAAGGACCACGGCGCGCACCAATCAGCGAGCCGCAGCGCCGACCGAGCATTTCGCCGAGCGGAGTCTCGTAATGGTCCGCGCGATTTAATAAGAACCCCGCCGAAACACGCGAGGAGCGGAGTTGGCCTGGACCAGCTCTCGGAGGTTCTTCTCCGAGCTCCGGACTTCTCGCAGCCGTG